>OY856413.1:496612378-497012378 GCA_963693085.1 Alisma plantago-aquatica | reverse complement strand
ACTCCATAGTTAAGCGTGCTCAGCTTGGAGTAGTACTAGGATGGGTGACCAGTCGGGAAGTTGATCCTAGCTTGCGCGTCAGTGTGGACAAAGTGCGCAGTTAAGGCTAGTGGTGGTTTGTGGGGCCAATCGTCATTCCTGAAACTCTACTAGAGCCTTGGGCAGTGGGCCCGGGCGTTACAAATGGTATCAGAGCCATAACCCCTCCAGTAGGTGGGGCCCACATGGGCATGTGGCATGCCAGTCTTGAGCCGTGCGGTCCAGGCAAGTTGGAAAGGGCTATCCATAGAGACGAGATGGAGCCGCCCTTGTGCTGGTAGCCGTGGACGGGAGCTGGGTGTCCATGGGTCATTGTGGGTCTGCACTAAAATGGGGTCGGAGTATGAGGCCATATAGTTGAGACTTGACGAGGGCGTCAAGAGTCTAAGTGGGGGAGATTGTAACATCCCAGGATTTGAGGCCTCAGATAAGTTGATCTTAAAAGGAATGATTGGACTACCCATATCACCAAGGTGCACCTCCTTTTCTGGGAGCCCATCTCTAAAGAACTTCATAGTTAAGCGTGCTCAGCTTGGAGTAGTACTAGGATGGGTGACCAGTCGGGAAGTTGATCCTGGCTTGCGCGTCAGTGTGGACAAAGTGCGCAGTTAAGGCTAGTGGTGGTTTGTGGGGCCAGTCGTCATTCCTGAAACTCTACTAGAGCCTTGGGCAGTGGGCCCGGGCGTTACAATATCCATGGAATGCTTTAGGAGAGTGATGCTGCCGCCTTAGACAAAATGCCCACTGAACATGAAATTTGGTTAGCGGTGAACCAAATGCACCCAAATAAGGCGTCGGGCCCAGACGGTATGAAGGCCATTTTCTATCAAAAATTCTGGGACAAAGTGAAGAGGAGTATCACAGACTTCATCAAAGGATGGTGGATAGGGGAACACATTCTCCAGGAAATCAATGAAACTGACATTGTCCTCATTCCAAAAACTGCTTCACCAATGTGCATCTCTTAATACAGACCAATCAGCCTCTGTAATGTGTCTTACAAGATTATCTCCAAAGTCCTGGCTAACAGGGTGAAGCCACTGTTGAAGAATATGATATCTGAGAACCAAAGTGCTTTTGTGGGTGGCAGAATGATTACTGACAACGCCCTAGTGGCGTATGAGATTTTCCATACTATGAAGAATAAAAAGAGAGGAAAAAAGGGCCTCATGGTGTTGAAGCTGGATATGAATAAGGCTTATGATAGAGTGGAGTGGAAGTTTATGGACAAAGTCATGGAAAAGCTTGGGCTACCGGGAAAGTGGAGATCAAAAGTTACTGAGTGCATGACCAACATTTCATACAAATTCATCGTCAATGGCACTAGGAGGGGATCCACAAGACCGACTAGAGGACTTCGCCAAGGTGACCACATTTCTCCCTACTTATTTCCTTTTTGTGTTGAAGCTCTTTCTATCTCCCTTACTAATGCAGCACAAGATAGACGCATACACAGAATACCAGCGTGTAGACATGATCCACGGGTGTCTAACTTATTCTTTGCAGATGACAGTATCGTGTTCACCAGGGCTACTTCAGGAGAATGCTCCGCTTTAGCTGAAATTTTCAGCCAATACGAGAGGGCATTCGGACAGAAGATCAATTATGACAAAACTGAGGTATCCTTCAGTGGGAACATTGATGCAGAGAAAAGGGACACTATCAAGAACATCCTGGGGGTCAGGGAGGTGGATAAACATGAAAAATATCTAGGCCTACTCACCGGCCTAAATCGCACGTCCAAAAGTGGAGGCGGATTCGAGGTAGTCGAGCTTTTACATTTATAAACCTGAATCCTTCTAGGCCCCCGCAACTTTGTTTACGGGGTCGAAGTAGATATATGGGGTCGAACACAGGGACAAGGGGGGTAGTGTTGAGAACCCAGAATCGACACACTACACTCTGGTGGGTATAAAGAGATATAAATCTCCAAAAGGGAAACAGCAAGATGTCACAAATAAAACAAAGAAAACTATCTCCAACTGGAGCTACAAGAGAGATTTAAGGTTTTAGTCATTTAGCAGTTTTTAGGGGTTTTTATGCCATGGAAACAGAAAGATAATACTAGAGCTAGGGCAAGATGTGAAGGATAAGACTACGGCAAAACAAGCGGCAGCAGTAACACCCTACACCCCACCTCTCAGAGCGGGTACTTCTAACTGAGCGTCAACACCCCTCTCGAGGTTGTCGGACTTAAGTTAGAGTGGAATGTTACGGAAACAACTCCATTCCAGGCACTCTCGTACTCCAGAATCGGACCAAACACTAGAGCCACAACATGACTCTCGAAGTTGTTGCGACGGGAAAACACGATTCGGTAGCTAAGTGAAACGCGATCCAAACATGCAAGCTAGAGTTCAGATATCAAACATAGCAATCATCCAATATATCGCACCAAGCATAGAGCAGCAAGTAATTAAGCTTTTCTATTTCCATACACATTAAGGGTCTTAATACATTGCGTAAGAAAGGAATTAAATAACGGAATTAAAGATAGATGTCGCCTTCTTGATGTAGAAGGGTGACAGACTACAGTGGCTCTCCCGCCCGATACTGGACAGGGGCCTAGCCCGATACAGTGGTGTCGGGCGACACACTCTCTCGAGCGGCACACCGCGACGGCCGATTGTATCGTTCAAGGACCTGGCCGATACGCTCAAGTCGGGCGACACACCCTCTCGGGAGGCACGCATGACGGGCGAAGTGTATCGGGTTCGATATCGTGTCGGGCATGGAGCGACGCATCCTACTATCGGGCACTTGTGTCGCTCGTCATTGTTGGCCGATATCGGCCCACAGTGTCGCCCGAGACGGTTCTAAGTGAACTATCCCCTCCCTCTCGGGACGAGGAAGAGCTCACCTAGTGTCACCCGGCACGAGCACTGGGGCACGATACTCCTGCTCTCGCAGTTTCCTCCGAAGATCACTCGAAGCTCCCAACTGTCCGAATTCCAAAGTATCTGAACTGTCTTTTCGGCTTCCTGTAGCTGCTATTTATAGGCAGCAGTTGGAGGAATTTATGGTGCTCGAAGCGCCATGTGTCCTCCTTATTTGTGGGTCGGTGGACGTCCGATACTGGTATCGCTCGTCTTAGGAGTGTCGGCTATCGGTCACGTGATGGACGGCGCGCCTTCCGGTGGGTGGCTATGTCGCCCGATAAGCCGGGTTGTCAGGGCGATCTGGGCTCCCTATCGGGTAGAAGGTGTGTCGTCCATCTGCTCCTTCTTGCGTGGCATCCTTTTGTCGTGCGTCATTGTGTTGCTCCACCCTGTCGGGCGGAGGTTGTAGCGGGCGTCAGGAAGGCCGAAACAGACTTAGACTTATTCTGTGGGCCGGGACGGCCTTATTGCACCAAAATGAGGAGAAACTCTGCAAAAGATGGAAATATAGGATTAAGAGCATTGCTTGGCCAATTATTGCGAAAGTGCATACAAAAGAGAGGAAAATAGCTAAAAATGGCAGTTTTGATAACAGAAAAACAGTCTAAAATATCACAAAAATTGGTGTTATCAACTCCCCCAAACTTAGCATTTTGATTGTCCTCAATCAATATTTAAACTTTATTTTGTGATGCTTCTTGTTGTTTGGTACAGCTTTCAGGCCAAGAGGTAAAGCAAGTATAGTAATGCCTTTAGAGATAATGATGTCTCATTATGAACAAAAGACCGTGTGTTTCCTGCCTTATTATTTCAGTAGAATTTTTTCTACAGCTTCAGCGAGACTTTAGTGTATGATTCTGAAGTTAGCTTACACACCAAACAGCTTTATTTTCGGGGCAGAAAGTGGTGTAAAGGGTAGGCTAAGGCTTTTTGGGTTTTTCATCTTTGTTTTCCATCAGTCCATCCAGGTAAGGGTCCGTTTAGCGAGCAAGTGGTCCCTACAGTCCAAGCCAGTTGTCTTTAGAGTAGTGATTTCACATCCTACGTACCACTGCCCCAGATCTACCATGCCTAAAGATGGGTACTTTTGGAAAACAAGCGGGTATATATATTTTTTTCTTTTCTTTTATTGGACACAACTCTCATGTTTTTATTCACACTCATAAGGCTTCTCTCTCTTTTTGGGATTTTCATTGGGTAAAGGGGAAACAAAGAGATTTCTGCTATTTGGGCAGCTTTTTCCTTCTCCATACTCGTCTCTTAGCTATTTGCGAGATTATTATATTTTTCGAAATTTTTGGCATGGAAAAACGTAATCTTCTGTTCGTTTGAAGCAGCATTATCAGAAAGATATAACGGAACTTGTATCTCGTTAAGCACAAAGAAAACTAACTTTGCAAGCAGTTGCAACAGGTTTTTACTAATATAGCGACTTTGTACATAAGCATGGAGATTTTGGTATGAAGATAAATATGTACACAAAATAATAACGAATAAGGGGCAAAAGAATGAAGAAATTTCAAAATTTTGTACCTCCCTCACTGGTACATGGTACCCCCCCCCAAACTTACTCCACACTCTGTTCCAGAGTTGTGAAGTGGATAAGGTGAGGTAATGTTTTATTCCAGTGAGGTTACGCATGTGTCAGATAGAAGCTCCCACACATATTCTCCCCTTTTGCTGTGATAGACTGTGTGGTGGAGTTGGTCAGGCTTTTCTTTGTTTGCTATCCATTCCAGGATGTAGATGTCGCAGTCGTTGGATAAAGGAAGTTGTTGCGGACTGCGGTGGCAGAACTGGAGCTCGTGCCACTTGCTTGCTTGCGTATCCAGGAATGGTTGGATCATCTTTGCCACCTCGTCGTAGTATTTTCAGACCAAGCGCTCGACGGATGACAAAGGTTTTTGGCCACCTGTTTTAAGTCGTGTCGGGCAGCAGCTCAGCTGGCGCACAGTCACGCTTGTATCAGGCCATAGAAAACCATCATCAGTTTAGGGTTAAGTCCCTGACCTCAGAAAGTATGACAGCGGTGGCCCATAAAATAGAGGAGTCGGTGCGCTCGGCGCGTGCACCGGCTCGGGCCTTGTTACAATTCATAAATTTTGTTTTTATAGGTAATAAGAAAAAAAGCATCCTACTCTACGAAAGAAAGAAAAACTCGAGCTGCCTCCCGAGGAGCGCTGAAGTTTGCGTCGCCAGCTCGAACGGTGTAGGATCATCTTGTTCAGCTCTCGACTGTACCCATATCTTGCAGACTGATCTCTGCTCTCCTGACAAACGCTTCATCTTCATAGAACCTTTTCACCCTGTGCCCATTTACTTGAAAGACCCTGGTCGGATCATCTTTATCATAGAGCTCCATCATTCCTATTGGGTATATTTTCGACACTATGAACGGTCTGGACTACCTCGTTTGTAACTTCCCAGGGAAAAGATGAATAGAGGACTTGAATAACAAGACCTTATCCCCTTCGCTTACATGTTTTCTCCTGAGGTGGGCATCGTGCCACAATTTTTTCATCTGTTTGTAGATTTTTGCATTTTCATAGGCGTTCATTCTCAGCTCTTCGAGCTCTTGAAGCTGCAAAAACCTTTTTTTCTCCTTCTTTGTCGAGGTCCATATTTAGGAACTTGATTGCCCAAAGGGCCTTGTGTTACAACTCCAAAGGCAGGTGGTAGGACTTTCCATAGATGAGACGGTAGGGGGTGGTTCCAATGGGTGTTTTATAAGCAGTACGGTAGGCCCAAAGTGTGTCGTCAAGCTTCATAGACCAATCTTTCCTCGTTCGGTTGACAGTTTTCTCCAAGATCTGCTTGATTTGCCTGTTGGAAACCTCTACCTACCCTGATGTCTGTGGGTGGTAGGGTGTAGAGATCTTGTGCCTCACTCTGTACTTGTGCAGAAGTGCTTCAAACTATCTTTCTCCAAAGTGCGACCCTCCGTCGCTCATCACAGTGCGTGGTACACCGAAACGAAGGAAGATGGTCTTCTCGAAGAGCTTGATAACCGACTTGGCATCACAGGTTTGGGTGGCTACCGCTTCCACCCACTTCGATACATAATCTACTGCCACGAGTATGTATTGATACCCCCGATATGGGGGAAACGGTCCCATGTAGTCGATCCCCCACACGTCAAATATTTCTACTTCGATCCAGCTTGCCATTGGCATTTCATCCCTCCACCCTATGTTTCATGTAAACTAGCACTCCTTGCAAACCTTCACAAATTGTGCAGCGTCTTTAAACAAGGAGGGCCAGTAGAAACCTGACTGTAGCACTTTTGCAGCTGTTCTCTCGCTACCCAGGTGTCCACCGTAGGGGGAGGCGTGGCATTCTTTCAGGATGTCTACGGTTTCTTCCTCTGGGATGCACCGCCTATATAAGTTGTCAGCGCGTCTTCTTAACAGGAGAGGATCATCTCAGTAGTAGTTTTTGACATCCACAAATAGCTTCTTTTTCTAATTGTACGTGATGTCAGGAAGCAGTTCTCCACAGGCAAGATAATTGCAGATGTCTACAAACCATGGTAAACTTTCTTCTTGAGCTTCTGCCAACATCAGAGCCTCATCGGCGTAGTCGTCGTTGATTGGAGGCCCTCCCTATCTCTCAGCCACGATCCTTGATAGGTGGTCTGCGACCACATTTTCTGCTCCCTTCTTGTCAATAATCTCGTGGTCAAACTCTTGGAGCAATAAGGCCCATCTCAACAGACTGGGCTTTGCGTCTTTCTTTTGCATCAAGTATTTTATAGCCCCATGATCTGTGTATACTTTGACCTTAGCTCCGACGAGATATGACGTGAACTTATCGAACACGAAGACAATCATGAGCGTCTCCTTCTCAGTGGTTGTGTAGTTTACTTGAGCCTCGTCCAACGTGTGACTAGCGTAGCAAATCACATGGTGCTTTTTGTATTTCTTTTGCCCCAGGACTGCTCCAACCGCGTAGTCGCTAGTGTCTCACATCAGCTCAAAAGGTAAACCCCATTCTGGTGCTTGAAGGATAGGTGGTGACATTAAAGCATTTTTCAGGGCCTGAAAAGCATTGAGACAATCATTAGAGAAAACAAATTCAGCATCTTTTAATAGAAGATTGGACAGCGATTTGGAAATCTTCGAAAAGTCCTTGATAAATCTTCGGTAATATCCGGCATGCCCGAGGAAGCTATGCACCCCCGTCACGGATCTGGGTGGAGGAAGCTTGGATATGGCTTCGACCTTGCTGGTGTCCACCTCAATCCCATGCCTTGAGATCTTATGGCCAAGAACAATGCCCTCTCGCACCATGAAGTGGCACTTTTCCCAGTTTAAAACTAGGTTGTTCTCCTCGCACCTCTAAAGGACTGATGACAGATTCTTCAGACAGCTATCGAAGTCCTTCCCATAGATCGAAAAGTCGTTCATGAAAACTTCTACGATGTCTTCTAGAAAATCTGATAACATCGATATCATGCATCTTTGAAAGGTATCTGGGGCGTTGCAGAGTCCGAAGGGCATCCTTCAAAAGGCGTAAGTGTCGTAAAGGCAGGTGAATGTTGTCTTCTCTTGATCGTTGGGTAAGATGGGTACCTGGTAAAAACCTGAAAAGCCATCAAGAAAACAAAAGAAATCGTGATGTGCTAACCTTTCAAGAACTTGGTCAATAAAAGGTAGCGGAAAATGATCCTTCTTTGTAGCCTGATTTAGCTTTCGGTAATCAATGCACATCCGCCATCCGATGACAATCCTAACCGCCACCTCGTCTATCTTCTCACCCTTAACCACCGTCATTCTGCCCTTTTTGGGTACTACATGGATCGGACTTACCCAATTGCTATCGCTGATTGGGTAAATGATCCCCGCATCCCTAAGCTTTATTACATCTTTCTTAACGACCTCCTTGAGCATTTGGTTCAACTTCCTCTGGGGTTGAGCCAGAGGCTTGGAAGATTCATCTAAGTTGATACGATGCATGCACAGGGCGGAGCTAAGGCCCTTGATATCATCTACTGAGTATCCTATAGCCCCCATGTGGAGCCTTAACTCTTCAAGGAGTCGGTCCAGCTAATTTCTTGAAAGACTGGCATTTACGATGACAGGGTTCCGCTGCTCTTCATCCAAGAACTCGTACTTCAGATCTTCAGGCAACGCTTTTAACTCTGGCTTTGGTCTGGGTGCCTTCCCTTGAGGCTCCACCTCGAGAGAGGCATACTTCACAGACTCCACCACCTTATCCTCTTCTTGCAATTCTTCTTCAGAAAGGTCGAAGAGGTCGAGATACCTCGCGACTTCAGGGTCTTCGAGGTCGGGATCTTGACAGTTTATAGCCCTCAAGAGGGGGTCTACTGTCTGGACGTCTTCCTCTATTTCCTCACAGAATTTATTGTAGCTATCTGCGAAACATGCTGATTCAGACAGGGATGGGCTTCTCATGATCTCTTTCAGCTTGAAGTCCATATGGTCATTTCCGACCCTCAAAGTGATCATCCCCTCGGAGACATCAATCAGCACTCTCCCTGTTGCCAAGAAAGGGTGCCCAAAGATGATCGGGCAACGGGGGTCTTCAGCTGTGTCGATGACGACTATATCGCAAGGGATGAAGAAATCACCGACCCTGATCGGCACATCCTCGATAATGCCAACGGGTCTCTTAAAGGTGTGATCCGCCAGTTCAATCCGCATGTTGGTTCGAACCATGTTGGTCAAGCCCAGCCTTTGCGCAAAACTTAGGGGCATGAGGCTTATGCTTGCCCCCAAGTCTGCTAGACCCTTCCACTCGACATTGTCCCCGATGGCGAACGGGATCGTGAAAGCTCTGGGGTCCCTTCTTTTATTCGGCATGTCGGGCTTCACGAAGGCATAGGCGGCAGAAGCTAGGTGCACTGTCTCAATCCTTCCTCCCCTTCTCTTCTTTGTGATAAGGTCCTTGAGGAACTTGGCATATGTAGGCATCTCCTCCAAAGCGTCGAGGAAGAGCACTTCGAGATGCAGTTTCCTGATCGACTCCATGAACTTCTCATGACGCTTCTTTATATTCATCTTTATCAGCTTATACGGGAACGAAATCCTAGGAGCGTAAGCATTTCTTCCGCCAGGTAGCTCTTCAGGGAACCCTTGTGCAGACTCTCGAACGTCTACCTATCTTTCTTCCTCCTCTACTGGAGTTGCACCCTCAGGCCTTCGCTCGGGCTCAGACCTGACTTCATCCGGGCGCTCTAGCGTTCTTCCAAACCTCAGTACTGCCATTACGACAGTTTTAGGGTATGGGAGTGCTTTTATTGCAGGATTCTCCATCAGAGCAGTCATCTGGGTTAGTCGTTGATTTACCTCACGCTGGCGCATCTGCAAGCTAGCCATCTGACGTTGCATTGAATTCAGAGCCCCAGGGCTAGGGAGCGTGCTCTGCACCAGTTGGCTGATGATGGTATTCTGTCTCTTTATGTAGGCAGAAAGCTGACCAACCAAGTTAGGCTGGTTTGACCTCTTGCCTCGGCCTTGACATTCACCCCCAGAAAGAGACTGCTCACAATGAGACATGGTATCAAAGCTCGGCGGAACAGGTCACAGTTCTTCAGAGTTCCTGAAAAGGCACAAAAAATCAAGTTTAGAAAATGGAATTATTAATTTTAAGTAAAGAATAATAGTAAGGAAAAAGAAAAAGAAAAAGAGTGTTGTCAAACTCATTGCTAAGATTGAGGCACAAGAGTGTAGTTAGTGGATTCGGATTCATCTACAGTACCATTTTTGCCTTGTCCCCGGCAACGGTGCCAAATAGTTGACCGGCCTAAATCGCGCGTCCAAAAGTGGAGGCGGATTTGAGGTAGTCGAGCTTTTACATTTATAAACTCGAATCCATATAGGCCCCCGCAACTTTGTTTACGGGGTCGAAGTAGATATACAGGGTCGAACACAGGGACAAGGGGGGTAGTGTTGAGAACCCAGAATCGACACGCTACACTCCAGTGGGTATAAAGAGATATAATCCCCAAAAGGGAAACAGCAAGATGTCACAAATAAAACAAAGAAAACTATCTCCAACTGGAGCTACAAGAGAGATTTAAGGTTTTAGTCATTTAGCAGTTTTTAGGGGTTTTCATTCCACAAAAATAGAAAGATAATACTAGAGCTAGGGCAAGATGTGAAGGATAAGACTACGGCAAAACAAGCGGTAGCAATAACACTCTGCACCCCTCCTCTTAGAGTGGGTACTTCTAACCGAGCGTCAACACCCCTCTCGAGGTTGTCAGACTTAAGTTAGAGTGGAATGTTACGGAAACAACTTCATTCCAGGCACTCTTGTACTCCATAATCGGACCAAACACTAGAGCCACAACACGACTCTCGAAGCTGTTGCGACGGGAAAACACAATTCGGTAGCTAAGCGAAACGTGATCCAAACATGCAAGCTAGAGTTCAGATATCAAACATAGCAATCATCCAATATATCGCACCAAGCATAGAGCAGCAAGTAATTAAGCTTTTCTATTTCCATACACATTAAGGGTCTTAATACATTGCGTAAGAAAGGAATTAAATAACAGAATTAAAGATAGATGTCGTCTTCTTGATGTAGAAGGGTGACAGACTACAGCGGCTCTCCCGCCTGATACCGGACAGGGGCCTAGCCTGATACAGCGGTGTCGGGTGACACACTCTCTCGAGCGGCATACAGCGATGGCCGACTGTATCGTTCAAAGACCCTGCCGATACTCTCAAGTCGGGCGACACACCCTCTCGGCCGGCACGCATGACGGGCGAAGCGTATCGGGTTCGATATCGTGTCGGGCTTGGAGTGACGCGTCCTACTGTCGGGCACTTGTGTCACTCGTCATCGTTGGCCGATATCGGCCTGCAGTGTCACCCGGGACGGTTCTAAGTGAACTATCCCCTCCCTCTCGGGATGAGGAAGAGCTCACCTAGTGTCGCCCGGCACGAGCACTGGGGCACGATACTCCTGCTCTCACAGTTTCCTCTGAAGATCACTCGAAGCTCCCAACTGTCCGAATTCCGAAGTATCTGAACTGTCTTTTTGGCTTCCTGTAGCTGCTATTTATAGGCAGCAGTTGGAGGAAGTTATGGTGCTCGAAGCACCACGTGTCATCCTTATTTACGGGTCGGTGGATGGCCGATACTGGTATTGCTCGGCTTAGGAGTGTCGGCTATCGGTCACGTGATGGATGGCGCGCCTGCCGGTAGGTGGCTATGTCGCCCGATAAGCCGGGTTGTCAGGGCGATCTGGGCTCCCTGTCGGGTAGAAGGTGTGTCATCCATCTGCTCCTTCTTGCACAGCATCCTTTTGTCGTGCGTCATTGTGTCGCTCCACCCTGTCGGGCGGAGGTTGTATCGGGCATTAGGAAGGCCGAAACAGACTTGGACTTATTCTATGGGCCGGGACGGCCTTATTGCACCAAAATGAGGAGAAACTCTACAAAAGATGGAAATATAGGATTAAGAGAATTGCTTGGCCAATTATTGCAAAAGTGCATACAAAAGAGAGGAAAATAGCTAAAAATGGCAGTTTTGATAACAGAAAAACAGTCTAAAATATCACAAAAATTGGTGTTATCACCTACCCATGGTCATAGGAAGGTCAAAGAAAGTTGTGTTTGCTGCCATAAAAGATAGGATCTAGAAGAAGTTGCAAGGGTGGAAAGAGAATCTCTTATCTAGACTGGGCAAGGAGGTACTCATCAAATCGATTATCCAGGCAATCCTGACACACCTCATGAGCATTTTCAAGATTCCAGAAGGGATTCTAGATGAGATTCAATCAATGATTGCTAAATTCTGGTGGGGGCGAAGGATGGGGAAAGGAAGATTCACTATATGTCATGGGAAAGGCTACACAGACCAAAGGAAAGTGGAGGAATGGGATTTAGAGATCTTAAAGCTTTCAATGAGGCACTCCTTACCAAACAAGGGTGGCACCTTGTTACTTCAAGCACATCACTGGTTGGCTGTGTCATGGGTTACAAGTACTTCAAGAATTCCACACCATTACGAGCAGGCATAGGAGGACTCCCAAGCTACTCATGGCGGAGCATATGGGGAGCAATACAACTCGTCAAACCATGCTTCCTTTGGAGAGTTGGCTCGGGTAATAATATTGACATATATGAGGACAGATGGATACTGCAATTGGGAGGCCTGGTTCAACATTATCTCATACAGGGACCAGTAGAGTACAGGAGGGTGTCACAATTGATCAGTGAGGAGGCAGGACAATGGGATATTCATGCTCTCTCAGAAGTTTTCCCTCCACACATCAGAGCCATGATAGTGAGTATACCCCTTGGTAGATAGGCTGGGGATGATAACCTATGTTGGGAAGAGGAAACCAATGGAGTGTACATGGTCAAAAGTGCATATGCACTGATCAGGATGGGGAAAGTGATCACCGAAGAGGTGGAAGAGGGGGAATGGAAGTGGATTTGGAAGAAAAAATGGCTGCCAAAAATGAAGCACTTTATTTGGCGGGTCATGCAAGACATTCTTCCAACACAACACACACTTTCTTGGAAGCACATCATTGAAGACGACACTTGCAAGAGATGTCATTCGTAGCAGGAGGACGCAGCTCATGCACTACTAAGATTCCACCATTCTCTACAAGCATGGATGTCGGGCACCTTCTCATGGCCAGCCTGGACAATCGGCAGCGCAAGGGAGTTTGTCCGGAAACTGCTAAGGGAGGATGATCAAAATAGATTAGATGAAGGGGCCATGCTATTGTGGGTGGTGTGGATGGAGAGAAACAAAGTTCTTTTTGACCAGTGCCCACCCTACATGCCGGCTGTTACAACCCCAATTTTTGGGTTCAATTGGTGAGAAATGTAATTTCTCATATTAAAGATGATTGAGCAAATAATGAAATAATTTGTTTTGGAATAAATAGATTTCATTTACAATAGCCTTATGTTTGTGTTGTGGGCTTTATTGTCTATTGGGCCCAATAACAAGGAAATGAAGAAAGGAAATTCAATTATTAAATTAGTAAATGAGTAATTGAATATTGAGAAAAAGAAAGAGGTAGAAACCTCTAGAAGGCAGAGAGATGTAATACAAGGAGGAATTTCGTGCCTCTTGGGTTCCTTGGGTTCCAAGGAGTCCAAAGTTGCATAGAGAATGCACTAAGAAAAGAAAAGATTAATTAAGTATTTCTTTATTAAGAAAGAAATTGAAAACAATGGTAAAATGTGGAAAACAAGTGAAAAGAGGAGTAATTGGGTTATCCTTGGTGGAATTTTGTATCCCAAGGATTACCAATGATAAAAGGAATACCAATGAGGAAAATAAAAGAGAAATAAAGAGAAATCCTCAAAAAGAGATATTTTAATGAGAAATAAACAAGATAATGTGAAATAATGCATAAAGATGCATCTAGAAGGATAATAAGTATCCAATAAAAAGAATTTCGAAATAATGGAGTGTCTTGGGATGTAAGGAGTCCCAATAAAGAGGAAAGAAAGAGAAAATACCAAAATTTGCAAAATAAAAGATAATATGATACATTATTAATGATTTTGGTGGCATTGTGAAAAAGGAAGTGATTTCTATTAAAAGAAAATAGAAATATGTGCCAAAGAATTAAAAGGCAAGAATAATGAGGATAAGAAAAAGGATTTTTGTTTTCCTGTATACTCAAATAACATAGTTATCTAAGGAGATAATGAAGAGAGAGAGATGGTTGCTTCACACCCAAGGAAAATATGTTTCCTTCCAAGAAAAGGACTTGAGTCCTCAAGGAGGCACACCTTAGGGCTTTGTACTCCCCCCTATATAAGGGGTAAGGCATTGGGCCGAGTTCAGAAGATCACACACACCAACTTCTCTTCTTCTTCCATGTTTCTCATTCATAAACCCTAGCAAAGGGAAGTTTTGCGACCCTGGTACAGAGAGAAGCCCAGGAGGGGTTGCGTTGGAGGCTGGATGTGCGCCGAGGTCAGAACATGACCTAGCCAGCGTTGTCGTGCCCTAAACAGCCCACCAAAGCAGCCGCACGGCTGTTTTTGAAGTCTGCAATAGCAGGTTCGCACAGCTCTTCTCGGCCATCTTGGCCCCACCTTAGATCTTCACCAGCTGTGAAAAGGAGCGCCGGAGGTGGAGGGACCCTTCCCTGTGGTCGTCGGGGTCCAGGAGAGGAAGCAGAAGGACCGCAAGCTGCGGCTAGGGCTGTTGCGGCAGCCGTTCTGGAGGTTGAAGAAGGAGAGCTGGCATGGACGATTCTGCCCTCCGTAGGCTGAAGAAACCCCAACTTAAGTGAGGGGTAATTGCGCTGTTTCGTCATGTCTCTAAGTCATGCGGGTTGTTGCATGGGAACAAGGTGACGTGGTGCCTTCTCATTGGCTGTGGTAAGTGATTTATTACAAAAATCATATCTAATGATTAGTAACTCCGATTAGGACATGTAATATATGAATATTGATCAGGAGAATGCAAAGAATCCAATAAAAATATAGTTAGAAGCTTATTCCCCTTGCTATTCGAAAAGTAGTGTAAATTATCATCTTTAATGAATTAAAGATTAAGAAACCCTATTTTGAAATGAATAAAGTGTTTAATAGGGTTTAATGGATCATTAGAGTTGATGTTAACATGTTAAATGTAAAAAGGTACATTATGTTAAAAAAAAGAACTTTGCACGTGATTAGTCTAATTTAGAGTTTATGTGCATAAATATGCTTGAAATTTGAAAAGTACATAAAGTTATCATCTTTAATGATTTAATTAAGGAAAAACCCTTAGATTTGATGATAGATGGACTTAATGACGTTATTTGGATAATTCAAGCTGATATTAACCTATTGTTAATAAAAGTGAAAATAGGATCTAAAAAGATGATCTTTTTATATTATTGGCTTAACTTAGGGTTTCGTGCATGATTATGCATTAATAAGCTTGAAAACCCTAATTTAGGAGAATATGTCTTTTAATTGGTTTAACTATTCAAATCTATGAATAAATAGGGATATGATGATCCTAAGTCAATTTGGGTATAAAAGATTATTAAAATGGATAGTTGAGCAATTAAGGTTCATATAAATGGAAAAGAGTATTTTAGGGTTTGTTGACCTAGAAGGGATAAAGTTTGAGGAATGGATCTAAGAAACCCTAATGAAGATTAATGAAACTCTAAAATGGATACAAAAACTCTAGAAAGTGAATCCAAGTCAATAAAGTAGATTCTTGATAAAGTGTGTAATAAATAGGGTACATATTCTTTTCAGGAATTATTTGATGATTGAATTACTTGCTTGGATCTGTTGATTGGCTTGATTGTATATACATGAAGTATATGTTGAATAATCTACATGACTCATCAAATCAGGTATGTGGTTACGCTTATGAATAATCGCTCTAGTTTCACGGTGATTCCCGAAGTTTTAATCGGTTTCTTGAAAATAACTGTTGGATGTTTATTTATTTCATGCAACTCTAAAGTGACTATGATTATCACTATAAATGTGTGTTTATAACTAACTAGATCCGGCTCCACCTCTATTGCTTTGAAAAGGCTAAAAAAGGGGTAATCCTAGAGCAAGGTCTATGTTACCAAGAGTTAGAAACTGGGCTACCTACGTGTAGTGCCATGAGACTCATTAGCCTGCCATGAGTTAAGGAGTGGGCTACTTACGAGTAGTGCCACGTGACTCAACCCTATAAATTGGTTCACCTATATGTGGATCATGAGGGGTTTAATGGGGACACCATAGAGTGTAGGGTACCCTTGGATCGCGGAGTTATATCTAAAATGTAATCTTGGTTGTTAAATGATTAATTGAATGATTACATTGTTAACGTATTTACATAATTATTGTTTCCCCCACGTACCAGCTTCGACTGACCGACGTTTTGTTTGTCGACGTTTTAGGTACAAGCCAAAAGGACAAACAGTAAATCGTCATATTGTGAAATACATGAAGTAAAATACAAGGAGGATTAGTTAGAGTAAAATCCATAAGTGGATAGAAGTTTAGAGATCCAAGTTTTCAAAAAGGTATGCAAAAGTTTATTTTCTTACAGTTTTCCCATTTAGACTGTTAAAATTTGATAATTATTCTTGGTTAATTGTCGAACCTTTGATCCGGAAGTTATGGGTGCGGCTTCGACCTCTTGGTTTCCCTTAATTGGGGGTTATCGGGAGGTGGGGTCGTAACACTGGCATTGGAAGCAGGCCTCCTCTCCATGGTGGAAGACAGTAAGGCCTACACGGTGGTGACATCCAATTGTAACAATGGCAGCAGCACGGATGACCACACATCTTGGAAACCCCCTAGGTGGGAATCTACAAAGTTGAATACAGATGCTAGCGTTCGGAATGATGGGTCAGGAGGAATAGGTGTTGTTCTAAGGGATGACAAAGGATTCATCCAAGGAATGTATCAATGTAGGCTAGACTATACATTCTCGGTGCTTAGTGCAGAGGGAATGGCGGTCTATTCAGGCATGGTATTTGCCTTGGAATGAGGTATCACTGATCTGATGGTAGAGACAGACAATGCTTTACTTATTCACATGATTAAGAGGGAAGGATGGGTATGGGGTTACGTGGATCGACTAGTGTAAAACATAATTTGTCTCTCTTCACAGTTCTTTTCTTTCAATATCAGCTTTTTAAGAAGGCAACGTAATGGGGTAGCTCATGCCTTGGCTTCGAATGCCTATCAGCTCGAGGGTCCTCGAAGTCTTCTCGAGAACTTTGATGATGATATTGTATGACTTTCCTTTAAAGACATCAATATATAAGAGCAACAGGCACCCTTTATCAAATTATATATATATGTGTGTGTGTGTGTGCATTTATATACATTTGTGACTATATATATATATATATATATATATATATATATATATATATATATAGGGATCATCTTTAATACCTACGCGGGTAACTACCCGCCCCCCATTTTGGTTACTTTTTTTAAGTTTCTTACTTTTGACATGTAGAGGGCTACTTTACCTTGCAAACTGTTAAATTTTATGCATAGATAGTTACATTTACATCAGCAGATTTCAAAATGTGGTTAGAGCTAGATGAGGCCTCATACAGGAAGCAACCTGCCCCAGATGCAACGGAGGGGATGAAGACATTCTACACCTATTCAGGGACTGCATACCAGCACAAAGCATTTGGCAGACACTTCAGACAACCATTGGCATCTCGATGGATGAAGGAGCATCTGTAGACTTGTGAATAGCAACGAATCTGAAAAAATCACAAATAAATGTTGATCGCCCTATTTGGTTCGTTGTCACCCTAGAGCACCTATGGAAAAACTAGAATGATTTCATATTCAACACTAAAGCCATACGACCACTGGTTACAGTTACTATGATTGCAAGGCAAGTCAAGCTATGCCTCATCAGCTTTAGGAAGAATGCCCCACCGATCACCACAAGGCTTGCTATTGAGTCATGGACTCCCCCTCCAAACAACGCACTAAAGATGAATGTGGATGGCACAGTAGTGAAAAGGATGAAAGTAGTGGCTACCAGCTTTGTGCTCAGAGATGACACAGGCACATGGAAACTAAGCGGCGTGACTCAGATCCATTGCTTGGATGTTTTGGCTTTCGAGCTACTAGCTCTCATACATGGAGTCTAGGCGTGCCTACACCACCCTAGTGCTATCTGGGTGGAGACCGATAGCAAGGTGGCAGCGATAATGATTCAAGGGGAGGACGAGTGTCCAAACAGATACATGAATCTCATCAAGTGCTTCCAGTGACTAAGCCACATCAAGAGGAACATTAAGGTTGAGTTCACTAGGAGGCAAGGCAATAAACTTGCATATATCATTGCCAAATGGGGAACCAAAAACAATGTACAAAAGGAAGTATGGGATCATTGTCCAACTCGATTCTCTGAGAAATATGGAGAGGATAGGGGGACCAGATCAGTTGTACAAGATCATGTAGCTTCGCCTGTAACCCGAGAGCAGGATGCATAGGATAATCTCATGGAGAGTAAAAAAAAGTGTAACTATATGGTACACAAAACTAACTCTAAGATCAAAAGAGTAACTGTATTGATAAAAAAGTAACAATATGACTAAAAAAATAATTGTGCAGAAAATATACAGTCAGTAAATATATGGACGTATTTTTTTATTTTGGTGGGGCAAATGATATTATTTTTGGATGAAATCTTTTTGGGGAGCTAAATAAAATGCTCCTCTACAATTGTGAAAAAAAATTTAAAAAAAAGTGATAGGAAGGGTGTGCGGGTAGCTACCCACGCATGTATTAAAGATGAGCCATATATATATATATATATATATATATATATATATATATATATATATATATATGTATATATATAGAGAGAGAGAGAGAGTCAGGCTAGTGTACACTCGAGTGTACTGGAGATACCGTACACCCCAATCATTTTTAAAGATGAAATAACATTTTTAAAAATCTAAATAATTGATCTTCTTAAATATCTTAAGAACATACTATATAATAAATTTCAACTCAATTGGACACTTATAGGTCGTGCATCTTAAGGTGGAAAAAATCATGTATTTCAAATTAGTTTTTTGCATCAATTTTTTCATCCTTGGATGAGTGACTTACACTCATCCAAATGAGCTCAAGTTTTCTGTATGGCTTATTATTATCATAACCATGAAGATCAATGGATTAGATTTTGGATAAACAATGTCTAGATACGCAAACATCATTGTGGTGTACAATGTGATATGTACATTTGAGTGTATTCTCTCTCTCTCTCTCTCTCTCTATATATATATATATATATATATATATATATATATATATACATTTATGTATATATATATGTATACATGTTTGTGTATAAATATATAGATATGGGATAAAGAGAGGCATTCTCTCTCCCTCTCCCATGCCCATGATGGAGGTCGAATGTTTGGGAGGGTGGTAAACCAAGGCGGCAGCTGGGATTCGAACTCGGGTCCCTTCGTGAGGAGACACTGTGCTTGACCACTTGAGCCACTCCTTGTCGGCTATAAATATATAGATATATATATTTGTGTGTGTTCTTTCATGCATGTGTGTGTGATATGTATATCTACACACACACATCTATATATATAGATACTTACATATATATAATGTATGTGTGTATCAATATATAGATATATATATGTAGTATATATGAGTTTCTATACACGAATGTGTTGTGTGCATGCATTTTTATATGTGTTGTCATGTGTGTTTTTGCGTGTGATGGTGTCATGTATTTGTGTCTTCATGTGTGCATGTATGTGTGTGCTTGTGTGTGCACGCTTGTGTGTGCTTTCATGTGTGTGTGTGTGTTTGTATTTTTCTATGTGTGTTATGATACATCCATTCCTAATAGTATGGAGATATTGTGGACTAATTAAGATACCTTGCATAAGCGATAAAATCAGCTTTGATGAAAATTTTGTAATTAATATAGTTTTACACATATTAGTCATAAATCTATTCATTTTGTAGCACAATTTTCTAATTATCCTTCTAATAAATTTTCCTCTAAAATATAGGAAAATAACATAAAATGATTAAGCTCGATCAAAGTCAATCAACCTTGAGGTCAATCAAGCTCAAGATTCAATAAATATTGATCTACCACAGAAAGAAGCAAGATCGAGCTCCAAGCTCAATTAAGGAAACAATTGAGCATCAAATGAAGGAACTAATCAAGCTCACAAATCTACCAACAAGGAAGTTCGAGCAAATCTACACAATCAATTCAGAGACCAATCAAGCTCCAAGTTTGACTGATGGAAAACCTTGAGCAAGTCCAATTAACCAAGTAAATAAATCAGTCAAAATTACATCTCGATAGATGAATACTCACCAAGTTACTGCACCAAGAAACTCTACTGATCTCGAGGTCAAACCATATCAAAAAAGCACAATCGATCTCATAGTAAAGTCACAGCTCAATCAATGCCAACAATCGGCCTACCTGATCGAGGTACCAGTTGATCTTAGAGGTCGACATCTTCAAAGACCAACATATTGATGAGGCACTAGAGCCAAGAAATCACAAGTTCAATGATGATCATGAAGAAGGCCATTGATAAATACATATTTATCCATTTTATTTGCATCTTTTAGATCATTCCTTAGAAGCATTTTTTTATTATTCCCTAGTTATAGAATAAATTGTCTTTGTTTAGATTTTCTCTCATTAATTAGAGTTTTTATTCGATTTACTCAGTTACTACAAGAAAACATCTTCGTTATATTAATTCACTATAAAGATCAAGAACTCTCAAAAATACTCTAGAAAGATGTTTGCAATACTTCCTGCAATGTCTGGTATATTTATCCCGCACTAATATAGTCACATCTTTTGCATCCCAATGTGGAATTTGATGTTAATATATGTTTTGAAAAAGGAATTTGATTAACTACATGAAAAATGGATTTTGGGGTGTCTTAGTCAGTCAATCAAATACCTTTCTAGTTGGTTAACTTACCTATAGATCTTCCCACAGTGCCTGATATATCCCACACCAAAATGACCATATCCTTTCCATCCCAATGTGGAATTTAATGTTCACATATGATTTGAAAGAAAAAATTGGATCACCTATAGGGAGAATGTATTTTTGGGTGGCTTGGCTAGTATGTGAACTATCTTTCTAGCCATTCAACTCATATATAGAAAAGTATGTAGCAAAGAGAGTCAAACAACTTGAATGGTCAAAATATTAAAGATAGGTAATTTGATAAATTTCTCTATTTGGGACAAGCAATTAATGTTGTCAAAGATTACTTCTTTGACCATATAGAATGGAAAGTTACCCAATACCATGCACTTTTGTGTGGAGAAAATAATGTAATTAAAGACCATTGACCGAGCACAAAGATGTCAAGGTAGTCAAACTCAATGTTGGGTATCGCTTACTAAAAATATAAGGTGGCCTCCATTTTTCAAGAAATCAACCCCCTCCCCCTATCATCTTAGAATTATGTCTGGGAGAATGGAGCAAGGAAAGGAGAAATGGAGTATGCAAAGTGTTTCTAGCAACATGATTTCTCTTATTCCTATCCTTATTCTTACTTCTATGAGAGATATGGAGTGGTCCCCCTTTTGTAGGGACATGAGAAATAGCCCCATGAGCCCATAACTTGTCTTAGCTAACTTTGATTCTATTAAATAAATAAAATATGTATCTCCATTTTTTTAAAAACGTCAATTATCAACTAATCATTTGTTCTTCATGACCATTATGATCCATAACGATGAGCCCCAGACTTATAGACCAGAAAATTGAATGAGATTCATAAGTTACATGATGAGACTCTAGGCAGAAAATGCTTGGGTGATTGAATCATGACCCATAGGCACCGAGATCCTAGATCTATGGGTAGTTTGATCCATGAGATATATTTCCAAAAGTTATAGATATACATGATCCTAATCTAAAATTTATTTAAAAATGAATAAAAATGTCTAAGATAACTATGAAGGCTTGTGGCGATGAAATTCAGACTTCTAGAAATCTCATTAATTGAAATTTATCCTTAATTGATTGGTTTCACTTTTGCAAGTTGACTCTCTTATTTTATTATTTTATCTCTTAATAATTTGGTTTACTTCTAAAAATTTACTTTCTTGCTTTAGTTTAATCACTCTCTTCAAATTGGAATTAAAATACTGTTCATAGCAACTGGTTTGAATTAACTCATAAAAACACCATTCTACCGAACCAATACCTTTCTATTCTAAAATAAATTTTCTTGTTTACAAGTGATTTGATAGCATGTAAACGGTTAAACTATATGGACAATATCCCTAGTGAATATAATGTGCAAGAAATGGCACATCAATTTGGTGTCATTGTTGGGGACGATCGAGTTATTTTAGACCCCAATTCTTTGAATAATTAGGATTCTTCTTTCTATTTTGTTCTTGTAGTTTAAGTTTGGTTTTGTAGTTTCTTTCAGCTTCCTTGGATGTTTTGTGGATGATTTTCTCTTTTACATTTTTTTTATTTCTTTTTTCTTTTTTCTTGAAAAGAAAAAGAAAAATATCATTAGTTTATTTTTGCAATTTTTAGTTTTAATCAATTACTTAGCTTGTCTTTGTAATTTTCTTTAACATTGTTGTGTAATTTTGTCTTATCATTTCTTACTTTTTTTTGTAATTTTTAGTTTTGTTAACTCCTAGTTTTCTTTTCTTAGTTTATTTTCATGTTAGTTTGGTTCCATAATTTCTTTTAGCTTAGATTTTATTATTTTTATGTTATATTCTTGTAGTCTATTATTTCTATTCTTTTGTAAAAGAATACATTTATCTTCATTAATGGAATAAATTTTCTCTTGAGCCTACTAAAAAAATTACATATTATTCAGGCACCATATTAAATGGAGTGGTCGGCATAATATTGTTTACAATGTCAATTGTGTAGTTATTACAATCATACATTTGTAGATTGTCCCAATGTGTCCTCACAAATTATTGTAGCAACTTGTGTGAAAATTGTTGAGTGAGATGTTGAGTCTTCCTATCATGGTGGTTATTATGCAAATTATATTCCATAATTTCCCCAAGTCTATTATGAGGCACCATGCTAAAAAAATCAATATCATGATGAAGGGTATTTCAATCTACAATATTGGGAGTTATGATGTAGAGGCTTATTGTGTATCTTATTACTCGTTAGACAAAAATGATGATATAGTGGCCTTCGAGAAGAAGTTAGCTGGTGGAGTAGCCTATAGAAAAAGATTGGATACAAAACTAGAATAATTGAAAGCACAACTCTCCCATCCAATCATTCCACTTGAGAGTCAATCAGAAAGCTCCCTAAGGAAGCTAGAGAAGATAAGGAAAATTTTAATTGACGACAACGACGACGACGACGATGATGATGATGATGATGATATCATCCTCACGTCATCTATGTTGGATCCAACAGAAATTACAAAACCTAAAGCTGCATCAACCATTATGGATGTAGATATTGGTCCAGGTGTTGTCAATGACTAACCAATTTTGGTTTAGCCTAATCTAGATAATGTATCATCACTCTCTGTAATAATTTGGGGGATACTTTTGAAAAAATAATTTCTCCTCAAGATCCATATATTCCACCTCAACTATCCTTTGTTCCATATCAGCTTGAACCCATAGAGGTGATTCCACCTCAACAAGAAATCTACATGCCTCCAATGTTAGATTGTGATGTGGTTCCTCCAGAGCCCATTGAGTTGGGAACATGCTTCATGAAGGAATCAAATCCACATTTTGGTATTGTAAAGGACCCCTGATGCCTCCATTAACCTTCACATTGATGGGATGATATATGAGAAGGACACAAGGCCTTATACAAATTTGTACCAAGCTAATAAGACATTTCTTCTCATGTTACCACCATGTCTGCTACATGAACATCCAAGCAACAAGGAGAAAACTGAGTTGAATCCTCCACGTGATCTACTAAAGTCAGCACTCTACAAAGTGGATTCATCTTATAATAGCTTTTTCTATAAAAAGGTGATCCACCATGGATCTTCGGGGAAGAGTTAACCCCGAAGACACCTAATGAGTACAATCATGTCCACAATCCACATACATCAACAACACTTCCTCCACTGATGGAGGAAAATCTCTAGATCTTATTGAAGGGATTGCAAGGCAAAAATAAACTTCCTTTTAATCAACTAGAAAGCCCATTTGAGATTCTACGACCACCCAATCATTGGGTGCATCATGAAGCTCCACTATTCAAGACCCCATCCCTCATAAACATCCCCTTTAGCTGGACATTTTTAGAGTTACCAAGACCACCTCATGATCTTTGTGAAATTATTCCCTCCATTTTAGATTTAGATTTTTCTCAGGAGGATAAAATTTTTAAGTTCGAGGTGGAGATGGGTGGTACATATCCATTACTCTCAATCTATCTTCCCTTTTTAGCAAATTTCATTATATTATGTAGCTTAGATTTAAAAATTTTAGACTTTCCCTTCCTTAATCTTTTGACCTTTATCTAGTCGGCCATTTATGTATGTTAATCAAGGAAACCCCCCTAATTAAGTGAATATTTGTAACATTTACATAAACCGTCCTTGCTAGAAATCATCTAAGCCACCTAGGAACTTAAATGTCACTACTCGTGGAAACATTGACAAGACGTATTGGATATATAGGAATCAAATACAATGTGTCCATATTTAAAATTTGTAAATATCTTGTAAAATTTCTTGATTACCACAAGTTAAGAGAGAATTGAATTGGTGTTGTGATACTACAAATTTGATAAATTCCTAACACAAGTTGCACAAGTCCAGCCTTTTCTACATTTCTTCCATCACCTTCTTACCCCTCGATCTACCAAAAAATTATCAAAAGCCAAAAATGTTCCAAACTCCGTGTTTGGGGTGGCACACACGTTCCACCTCTACCTCTTCTTCCACACACCTCATTAATTTCATAGGGGCATACCGCTAAGAAAAGATATCAAAGTGCACACTAACAAATGCAATCAATGTAAATTCAATAAAGAAAATAAAAAAAATCCTGAGTCGAATAGAGGAGAGATCGCCTTCATCTATATCTCCATTCACTCTACTTTTTTACCTAGAAATATCTACATAACCTCAAACCATCAAATACATGAACCTTGTTCTTGTGTAGAACTTGTAAGAATTTGTAGAGCACTAAAGGTAGAAGAGAGGTCGGGAATCTTTTTCTCTATGGGTCTTGAAATGGAAACAAGTTGTGAGCAATTTTGAGTAGAGAATTAGAAAATTGTGTTTCATGATTCCAGAAAATAAGGGTCGCTTGGCCATGAAAGGTGGTAAGGATTCAAGTAGTGCTATGAAAGTGAGGAGGATAGGATGACAATGTTCTTTGGTATTGTTTATGATTCAATATTGCTCGAGAATGAGCAAAGTTCAAGCTTGGTATATTTGATAAATGCATATTTATCCATGTTATTTGCATCTTTTATATCATTTCTTAGAAGTATTTTTTTAGTATTTCCTATTTTTAGGATTAACTATCTTAGTTTAGTTATTATCTCATTAAATAGAGTTTTATTAGATTTGTTTGATTATTGTAGGAAAACATCTCAATTGTATTCATTCAATCCAAAGATCAAGTACTCTCAAAAATACTATGGGAAGATGCTTGCACAACTTCCTTCAATGCCTGGTATATATATTTCATACTAAAATTGTCATATATTTTATATTCTAATTGAGAATTTACTGTTTAAACATATGTTGGAAAGGGAATTTGATTACCTATAGGAAAAAATATTTATGGGCAGCTTGGTCAGCCATTCGAATGGATTTCCAGCTGGTCAACTCATCTATAGATTTTCCGGCGGTGCCTGGAATATCCCATATAATAATGACCATATATTTTGTATCCCAATGCAGAATACAATGTTCAACTATGATTTGGAAAGGAAATTCGAAAACCTACAGGAAAAGTGTATTTTCAAATGACTTGGCCAGTTAGATGACTAGATTTCTAGTCGGTTGATTTACCTTTAGAGGAAATCTACTACAAAAAGAGTCAAAAAAGTTATTGGTCAAAATATTTAAAGAAGGAAATGCAAAAAAATCTCAATTTGGGGAAAGAAATTAATTTTTTCAAATATTACTCCCTTGACCAAAAAAAATAAAAAATTGGTCCATGCCATATGCTTTTGTTTGGAGGAAAGAATGTAATTAAAGACCTTTGACCAAGTACAAAGCTATCAAGGCAGTCAAATAGAATGTTGGGCATCATTTACTATGATAAGGCAGCCTCCATTCTTCAAGCGATCACCCCCCCCCACTATCATCTCAAAACTCTATTTGGGAGAATTGAGCAAATAAAGGAGAGAGGGAATCTACAAAGTGTTTCTAGCCATGATTTTTCTTCTTCCTATCCTTGTTCTTGCTTCTATGAGATATGGAGTAATCATCTTTTCACTAAGACATGGGGAGTATATACATGAGCTTGTAACTTGTATTAGCTAACTTTCATTCCATTAAATGAATAAAAGATGTTTCCATTCATTTTAAACGGTGAATTATGAGTTGATCATTTGTTCTTCATGACAATTACGGTCCATAACAATGAGACCCAAGACTTAAGGATCGGAACATTGAATGAGACTCACAAGTTTCTTGATGAGAACCTACATGGAAACTTGTTGGATCATTGAACCATATCTTATTGGCGTCCAGACCCTGAGTTTGTGAGTAGATTAATCCATGAGATTTGTTTCCTAAAGGAATAGATCTACATGATCCTGGTCTAATATTTATTTAAAAAAGGAATAAAATGTCTAAGATAACTATGAAGGCTTATGGCAGGTTAATCTCATACTTCCAACAATCCCATAAATTGAAATTTATCCTTGATCAATTAGTTTCACTTTTGCAACTTTACTTTCTTATTTTAGTCTTAAATCTCTTGATAATTTAGTTTACTTCTACAAATTTACTTTCTTGTTTTATTTTAATCAATTTCTTCAAACTAGAATTTAAATATTATTCATTGCAATTGGTTTGAATTAACTCTTAAAAATGTCATTCCATGGGACCGATACATTTTTATACTAGAATCAATTTGTGTGTTATAAATGAATTGATAGTCGTTAGACTGTTAAACTCTAGGGACAATTTCCCTAGTGAATTTGTTGTGTAAGTGAAGGCACATCAAAAATCAAGATGAAAGGTCGATTAAGCCAACAGCTCGATATCCAGAAGCCATGGGTCAACTACCATGTGGACCAATTAGAGGTTTTCATGAAACCAATTGTACCTACAAATGGGATTGCATGGTTTCATTTCCAAGACATCTTGTCTTTTGCAAAAGCCTCACAATGGTGCTCCAAGTGTGAGACCAAAGTCAGATTGATTGAACTCGAGAGTGATCGCCCTGCTTAACTTTCCACCTTGCCATTTCACTCTCTAGCTGACTAAATTCCTAAGAGAAGTTGGAACATGCTTAACAATAGAAAAGATGATCGACCTCCAAGGTTAATTGATTAGCTTGATTAATCTCATGACTAATGGATCACCTCGACCAATCTCATAGGTTGATTGACCTCAGAAGATTCCAACTGAAAGGTGGGTATATCTAAGGATCTACCCTTGTAATCAACCTCTATGTTTTCTCTTGTTATTTCCTTTTTACCTTTCCATGCAATGGCCAATACAATTTGTAATTTTCTATTGTCCCATGAGTGCGTAAACTCCTTAAACTTGGGTTGAAAGTAGTCATAAGGCCCTCTTGGCCATGTAATCCTTCTTCTTCTATATAATACATAGATTCTTACAAGTTTTGTTTCCATACTCCTATTTAATTGCATCTCTTGTTTGACTAGCTACCTTCTTATGATGTTAGATCTGAATAATTCAAAAGGATGAGTTTAGGAAGATCTAGAGTATGGATTAGTGAGGAACCAAGAGAGTGGAAAATCATTTCAACAATAGTCATGTGTTTTTTCTTGAAGTTTTGGTTACCATCTCGAGAGAGAGCCTTTTGATAAAAATATACTCATATCTCAAAATAAGGGAGGTGTTAGATATCCTTGATGACTTCTCACAAACATATGTTGAGAATATGTAAAATAGAAGAGAAAGTGTTTGATGGTTGTTCCTGGCTTGATTGGTGAAAATCGATCCATGTTTTACCCTTTATCATAATTAACATTATCTTTGTTTGATTTTTATAACTTACTTTTCCTACTTTAAGTATTGTTCCTTATTGGAACACGAAATTCAAACTTTTGTTTTGACTAAGTTAAGCTAAGTCTTTCAATTTCTTACATAGTTACTAATTTTATCCTTGTGATTGACTTTAGTATACTATAATAGACTATGTACTAAGTTCTAGACTTCTCTTGAAGTTATGTACAAATTGAAAGTATGATCCTTCTTAGCCAAGAAATTTTATTCTTCCTTTTGGCCAACATTTAAGGGCAATGAACTTTTAGCATTGCTTTCAGGGACAAGTCTAAATGGAAAACCAATTAAGAACCTAAATTCTACTTACTCTTTGTGACTGATCTTTGCTTTTTCTTTTGAATTCAAACATACAAACTTTGTTCTAGAAATTTTTAGTACTTACACCTAAGGTACCTACTCCATTGGGATAGAATTTTCAAGTACTTGCTAGAAGGAAGAAATGGAACACGGAAGATCTATCCATTCCTACAAAATCCAAATCCAATGACACCAGACATCTAGTAGTGAATCATGTTCCAAATGTCATCATCTTTAAAATTATGATGGATTTTTATTACAACTAAGGTACTTACTCCCTTGGAGTGGTCAACCTTTGTATCTTAAGTGTCTATCTATCAAATTCTTTGATTTAGGTCTTGATCACTTTTCTTACCTTGACCTATCAACCTAAAATCTTGATAGCCTCATTTTACTCAGCTTGAGCATGCTAGTTGATGGCTATTGACCTCAATTTGGATATAATTTTTGGCCTACCTTTATATACCTATCGATCTTGAAGATCAATAAGATATATATTAACCTTGTTTGTGCAGTGAAGGTCATTACCTTTAGATCGATCAGCATCACATTCAAAAAATATCAATTTCCATCATAAATTTAATTTCAATTGTCATTGTCTTTTTAAAATTTACAAGATGGCACATACAATGATGATTTCTCGTATGGTTGACGGGGACAAGGAATTTGAGTTTGGGAACACTAGCACTGTTAGTATTGTGGATGAATCTTTTTTAAGGGAGTGACTGCAAGGTGGCACAACAAAGGATGACAATGACTATGAGAGCTTTACCTACAACTTTAGCAAATGAGATCGGAAAACTCTTGAGAAATGAGCAACTTATAGCAATAGTTGATTCCCAAATACCATAGAATAAAGAAAGAGAGCATAATCAGAGATGAAATATCATGCATGGCACATTCAACCCAAGGGATGATCAGCATAAGACCGCCTATGCCAGAATGGACATTAAGAACTTAAAGGTTGGGCACTTCATAGCTCAAGACACACTCAATGAATTTGGTATTCTAAAGTGTGTGTGACCTTTTAGGGGAAGCCAACATTTTTGCACTTTGTTTCTGTAACGACCCCGCCTTCCAGTAACCCCCAATTAAGGGAGACCAGGAGGTCAGAGCCGTTATACCAATTTCTGGATCAAGGTTCGACAAGTAAACATTAATAATTATCAAACTTTACCAGACTATACTGAAAAGCTGTAATAAATAAAATTTTGCATACCTTTGAAATTTTGGATTTCTAAACTTCTATCCACATATGAATTCTACTCTAACTAATCCTCCTTGAACTTTAATTCACGTATTTCACAATATGACATTTTACTGTTTGTCCTTTTTGGTTTATTGTACCTAAAACACCGACAAACAAAACATCGGTCAGCACAAAGTTGGTATGTGGGGAAAAAACAATAAACATGCAATTAATCATAACAACTTAGTGCAGACAATTACAGTTTAACAAACAAATTTACATTTTAAATATAACTGCATGATCCACACATATCCTATCCTCAGCGATGTCCCTGCAGTGGACCTGGATGCTATCTTCCTTATGGTAGATCCCCATTATACCCATCATGATCCCACCTAACAGGTGAATCAGTTTCTAGGGTTGAGTCACATGGAACTACCCATAGGTAGCCCACTTCTTAACTCATGGTGTGATATAGAGTCTCATGGCACTACATGTGGGTAGCCCAATTTCTAACTCATGATAGCCTAGACCTTACTCTAGGTTATCCTTTTTAGCATTTGCAAAGCCACAGAGGAGGATCCGGATATAAGATAGTGATATATATATATATATATATATATATATATATATATATATATATATATATAGTGATAATCATATTCACTTTATAGTTGCATGAAATAAAAGTCATCCAAGCAGTTTATTTCAAGCAACCGATAAAATCTCCGAGACTCATCGTGAAACTAAGGCGGTTAATCATAAACGTAACCACATACCTGTAATGCTAGTTTTGGTGACAAAATCAATTAAGCAGGGAAACCCAACCAAGCAAGCAAAGATGAATAGAAATCCAGAAATAAACATATAAACTTCCTTTTATTATTATTTATCCAAACTCATCTTGTTTCATAGGATTTCTATTCCAATTTTAGGGTTTCCTTGGAAATTAGGGTTTTATCTCCACTTTTAACATTATGAATCCTTATTTAACAAAACTATATAAAAACCCTAAATTTCACACCTTACTACTCCTAATCATACTTAGGATCATTATTTAACAACCTTTTTCCAAAATTCAAAATCAACAAGGTTTTTTTCTTCTTTTACCCTAAATTAGGGTTTCTATATGTATTATCCTTCATTAATAGATTAAAACCCTAAATTAATCAATTTTGCATTCAAAACAGATGGAAACTCTATATTAAAAATCAACAGGTTAATACTTTTCAAATTAACCTATTAATCCACAAAGATTCACCTTTTATATACAATTCAAGTTTCTAAATCCCTTTTAATACATTTTTCTACCAACTTTCATCTATAAAGTTTTCCCATCGGAGATTCCTAGCTATTTCTATGAATTTCACAAAGAAAAGGCTATTTCTAGATTATTAGATTAGAGAAAACTAATTACCGAATTTCTTTGGCCGTTCAATCGGTGCACCAACGGTCCGCGTCTAGATCTGACGCTCCGCGTCAGTTGTCTCCACTAGCGGTATCGCGCGCACTACTGCTTGCTGGCGATCGTCGGATCTTCCTCAGGTCCACGATGGACTCTGATCAAACGCTCTCTGCTTCTCGTCTTCCTCCTTTTCTTTCCTTGACAACGTGGCCGCACCGCTGTGGTCCCTCGCCAGAGTAAGAGCAATAGAGCGAGAGGAAGGGTTCTGAGGCTCGGGGAGTAGCCGCTCGGGATCGCGAAGGTGTGAGGGAGTGGGTGAGGGTCTATTTATAGGGTATGGAGGGTCCTCTTTAAGGTTTATGATCCCACTGCTAATCCGATCTTCAGCCCAATTGGGCGTTTCATGAAGACTCGATGAAATCTCATCAACCTAGGGTCGAGAACCTTCGTCTCTCTCTCCTGAACATAATGGGACACCACCCATGAGTGCACATGCACTGATGCGGTCGGAATCAAAGGGGAAAGGTCCCCCTGTAACTCATCCATAGTCTGTGTCCCATTGGGATTTTGACGATGAGAAGTGTTGGTTGGATCAAGATCCAACGGCCATCATCTTCCGTGCTCAATCAAATAGGAAAAGATTTCGTAAATTCCAAGATAAATCCATATTTGAAGATAACTTGAAAAATCAATAACTCCCAAATACTATCTCCTTTTTAATTCAAATTTTAAGGGAACCTCATTTATGCTTTAGTCTCTCATCATGAAAAAATTGGAATCATTATCTAAAGAAAATGATTATTTTTCTTCAATTGCAAGATAACACCATGTATTCATATTTTCCATATATTTCCTATTTCCTTTGCCATTATATTATTATCCTGAGTTCCTTGAACCTCAAGTAACCTTTATATTTCAGAATTCCATTTTGGAAAATATTCCTTATCCTTTTATTCTTCTTTTATCTATTTTCTTGTTTTATTCATTTATCCAATTGAATTCCTTTTTCATTTCTTTTTCTTTTTCTTTCAATTGGGCTCAATAGCTAATAAAGCCCATTAAGAAAGCATACAAGGCTATTGTATATGAAATTCATTCAAATAAAACCATTAAATCAACCATTGATTTCATTTATCTTTTAAAAGGAGATTTATAAATCTCATGCTTTAGAAAAATGGGGTTATAACATCCTCCCCTCCTTATAGGAATTTTTCCCTCAAAATTCAGTAATCAAGCAAACAAATTAGGATATGCCTTTTCCATGTCCGTCTTCAGCTCCCATGTGGCTTCATCCTCTCCATGGTGATTCCAAAGAACCTTTACCATCTCTATATTCTTATTTATGAGCTCTTTCACCTTGGTATCTAGAATTTGTAAAGGTAACTCAGGATAAGTTAGCTTCCCTTGAAGCTCAATGGGTTTAATGCTCAGTACATGGCTCGGGTCTTGCACAAATCGCTTCAGGTTGGACACGTGAAACACATCATGCATCATACTATACTGAGGGGGTAATGCCAAATGATATGCGACTTCACCAATCCGTTCTAACACTTCAAACGGACCCACGTATCGGGGACTCAACTTTCCTCTATTTTTAGCTATAGCTCGGAGCAGTCAGATTTTTAGGAAAACATGTTCTCCCACAGCGAAATGCACATCAGTCTGTTTCACATCAGCATATGACTTCTATCGATCCTGGTCTCTCTTTAGCCTTTTCCTGATCAAAGCGACTTTATCAGCATACACTTGGAGTTCATATGACCTCAACAAGGTCCTTTCACCAACATCATCCCAGTGAAGTGGTGACCGACACGGTCTCCCATATAGAGCTTCATATGGAGGCATCCCAATACTGGCTTGGTAACTGTTGTTGTTGGCAAACTCAACTAACGGTAAGTACTGCTCCCATGATCCATCCCAATCGACCACACATGCTCTCAGCAGATCCTCTAGGGTCTGGATTGTCCTTTTTGACTAACCATTTGTCTAGGGGTGATAAGTGGTACTAAACTTCAACCTTGTACCTAGTTCCTCTTGAACCTGCTTCCATAGTTTGGAAGTAAACTTTGGGTCTCTATCGGAGATGATAGAACTGGGTACGCTATGCAAATGCACTATCTCTCTTATATACAACTCAGCTAAATCTGACACCCTGGCAGTGGTCTTCAGGGCAAGGAAGTGTGCTGACTTGGTAAGGTGGTCTACCACAACCCATATCGCATCATGACCCCTCTTGGTCTGGGGTAAACCCACCATGAAATCCATGGTGATATGTTCCCATTTCCATTCTGGAATCTGTATAGACTGTAAAAGTCCATCGGGTCGTTGGTGTTCAGCCTTCACCATTTGGCACGTAAGACAGCTGGCCACATATGCCGCAATATCTCTTTTCAATCATGGCCATCAGAAAAACCTGTACAGGTCCTTAAACATCTTGGTTGTTCTCGGGTGCACCGTGTACTTAGAACCATGAGCCTCTTGTAGGATACGTCCCTTCAATGTGGAGTCTTTAGGGACCCATATGTGATTCTCAAATCTAATCCCTCCGTATAATCCCAATGAAAGATGGGTCTGAGGCTTCTTCATCAAGCATTTCATCTTGTCAAGTTCTCCATTGGCTAATTGTGCTGCTACAATCTCACCCAACAATTCCGACTGTATCTGGATATTGGCCAAACGAACTCGATCATCAAACGGTTGGGGAGACCATTCTACCAACTCTTCTAAACTCTTCCACTGACTGGACAAAATAGTTGCACACCTGAGCTGTTTCCGACTCAAAGCATCTGCTACGACATTCACCTTTCCTGGATGATAATCGATGGTGAAGTCGTAATCCTTCATGTACTCCATCCATCATCATTTTCGTAGGTTCAGGTCTTTCTGTGTCAGGAGGTACTTCAAGCTCTTATGGTCGGTGAAGATTTTGAAGGTAGCACCATACAGGTAATGCTGCCAAATCTTCAATGCATGAATGATAGTTTCCAGCTCTAAGTCATGCATCGGGTAATTCATCTCGTTGGGCTTGAGTTGTCAGGAGGCATATGTAACCACATGTCGATTCTATTCCAACACACAGCCAAGTCCCATCTTTGATGCATCGGTGAAAATCATGAAACCCGTGTTGCCTGATGGTAGAGTCAAAACTGGTGTAGTGGTCAGCTTCTCCTTCAGCTCTTGAAAATGAGCTTCACACACATCGTACCATACAAACTTCACATCCTTCCGAGTCAACTTGGTCAAAGGCAAGGCAGTTTTTGAGAAATCCTTGATGAAACGTCGATAGTATCCTGCTAACCCCAACAAGCTTCGGATCTCAGAGGGGTTCTTCGGTGCAGGCCAGTCTCATATTGCCGACACTTTAGCTGGATCTATAGCGATTGTTCCTCCTGAGATGATGTGTCCGAGGAACATGACTCGGTCTATCCAAAACTCACATTTAGAGAATTTCCCATAGAACTTCTGCTTTCTCAAGATATCAAGGACTTTACTTAGCTAGTCTCAGTGTTGATCTAAGTCATCTGAGTAAACTAGTATGTCGTCTATGAACACTATGAAAAATGAGTCAAGGAAGGGTTGAAACACACTATTCATAAGGTTCATGAAAACATTGGGTGCATTGGACAACCCAAAAGGCATAACCACAAACTCATAGTGGCAATAACGGGTTCGAAAAGTTGTTTTCAAGATGTCCTCACTCTTAAATCTCAACTGGTGGTAACCCGATCTCAAGTCAATCTTGGAAAAGACTTGAGCTTACTTCAACTAGTCAAACAAGTCATCTATCCAGGGTAAAGGATATTTGTTCTTAATGGTAGCCTGGTTGATCATCTGATAGTCTATGCACATTCGGAGTGAACCATCCTTTTTCTTTACAAAAAGAAATGGTGCTCCCCATGGTGATGTGCTAGGGCAGATAAAACCCTTGTCTAGCAATTCCTGCAATTGTTTCTTCAACTCGAGCAACTCTATAGGGGCCATTCTATAAGGTGCTCAGGAAATAGGGCTTGTCCCAGGAGCTAGTTCTATGGTGAACTCTACCTCTTTCTCAGTAGGAATCCCGGGTAGATCATCTGGAAAAACATCTGCATAGCTCCTAACTACCTCTATTTCCTCTATGGGTTACACCCTGGGTTATGGCTTGGTGACTACTACCAGGAAAGCTCGATACCCTTTACTCATCATCTGCTCTGCTTTCAAGGCTGACACATACAGGCTGGTGGTGGCATCTTTCCTGACCCTAATGACAAAAGGTGGGTGACCTGGTTTCTTAATGATCACTTTCTTCTTCCTACAGTTAATATTGGCCCTATAAATATAAAGCCAATCCATACCAATGATCACATCAAAGTCATTCATATCAAGAAGGATAAAGTATGTAGGAAACTCATGATCTCGGTATTTCACAGGTATCACCGGAGTTTTCAAAAGAGATGTAAAAATCTGACCACTCGGGCTTGTAACATATAAGACATACCCTAAATCCTTGATATCCAAACAAAGCATAGTTGCAAGATTTCTCAAAATGAAAGTATTAGTAGATCCAAAGTCAAACAAATCTTTTATATTATGTCACATGACTTCAAACATGCCAACATTGTTTTTCATCATGCATTAGACCATTACATGCTTATCTTAAAACATAAAAGAAAACTCTAAGGGCTATTACCCTCGATCAACCGATTAGCATTAGCTTGAGCTTCCTCATTATCAATGGCAAACACCTAAGCTTATCTTCTCTCTCCAGCAAGTGGGGCTGCAGCTATAGGTGGAGCTTCCACAGGTGGAGCTGCTACTGGTGGGGATGCTACCTGTCCTGGTCCTCTTAGATCTGGTAGAGGGCAAATGGATTGTAGGTGTCCTTCTTGATGGCACTGAAAGCATGTCTTCTTCTTATAGGGAAACTCACCGCCATGCCCCTTTCCGTAGGTGCAGCAAAGCGGTCGGTTGTTCTCTTGACGGGGTTTCCCTTTTACTCCTTGTCTTCCTTTAGCATGATGATGTCATGGACCTTTCTTGTGGTTGTTCCTCTGACCTTGAGTTCCTTCAGTGAAACCCAAATACCCCTTGGGTGGAAACAGGGCAAGCATCACAGTCCTCTCCATGTCTAAAGCAGTGTTGTAAGCCTCGGTGAAGGTTTTGGGTTTACTTGCCATCACATGGGGCTTGATGGCAGGGTGAAGATGCTCTATGAAGTGATCCACCCTTCTTTCCTCATCCATCATATGCCTGAAATGCTCCAAGATTCGAAACCTACACCCAAAGTCTACCACTGAAGAGTTTCCTTGAGTCATGTTGGTGAACTCCCTTTCCTTTTCCTTCTTAGCCAAAACAGGAATAAATCTGGCGGTGAAGATTGTCTTGAAGTCAACCCATGCCATTGGTTCCTCAGTTAGGTCTCAGCCTATGATGTGAGTCTCCCACCATATCTTGGTTTCTCCTTACAGGAGATGGGTAGCAAAGAGGACCTTCTTGCTCGGTTGTACCTCAAGCATGCAGAATCCATTCTCGACTGCAAGCAGCCAAGCTTTTGCCTTGTCGACTACCTCAGATTTGTCTTCTCCCCAAAACTTCTCAATGTTCAGCTTGACAAAGTCCAAGATGGTGGCTCCCAATCAAGGACGAACAGGAAGTGGCTCACCATGTTCACCTCTAGCTAAGTCTCGGAGAGCCAAGGCACTTATGGCCTCTATCAACTTCTTCTGTTGTTCCATCCACAAAGCATCAGGGGTGTGGATTATCATGTTTGGTTTGGGACCACCAGCTTGATCTTCTTCCATCTGAGCCACCTCCTCATACTCATGTTGCTCCTCGTACCCTTGGTCTTCTTCTTGATCAAGGTTGTTGAAGGGTATCGGGTCAGGGTTAGGGGCCTCTTGAGTGGTTTCTTCGGGTCTCTTCCTCTTCTTAGAGGATTCACCATCATGGTTCCTCTTTCTCTTCTCTGAAGACCCCTTTCCCTTGTGGGGAGGCCAACCACTCCTAGCTGGGTTCTCAGTGCCCTCGGGAATAGCAACAGTCTTTGTATGAGCCATCTACATAAGCATAACAAACAGACCTTTAGTTTATATTTAAACTAATTATACTTATGTCAATGATGTCTCATTATGTATCTTTTATTAATTGGATGGAGGATTCCTTAATCCTTAACTTACTTACTCATACCACATGAGGGTGGGGAAGAGAGAGAAAAACCCTAACTCTTAAAATCCTTAATAGAATGTGTGATGAGAAGGGATGAATAAGATGAGAGAGTCCAAAAGGTATCTTATTTTGAATCATACCCTAAGACTTTGACCAGGTAGTCACACGGATCTGGGAGTCCTCGTATTCTGACTAGCGGTGTGGAGGAAAATATTGACAGCCCCCAGTTGTGATCCTTTTCTAGACACCTCTATCTTTCAGATAATCCTCTAATAACTCCCTTGGGTTCTACAGAGTTTGTAAAATTTAATAATTATTAATGGTTAAGTGAGGAACCTTGGCTCTGATACCAAATGTAACGACCCCGCCTTCCAGTAACCCCCAATTAAGGGAGACCAGGAGGTCAGAGTCGTTATTCCAATTTCCATATCAAGGTTTGACAAATAAACATTAATAATTATCAAACTTTACCAGACTATACTGAAAAGTTGTAATAAATAAAATTTTGCATACCTTTGAAAAATTGGATTTCTAAACTTCTATCCACATATGAATTCTACTCTAACTAATCCTCCTTGAACTTTAATTCACGTATTTCACAATATGACATTTTACTATTTGTCCTTTTGGGTTTTTGTACCTAAAACATCGACAAACAAAACGTCGGTCAGCACAAAGCTAGTATGTGGGGGAAAACAATAAACGTGCAATTAATCATAACAACTTAGTGCAGACAATTATAGTTTAACAAACAACTTTATGTTTTAAATATAACTGTGCGATCCACACATATCCTATCCTCTATTTTGTCCCTGCAGTGGACCTGGATGCTACCTTCCTTATGGTAGATCCCCATGATACCCCTCATGATCCCACCTAATAGGTGAATCAGTTTCTAGGGTTGAGTCACATGGCACTACCCATAGGTAGCCCACTCCTTAACTCATGGCGTGCTATAGAGTCTCATGGCACTACACATGGGTAGCCCAATTTCCAACTCATGATAGCCTAGACCTTACTCTAGGTTACCCTTTTTAGCATTTGCAAAGCCACATAGGAGGATCCGGATCGAATCCAGTTATATATATATATATATATATATATATATATATATATATATATATATATATATATATATATGTATATATATATATTTATAGTGATAATCATAGTCACTTTATAGTTGCATGAAATAAAAGTCATCCAAGCAGTTCATTTTCAAGCAATTGATAAAATCTCTAAGACTCATCGTGAAACTAAGGAGGTTAATCATAAACGTAACCACATACCTGTAACGGAAGTTTTGGTGACAGAATCAATTAAGCAGGGAAACCCAACCAAGCAAGCAAAGATGAACAGAAATCCTGAAATAAACATATAAACTTCCTTTTATCTTTATTTATCCAAACTCATCTTATTTCTTAGGATTTCTATTCCAATTTTAGGCTTTCCTTGGAAATTAGGGTTTTATCTCCATTTTTAACATTATGAATCCTTATTTAAAAAAACTATATAAAAACCCTAAATTTCTCACCTTACTACTCCTAATCATACTTAGGATCATTATTTAACAACCCTTTTCCAAAATTCAAAATCAACAAGGTTTTTCTCTTCTTTTACCCTAAATTAGGGTTTTTATATGTATTATCTTTCATTAACATATTAAAACCCTAAATTAACCAATTTTGCATTCAAAATGGATGGAAACTCTATCTTAAAAATCAACAGGTTAATACTTTTCAAATTAACCTATTAATCCACAAAGATTCACCTTTTATATACAATTAGGGTTTCTAAATCCCTTTTAATACATTTTTCTACCAAATTAAGGTACTTTTGTAAAATGGGATAGAATCAGGTTATCAAACCATTTTTATCTTGTTCCTCATATTTTTTCTATGCAACTTTCATGTATAAAGTTTTTCCATCAGAGATTCCTAGCTATTTCTATGAATTTCACAAAGAAAAGGTTATTTCTGGATTATTCGATTAGAGAGAACTAATTACCAAAATTCTTTGGCAGTTCGATCGGTGCACCAATGGTCCACATCTAGATCTGACGCTCCGCGTCAGTTGTCTCCACTAGCGGGATCGCGCGCACTACTGCTTGCTGGCGATCGTCGGATCTTCCTCAGGTCCATAATGGACTCTGATCAAATGCTCCCTGCTTCTCGTCTTCCTCCTTTTCTTTCCTTGATAACGCGGCGGTGTCGCGGTGGTCCCTCACCAGAGTAAGAGCAATAGAGCGAGAGGAAGGGTTCTGAGGCTCAGGGAGTAGTCTCTCGAGATCGCAAAGGTGTGAGGGAGCGGGTGAGGATCTATTTATAGGGTATGGAGGGTCCTCTTTAGGGTTTCTGATCCCACTGCTAATCCGATCTTCAGTCCAATTGGGCGTTTCACGAAGACTCGATGAAAGCTCATCAACCCAGGGTCGAGAACCTTCATCTCTATCTCCCAAACACAATGGGACACCTCCCATGAGTGCACATGCATTGATGTGGTCGGAATCAAAGGGGAAAGTTCCCCCTGTAACTCATCCACAATCTGTGTCCCATTGGGATTTTGATGATGAGTAGTGTCGGTTGGATCAAGATCCAACGGCCATCATCTTTCGTGCTCAACCAAATAGGAAAAGATTTCCTAAACTCCAAGATAAATCCATATTTGAAGATAACTTGGAAAAGCAATAACTCCCAAATCCTATCTCCTTTTTAATTTAAATTTTAAGGGAACCTCATTTATGCTTTTATCTCTTGACGCAAATTTACAGTGCGCAGAAACGCAAGTGAACGCGTCGAAGTAATATAGGCCTTTGTGAGGCCCGAGTCGAACTCAGGGATACGTGAAATTGTCGGAGACTCCTACTAACTACTCGCGATCAGCTAAGCCAAATAAATAGTTGAGAGTTGTTATTAAAATTAAAAGAAAATAAAGATGAAACAAAATAAAGCAATCGATTAAATGTTTGGTTTAATCAATTCAAAAGGAGATATTTAGGATTACGGTTTCACCGCGGGTTTTTCATTGTATTAAATTCTATATAGTCACTCAATTTTATCTCTCTATCTGGGTAGTGGCCTGAAATCAGAATTGCCCCCTGTCGTGGTACAATTCACTACCTATGTCTAGGTCAGTTCCACCGTCGTAGTAACCTATATCCTAAACTAGGTGCATTAAAAATGACCTCTCGGTATACACCATTAATCTTACACCACCTTGTTCAAGGGATTTGTCAATTAATGTAAATTCCGTCTCTTTTCAACCATTAATTCTTCTTTCAAAGCAATTAAGGGCATTACATTATCATTATGGTGATCAAGAATAACAATATATTGGAGAAAACGAAATTATACCACGGATTTAAGAGATAAGATATGAATTACTATGATAAAATCATCATATAATGAATTCCCGGGTTACTCCCGGTCCTAAAGACAAAGGGGATTAGCCCTGCATGTTCATCTCAAAGCAAAATGTGGAGTAGAAAAAGGGAAACATGGAGAAAAACGTGATTAAGTGGTGAAACCCCTGAACGGAGAAGATCCAAACGATCATTGGCGTGGAATACGGGTTCTCCCACCTTTTGGTGGTGGAAATCGTCTTCTTCGGCGTCCGGGTCGGCTGGGGTGTGCTTCTGGGCTCCGTTCTTCTCTCCACCTCTTCTCGGGATGTGTGCAGTGGCTAATGACGTCCTCCTCCCCCTTCGGTGCCATCATTAGGTATATTTCCCGAATTAGGTTTCCAATTAATCACAACCGTCCGATTAAGATCAATCTAAAGCAAACTCATATCTGACGGTGTCGATACCATCGACGTGGGTCGATGGTATCGACCTAGTGCGATATCGACTGATTTTCTTTTCTTTTGTCTTTGCGCCTGATGTCATCTCGATACCATCGACGTGGGTCGATGGTATCGACATTCACAGGCGTCGGTTTTGTCCTTTTACCGTCGTCGTAGCTCCACTAGTCGATAGTATCGACATATGTGTCGATAGTATCGACTCACTTCTCGCCAGCAACCTGATGGTATCTCGATACCATCGACATCCCTGTCGATAGTATCGACTTTCTTCTGGTCCTTGCGGCTGGCAACCTGTGGTCCGGTCGATGGTATCGACCACCATCGATGGTATCGACAGTAGCAGATACTTGTTTTTCCTAAAATTAACACACGAAACCACATAAGTCCACACAAAATGTATTTTTTTGATAATTAATACTCAAAATGCTGAAATAGGGGAAATTTGACATAAAGAAGTAGCATAGACCAAAGTGAATGAATTATGCAACATTAACCATGAAAATGACTAATAAATGCATAAAACACATATCAAACAAGTCAATAAATGTGACTCAAAATCATCGCATCAAACTCCCCTAAGCTTGAACATTGCTCGCCCTCGAGCAACTAAACCTTAGAATAGAATTGCCTGAGTCAACTAAAGAACAAAGCATCACAACAAACATCCCATATGACTCCCACCGAACATTCGCATACCGGCCCTCGCTAACTACAGAATGATAATTACCCTAAAGGCGACAGTAATCATTCATAAAAGATATCAACCTCAAAACTGATGAACACTATCACATAAGGCAGTTAACATAATAGAATTTGCCGGTCCAGACTTAGTGCATCTTGTGATCTCCTATACTATGTTTCTCGCCCTAACTACCATCTACATGGAAGCAGTTCTCCTGATATTCACAAGTGAGGAGAAGTTCACGTTGGCCTACCAATTCGAGCAACGGGTGGATGGAATGGGTGGCTCATGGAAGAAGTAGAAGTATTATACGGTTTCACATGCATAAAACAAAAATGCCCTAAATGATGCAAATGCACATGAAAAATTCCCTAATGCCTAAGATTGGGTGGAATGATGCATGCACTAACATTCCGTCTCAAAACGAGATGGATATCTAATTGAGCTATATCATGTACTTACTCATCTTAAAATGCAGGTGAGATTATGTTCCTCTCTCCTTCTTATTCTAGTTGCTTCTAAATGACTTTCTTTTTTTTTCTTTTCAAACCCTTATATCCATAATTGACAATGAATGCTTTATTGGGCTTTTTTTTGCATAACTCGAATATTTTCCCTCTTTAGAAGGTATGGAACAATTTAATTCACCATTAAAGAACAAATGAGGTACATGATATACTCTATGCATAAAAGTTATGAATGCAACTAAATGACATGCACCTAAAGGTAATGTGCATGTAAACCTATTCTATTTTTTTTCATTTTTCATGCAAAACATATGAAAATGGTTGCAATGCAAGTCCTATCTACATGATATGCAATCAAAAAGGTTAAAATTGTACTTTACTTCCAAGTCTTGGTGGATTGTGAAAAGCAATGAGGTGGACAGATCACAAGACTAATTGACTGAACCTTTGAAAATTATTATGTGTCCCTCCTTACTGACCTATGTGGTAGTTAAGAGGTTTCTCTCTTACTTCAAATTAAAGTCTCATTATCATTTGGTCAGTTTAGGCTCAAACAACCTATTCCGTCCACTTTCATGAATCATTAGGAATGTACAGTTGTGATTTTCTGTTTTAAAGTTGACAAAATCAATCATTTTCTAAGTTAAGTGATCAAAGTTTAACAACACTCAAGCTTGCGAACACTCAAAAATTTTTAAGTTTCCCTTAATTCCCATGTACATGCAACTGAGATGACACAAAATTTAAGACATCCATGATTACACTAGATAGAATGTGGATCCTACAAACAAACTAAGATTGCAAGAAACGAATGACAAGAAACATAAGCAGTAAAACTAAAAATAGAGAAAATAAAAGATAGAGTTGTTCCAACACCCCCCCAGCTTGAATTCGACTATGGCCTCATAGTCAAAAACAATCTTAAAGGTCAGAACAGAGATACCGATTTACTCTTTAGGCGGAGGTGGGTACTGTGGAGCTGTAGGGTCCCAAGACGGATACTCCCCCTGGAAGCTCGGATCAAACTGGGCCCTAGGTGGAGGTTGTGGATAGCCTCCAAAGTAAATCTAGCTCCAATAGTGATCGTAAAAGGGTTGTTGTTGCATCTCCATCCTATGCAACCGATCATGAATTTGTTGTTGGTTGTCGAGGAGAAGATGCTCGTTCTCGAACATTGCCCTTTGATTGTCTAGTAATCAGTTTGTAGTTTCTTGAATACCGGTGTACATCATAGAGTGATGTTGTTGCGCCTATTGTACCTCATGCAGCATAGCATACATGCCCTACATCGAGTAGGCATCCTCACTTGGCTGCGAGGGTGGTGGTGGTGGAGGCTGCGATGATGAAGATGCACCCGGATGCATGCCAGGACGCTTCTGTGGTGCCACTCGTGCCTGAAGAGGGGTGTAGGCCTCCTCTTCCTCTGCAACATCATCGTCATTGTTGTCATCGTCGTCGTTGCCGCCGTCTTCATCGAAGTCAGTAATGGCTATGATAGGCCATCGGAAGTGTTGCGCCCCTTCGATGTTGAAGACTGGATCGGGAAGCGAGCATTCTTGGTAAGCATGGTTGACGTGGCACGTCGATACTATCAACGCGAGTCGATAGTATCGACTCTCTGATTAGGGCAAACCCTCGCGAGGTCCGGCCTCCGCCTTCTTTGTATGAATGTGTCGATACCATCGACCTGTCCGTCGATAGTATCGACTTTACTGAGATGATTTCTTCTAAATATCTCCAGAGATCTCGATGGTATCGACTGGCATGTCGATACTATCGACCTTGACTTGGCGATCAACCTATTGGTGTGTTGATACCATCGACAAGGTCATCGATAGTATCGACGTAGTGTGATTTCTACAGTTGCCAACCTGTACCATGGTCAATACCATCGACGCAAGGGTCGATGGTATCGACTCTGCCTCAGCCCTACACATGTAGCAAACGATCACGGTATCTTTTTTACACTACAAACTAAGTTAAAACAGATCAACTACGAATGTAAAGGAACTAAACTAAAGTACCAATGGTTGGGTTGCCTCCCAACAAGTTCCCTTATTTAACGTCTTAGGCTAGACGACTTGAAGCTCCTCATCAACTTGGTATTATCGGAGAAGGTGCCCAAAGGATCGTGCGGCAGCTTGAACTCCACTCGATCTTGACCAATTCCCAACGTCAGCGTACCTCTCCCAATTGCAGTGACTACATCGGCCGTTGCTTGAAACGGCCTACCTAATAGCATCTCGCAACGTTGAAGTTGTGGCATATCCATGATGACGAAATCTACCAGAAAGATGAACTTGTCCACCTTGACGAGTACATCTTCGCAAACTCCGTATGGATTTACAATGGACCCATCCGCCAACTCAATAGTTGTTGTTGATTTCTTCATTTCCTTCAACCCAAGCTTTTGAAATGTGGCTAGTGGCATAAGATTAATGCTCGTTCCCGAATCACACTGGGCTCGTGGAAAGTGTCGATCACCTATTGAACATGGGATATAAAAGCATCCTGGGTCTTTCTTCTTCTGTGGCAAACTCCCATGGATGATTGAGCTCCCCATTTCATTCATCCGGCAAACATCTATGTCTTTAATCTGCCTCTTCTTGTTGATGATTTCTTTGATAAACCTCCCGTAGGCGGGAATCTTCTCTATCATCTCCACTAACGGAATATTTACATGGAGTTTTCTGAACATCTCCAAGAATTTCCTATAGTGCCTATGCTCTTTCTTCGGCCTAGGGCTGTCCGGACTAAACACAGCTGCCTCATTCAAACGCTTATGAGGTGGCACATATGAGCTTTTCGGGGCAAGCTCCCCTAAGCTTGCTTCAATGACCCCCTCTGGCGTAAAATTTGTCGGAACATCATCAACAGGTATAACTTGGGGTGGCTCCTCTCTCGCAGTGGATGTATCCGCACCTTGACCAATGGCCTTCACATGCTCTTCTTGACTAGGTGGGGGTGCGACCATCATGGGCTCTTGGCGGGATTTCCTAAAAGGAGTGTATCCGCGTGGCAGTCCATAATGACTGTGAGGATACGGTATTGGCGGTATAGCCTCTGTATCAAACATCATTTTGCCTTGGTCCTTGATCTCTGTCACCAGGGGTTCTTCCTCATTAATCACAGACATGTATTTAACTTGATGATGTGCTTGAACCACATCTGCATTCCCAGCCTGTCTCTACTGATTGGCATGCTTGATGGCCGCTACTTCATTTGAAATCTGGGTCACGGTGGTTTCTAACGCCCGCATTTGTGCTCCATGACTTTGTAGTGTCTGCCCAAATTTGGTCAAGATGTCACCCTGGGACTGCAGTTGTTTACTGAACATACTCATCATCTCCTGATTCTGCTGCACCATTTAACTAAGCAACTCGGTGCTTTTATCTTCAGCTCTAGGTTGTGGCTTTGCATCAGGATCTTATAGGAAGTTATTGGGATCCTTCCATGAGAACTTTTTGTCTCTCCTCCAAGCATAATCATTGTTTCTATAGCCCTGTTGTTGCATGAATTTGACTTGGGCTTCCTCATCAAACGATGCATCTTACTTGACTAGCAATTTCTTGGCTAGAAGATCTAGCTTGTCATTCATCTCCTTTATGGCTCTGGACTCACTTGCAGCTTTAACTTGTTCCGGTGCATCCCTATCGCCCCAAGATTGCTTTTTCGCCATATTCTTCAGGATCTCCCAGCATCTCATGTTTGTGTTATTTAAGAAAAATCTTGACCCTGCTGTATCAAGGTTACTTCTATCATGCTCAGAGAGAGCAAAATAGAAGATTTTGACCTGCTTCTCCTTATCCAGACCATGGTGTGGGCACCTCCTCAACATAATCTAAAAACGTTCCCACGTCTCCGAGTAGGTCTCACCTGCCTTCTGAGTGAAATTGTGAATTTTTCTGATCAAATCGTTGTCTTCTCAGGCAGGAAGAACTGCTCAAAGAAAACCTCCACCATGTGTTCCCAAGACTCCACATATTCATCGTCCAAGTTGTGTAGCCATTCTCGTGCATTTCCCGCTAGAGAACTCGGGAAAAGCTTCAAGTAGAGCACATCTTGTGGAAATCTGTAGATTTTTATCATATCACAATTCTCCACAAATTGACTTATATGCGCAACGGGATCTTCATTCTTGAGCCCATGAAAAGCATTCGACTTCACCAAGTTGATTAAAGCCGGATCAATCTTGTATGTCGGAATATTAACCGCTTGTATCTTGATCGGCCCCTTGGAAGCAGATGAGGAAGAAGCCTTGATCTTCTCCCATATTGTCTGTTCCTCCTCCATCTCTTCTTGTTCAGATTCTGAGTTTATTTCTTCCAGATGGTCTTGAATATAGTCCTCCTCATCTTTCGGTCCCGGCAATGGAACCTCTGGTGTGTGCCTTATGTAGTTTGTACTACGCGTCTGCACCATGCACAGTACCTGCAAATAGAAAAATTAAATTTAGTACAGTGTTTGACGATTGCAAATATTTAGAAAATAGATTATGAATTTTTGAAATGATAGAATAAAAAAATAAAAAAAATGTGGCCTAGAGTGGCCGCTTGCAGCACTTGAAGTGCCGACAGTTTGCCGTATCCCCGGCAACGGCGCCAAAAACTTGACGCAAATTTACAGTGCGCAGAAACGCAAGTGAACGCGTCAAAGTAATATAGGCCTTTGTGAGGCCCGAGTCGAACTCAGGGATATGTGAAATTGTCAGAGACTCCTACTAACTATTCGCGATCAGCTAAGCTGGTTAAATAGTTGAGAGTTGTTGTTAAAATTAAAAGAAAATAAAGATGAAACAAAACAAAGCAATCGATTAAATGTCTGGTTTAATCAATTCAAAAGGAGATCTTTAGGATTGCGATTTCACTGTGGGTTTTTCATTGTATTAAATTCTATATAGTCACTCAATTTTATCTCTATATCCGGGTAGAGGCCTGAAATCAGAATTGCCCACTGTCGTGGTACAATTCATTACATATGTCTAGGTCGGTTCCACCGTCGTAGTAACCTATATCCTAAACTAGGTGCATTAAAAACGACCTCTCGGTATCCACCATTAATCTTACACCACCTTGTTCAAGGGATTTGTCAATTAATGTAAATTCCGTCTCTTTTCAACCATTAATTCTTCTTTCAAAGCAATTAAGGGCATTAGATTATCATTATGGTGATCAAGCATAACAATATATTGGAGAAAACAAAATTATACCACGGATTTAAGAGATAAGATATGAATTACTATGATAAAATCGTCATACAATGAATTCCCGGGTTACTCCCGGTCCTAAAGACAAAGGGGATTAGCTCTGCATGTTCATCTCAAAGCAAAATGTGGAGTAGAAAAAGGGAAACATGGAGAAAAACGTGATTAAGTGGTGAAACCCCTGAACGGAGAAGATCCAAGCGATCCTTGGCGTGGAATATGCGTTCTCCTACCTTTCGGTGGTGGAAATCGTCTTCTTCGGTGTCCGGGTCGGATGGGGTGTGCTTCTGGGCTCCGTTCTTGTCTCCACCTCTTCTCGGGATGTGTGCAGCGGCTAATGACGTCCTCCTCCCCCCTTTGGCGCCGTCATTAGGTATATTTCCCAAATTAGGTCGCCAATTAATCACAGCCGTCCGATTAAGATCAATCTGAAACAAACTCATATCTGACGGTGTCGATACCATCGACGCGGGTCGATCGTATCGACCTAGCGCGATATCGACTGATTTTCTTTTCTTTTGTCTTTGCGCCTGATGTCATCTTGATACCATCGACGTGGGTCGATGGTATCGAAATTCACAGGCGTCGGTTTTGTCCTTTTACCATCGTCATAGCTCCACTAGTCGATAGTATCGACATATGTGTCGATAGTATCGACTCACTTCTCACCAACAACCTGATGGTATCTCGATACCATCGACATCCCTGTCGATAGTATCGACTTTCATCTGGTCCTTGCGGCTGGCAACCTGTGGTTCGGTCGATGGTATCGACCACCGTCGATGGTATCGACAGTAGTAGATACTTGTTTTTCCTGAAATTAACACACGAAACCACATAAGTCCACACAAAATGTATTTTTTTGATAATTAATACTCAAAATGCTGAAATAGGAGAAATTTGACATAAAGAAGTAGCATAGACCAAAGTGAATGAATTATGCAACATTAACCATGAAAATGACTAATAAATGCATAAAACACATATCAAACAAGTCAATAAATGTGAATCAAAATCATCGCATCATCTCTCATCATGCAAAAATTGGGATCATTATCTAAAAAAATGATTCTTTTTCTTCAATTGCAAGATAACACCTATTTATTCATATTTTCCATATATTTCCTATTTCCTTTGCCATTATATTATTATCCTGAGTTCCTTGAACCTCAAGGAACCTTTATATTTCGAAATTCCATTTTGGAAAATATTCCTTAGCCTTTTATTCTTCTTTTATCTATTTTCTTGTTTTATTCCTTTATCCAATTGAATTCCTTGTTCATTTATTTTTCTTTTTCTTTCTATTGGGCTCAATATCAAATAAAGCCCATTAAGAAAGCATACAAGGATATTGTATACGAAATTCATTCAAATCAAACCATGAAATCAACCATTGATTTCATTTATCTTTTAAAAGGAGATTTACAAATCTCATGATTTAGAAAAATGGGGTTATAACAGCTTCACTTCATCAAGATCCTACACAAAGAAAACAAGGGAGTTTATATTTTAGATTTGGAAACTCATATTTGCACCCTCCAAATGGCAACAAATGTGGTGGCATGTACAAAAATTGAGTTTACTTCTTCAATAAAGAGCATACCCTTACTGAGAAGATGTTGAATTAAATATTCTATGTTGATGAGGAGGAAGTAGTGACTGCAAATTTTGGGAAATTTGATAGAGATGAGACCCATTTTAATGCCAACAAGTTATGGGCAAAACTAATCGGGAAAGAAAAATATTGATCTAGTGCTTCTAAGGGGATCAATGTGTACTCGGGACTATGGTGTATCATTCATAAAAGTATTGACAACATCCCCTTCAAAAAGTTAGAAATGGGGAGTATTTATTACAAAGATCTCCACATTCTATGGTGTATAATTGAGGGAGAGCAATCAACATTGTTAGGCTGTTGATGGATAGGTGGACTTCAAATTGTGAACAACATAAAGACTTATGTTTGGGCAGTCTCATTAGCGTTATCGATTAAGCATTGGGATGTCCCGACATCTTCAAGGCCCTCTAAGAATTGAAAGGATGTCACAATATTAACTTTAATTATCTTTTCTATAGTGCTACCCTAGTCTATAGGATTGACACATTGTATTATCATTTCAACAAGATTGATATATTCCTGCCTATGCCTGAGATCAACTACTATGATCAACATAAGATCTTATTCACTAAAATTGAGCTACAACAATTAATTGAAGGGCATGGGAAATCAACTAACGCATCTAGCAAGGACACTCCCACCTCTTCTTTAATGTATCACTCTCTTCAGAATACACCCAAGACACCTCTTCCCATCATTATTGAGGATTTTTCCAAAACTAGAGAAGATGAATCCAAAGATATGATCTCTAAAGTTCAAAAATCTTTAGCCCAACCTACTATGCCTCTATTTTTGTGACAACATACAAATTTCACTAAAAGAATACCACTCACAGAGGAATCAAGAAAAAAAAAAGCCTCATCCCAGTTAAAATTGGTGTCTACTCAAAGGACACCACCTCCACTACAACCCAAGTAGTGGTAGAAAAACTAATTCACAATCAGTCACCTTCCTCATTTGACTCTAAGCATGATACTACACACAATCTACCTCAATAACAATATCAAGAAGGTTCATGAAGAACAAAAGAAATTCCTCATGATGGACCATCATCTCCTCATTCTCATCCTCGCCATTCATATGAGGAGTATTATCATGACAATGCAAGCACTACTTTTGGTCAAGAATTTGACGGTTAGTGTGAGGTAACACATAAAAACACTATTGATATTGTTGATCTTCACTTGAACATGTAGGTCATCTATGCATAGATAGAACATCTATTAGCATTGTCTATGAGTTGAGACATCTTCCCCTCCAAGTGGAAGCATTAGTAGCTCTCCCAGAGCATATGATAGAATGATGGCACAACAAAAAGAATGCATTCTTTCTGGAAAGAAAAGGAAGCTAACTAGGGGGGATGAAAGATAATTGTTTTGAAAAGAACAACAATGATGAGAACACAAGTGATATTGGTGATCTTACTAGAAAATGTAGGGCATCTATGTACTGATAGAACATCTATCAAGCATTGTCTATGAGTTGAGACATCTTCCCCTCTTAGTGGAAGCCTTGGTAGCTCTCCTAGAGTAAATAGTAGAAATGTTGGCACAATAAAAAGAAATGAACGCATTCTGGAAAGAGAAGGAAGCTAGATAGGGTAAGATCAAAGACAAGTGTACTAAAAAGCAACAGCAACGATAAGAAAAATTTTCCCGTCACAAATTCAAAGGGAGATATGATCTATGTTTCACATCACCAAGTTTGTCTTATGATCCAGACACATTGTAATATCCTCATCTTTTGCAAAATTGAATTATATAAATATGAGGCATGAATTTGTAAGTAAGTTACCTAATTGAATTATTGATGGAGTAATGAAGTCACGTTTATGGAATGGGTGCAACCCATGGCCCATATAAAGTCCCATGAGACTATTTGATTTGCAAATAGGTTCTCATGGCACAAGTTAAAGAAATAAGAGAGTTTGTGCATAAATAAATAGCAATGACTTTATGAATTTTTGAATAACAAAATATAAGATATTGGGCAAACTCCCAGAAGAAAATAAGATGTGTAATGTTTCAGAGTAATTGTCTAGATAGTTTGGCAACACGTGTTTTGAGACATCAATTAGTACTATTTTATCCTGACTTTTGGTAAAATGGAAGATAATAACAAATAAGAAGAGAAATCTAGAAATTGGGAGAAAGGGACATTTTCATGAGATAATGATAATTGTTTACGATAATGGTTTTTAAGAGAAAGTTTAGCACTTGGAAGACATCCCAATAAAATTCCACAAATTGGATATAGGTGGGAAAAACATTAATGAATTATTGTACTTGATGAAGGAATATATTGAAGAAATAGAAAGGTAAATAATAATCTAGTATTTAAGCCATGATGGGTTTACCTAAAAGGTTAATGAACAAAAACCTACTATGTGCCTTCCTTCATATAATTTTGGGTTTGCCAACCAAGTACCATTGTGTTGAAGGGGTTGGCCAAACCCAAGATCAAAAGTAGTATTACTCTTTGATGGCTTTCATATTAAGAATATAATAGTGGCTTAAGGGAATGAAGGGTGTTGTAGTCAGTGGTCAATTTTATTAATCACCTTCCTTTCTAATGGATCATGGTATATGAGTATCCCTCTCACCCATGGGTATATGGAAAGGGAAAGCTTGGCTTTCTCTTGGGGTACGCTCTCTCTCATCCCTCCCTTTCATGTCTTCGTGGAAGCCATCAGGGTTTTCCCTAGGATGTATATATAAAGACCATAGGGAACCCTTACCAGGAGGAGATCAAGGCTCTAGCCTCAGTTGATCATAGATGCCTATGAGTCAGGAAGGATGGCTCTCCCCAGGGTCTGACTACTTATGGATAAGGCACGTTAGCCAGTGGCCTCTCTACTTGTTGTCTCCGTTGCCTTTGGGACATGCGCCGACCAGAAGTATATGTCTAACATGGACCTTGTCGAAGATGTCATGTAGGGTTCCGAGAGAAAAAAGCCATACCTATCCTCCCAAGGCTCAAGGGACTTCGTTGATCTGTTCCTTGAAGTTCATATCCCTATGCCCAATTAGTGATAAATTCCTCTAATTTAACATGTTGGGATGCCTTTAGTGTCGATCGAGAGACTAGATGAGTCTGACAAAGCCTTGCAGAGGAAGCCTGACTTCCACACACTTTCCCCAAGCTAATAATCAAAGGACAACTACCACTGATGGACTTGCAACCCTTCTCGTGGCCATCAGTGGACCAGGGTTCTAGTCGAGACCTCTCCCCGCCACGGACACCTCAGCTCAACCTGGTGGCCTGCCAACTCCGGAGAGGGTGTATGGACGTTTCTAGACCGAGCATTGACCTCGAGAAGGGAGGAGGTGGGGAAGTCAACGTGGCACCCAATTCCCTAAGGTGGTAGGCCAGTGTGTCACGAGAAAGGGGTGGAGTCTGTTGGTTTTACACTTCTACCTTGGTGTCGACAATACAAGGTAAAGAGCATCAGTGTCATTTGATTCTTTTCTTAACCCACAATGGTAGGCATCGATTGGTCGACTTATCCACATAGGATATAACAAATAAAACCATAATTTCTAACATGGCATGTAGTGATTGGTTTGTTACTTCTTAATTTGATAATATTCTAATAATAATTGGTAAGTCATATTGCAACAAGTAATATATGAAAATTGATGACAAAAATGAGGGGAACATGAATAAAAATTAGTGATGCCTAAATCTAATACCAATTCTAAAAGTAGTGCAAATATGGGTTGGAGTGGTGATGAATGCATATGAACCCTAGTTTTTGATAATATGTTTTTAATCATGTTAAGTATGATTCCTTAAAATGTAAACTAATAATGTGGAATCTAATGGTAATTTTACATGTTAATGATCATAATGATGTAGAATTAAGGTTTCAAATGTGAATCATCATGCATATGAAGAATTAGAGTCAAACATCCTAACTTTCCATGTTGCTAGTGAACTTAATGTAATCTAAGTAAAGGATATTATGGATCTAATGGTTAGCATATTGACCTAATGTTGATATTTTATGGAAATAGGGTTTGATCTCTTATTCCATATCCTAAACCTGAGACAACTCTGAATCCTTTGAAAGGACCGAGTAGGGTTTCATCTAATTAATGTGATGGTGACACTTTAGGATTTATATACATAGAGATTAAATGTTGATTGTTTGGATTTGTTGATTGGATTGATTGAATATATTTGAAGTATAATTGCATAATCTACATGTTTCACCATTGATGTACATGGTTACACTTATTACTACCCCCAATATAGTTTCCCAGTGTAGTCTGAGGATTTCTCGAGGATTGTTGAAATAAAATGTTGAGTGATTATTTACTTTCTATTCAATTGTAATGTCACTATGAGTATCATATAAATAAAGATATCATATTCTGAAACCTAGGATGATCTGCATTGAGGGATGATGCACACGAGCCCTGGAGGGACAATGATCACACCCAAGAGAGCATATCAAGCATGGGTTAGAATATGTAAAGTAATTGCTAGTTCTTATTTGCAAGTAAATGATTGATTATATGTTGTTAGCTTACTTGAACACTTTTTCATGCACCCCACATACACAGTATATTTCAATATGTTTATCTATGATTTTGTTTCATGTCATTTAGGTACATGCTAAATACGAAGATGACAAGACATGATAAATCAGATAAAATTACATGAAGGTAATAAAGATAAGTAAGGAGGATTAGATAGCTAATTCTTTTTATATGCAACTTTTGTGTAAGAAATTCATGTAACTCCTTCGAGGAGCATCTTGTAAATAGTATTTGAATTGAGGATATTATTTACTATTATCTATAAAACCCTTGGGAAATTTAGGTAATGGTTCTTAACTTTTTGGGTCTTTCCTTAATTGGGGGATGCTGAAAAGTGAGATCGTTACATTTGGTATCAGAGCCCCAAATTTTTCAAATAATATTTCATAGTTGATAATTTCAAGTAACCTTTAAAAATAAAATTAGAATTATTAAGGCATGACTTGATGGTAATGGTGTCTAGAATGGATCATGGTTTTGGGGGCTGGCAATATTTTCCTCTGCACCATTAAGTTGGTATATGAGGATTCCCTTAGCTAATGTGATACTGTCATGGTCTAAACACAGGCTTTGTCTAAAGTTATATTTCCTCTAAGTCTTTTCATCTCAAATTTCATCCACTTTTTATCCTATTTCTTAATAAACCATAAAAGATATTTTCCTCCTCATCTCAAGTTAGGATTTTTTAGTAGAAGTAGGATTAAGACATCCTTCGTCAATTAGTTAACATGTAATGTGGAAATGATGATAAAGTAAAGAAAATGGTTTATGGGTTTTTCCTCGATAGAGTTAACCCTAGATGAGACTAGGGTTGGTTTAGAAAACCCTAGTGGGTCAAGGTATATAGAAACCCTAAGATGTAGGGTGTATTCTCTAACCCTAACCCGCATGTTAAACCCTAATCATGGGTAATGAATGTGGTGTGGGTGATATAGAAACCCTACCCATAAGAACCCTAACTATGGTAAGAGTAAAAAGGACAATCAAAAATGAGTTTAGGTGATCTAGTCTCCCATGCATGCATGTATGTGATGCAAGGTATTCATGTGAAAAGTTTCTAAGAAACATAAGAAACCAATGGTTACATAAAAATGAAAATATGAAAACTTTAGGGTTTTTGTCCTAACCTGGGATGGGTCAACACAAGAGTTGCAAAAGGGTCTGGGGGAAGCAAAACCCTATAAACTTGTGGGGTTAGGTTGTGGATAGAGAGGCTAACCTCCTCCTGTGAGTCATGAAGACACCCTAGGTTAGGACACTCCCTAGAAGGGTGAGTTGACCAACCAATTTAAGGATTGAGATAACATTGAATGTCATTAAAAATGTGAAGGACTAATTATAAAAATATGAAAGCACATACATTCTTTGAACCCATGTATGCCATATTTGAGGGACACAAGGAAAATCACTAAGGAAGTGGCTGAAAGTAGGTGACCAAGCCAAGATAGGAAGGTCATAAATTGGTCAATTTGGGATAAGAAGGTCGATATAAAAAGGAAAGTTAGTGTAATGACGGATGATCAAGTTGGGGTAGGAATATCATCAAGAGGCCAAGTTGGGATAGGAAGGAAAATATAAGAGAAAGTCATTACCACGACTGGTGATCAAGCCATGATAGGAAGATCACCATAGGCCAAGCTGGGAAAGGAAGACCGACATAAGAGGAAGTCATTGCAATTACCAGTGATCAGTCAGGATAGGAAGGTCAATGGTAGGAGGTGATTGTGCCCTAAATGCACTAGACCATAGGGTCAGGAGGTATCCAGCCATGTTTGCATGAGGCCCACAGGTCAAGAGATTTTGCAACCTTCATGAGTTCATGAGGTTGAAGGGGTAAATGTGAGAGGTACTCTGTTATAATCTGGTTTTTACTTGTATTTTACTTAGTATAAATGCAATTATTTCAATAGATATATTGGAAATTTGGTGTGCTTTGCTTTAAAAATATGGTTTTCTCTTTGCAAATTTCCCTTTGTTATGGATTTCGTGGTTTCTACTTCTTTTGATTACTCCAATAATGGATATAAGGGAAAAAGGAAGACAAGGAAATCCTATATTAAGTGCAATATTAAAGATAACGGGTAATTAACATTGTCCTTTTGGGAATTGTGTGGAATACTCTAGAAAAGTGGTGTGAAAGGCCACTAGTAATTGGTTTTCATTTTCACATGGTTCCTAATAAGAAAAGTAGTTAAAATAAAAGATATAGGAAAAGTAGACAGAGAAAAGAATAGGTTAAATGCCTAAAATGTGCCTAATAAGGAGAAGAGTTGGATATTAAGAAAAGTTTTTTTATTTTTTATTTTTAGTATCAAACCTTGCCCACAACTAGATAAAATCATTAAAGTCTCTCCCTTAAAATTTGGTATTAAAAGGATTAGCAGAATAGGAAATATAGATTTTTTTAGAGTCCCTAACGTGAGAGGATTAATTTGAATATGCATTAAATGTTACCTTCCCTTTTCATACTTGATCTATACCTAGATATATAATTTTTCACTCTCCTTAAAGGTTGTTGGATCAAGATCCAACGGTGAGCTAATCATCACCTACCTCACGCCAAGATAGGCAAGTCGGGAACAATGATTTGACTTTTTCACTTGATTTTTTATCTCCCCTCAATATTTGAGAAATCTTGGAAAGTTTCTCATTGAATTCACAAGACCACATCAAACCTACCTAACCTAGGCTTTTCCACCTATGGAGTGATACTTAGGGTTTTCCCAATTCACAGGGGCGGCCATGCCCAACCCCAGGGCTATAAAAGGGGGTATGCTCCATCTACATCCTGCCCAAGTGTTCATATAAATTTCACTCAATCCTTCATATGCTTCCCTACTCCCAATTGCTATGTCCTTTTCATTCTTCACATGTGCCCTTATTGGGATCTCATCGGAGATACATGCACCTCATCCCATCATCTCTGGCCACCCCCTGGGCGATTGAGGCCCTCGATAGGATCACGGAAGCACGGTGAAGGCTTTGGTGATCATTCTAGTTGGGGAGGAGGACCAGGTCTTGAAGTCAACCTCCATGTTGACCAACTACCTAGCATAAGAAGGCTAAGCAGAGGTAGAAGAAAACTCGTGGTGAAAAGACTTCTCTGTCCCGCCATCTTTGTTGAATAGGTAAGGGTAATTTCGTCTTTCCCCTCCTTTTTGTTGTGGATAACGCAGGACACACAAGCTCACCCAGCCTAGGTGGCACAAGCCCATTGGTCGACCCAACGTCGTTGGTGAGGCCGGATTGGGGCGTGTTGCCTACGCGGTAGCTTGTGACTGGCCAGAATGAATTAAAATTTGCAAAAATGCTAGAAATAGTAGGATGATCATATAATGGCATATAATACATGAATCTTGCTCAAAAAAATATGAGGAATGAAAAAAAAATATAATCAATACCTCATTCTATCTCTAGTTTAAAAAGTATCCAAAGTTGCTATCTTTAATGTGGTCAATGCATGAGAACCCTAATTTCTAGGATTTGATGATCTCAATAAGTTTAATTGTTCCCAAAAGTCAAAGAATGATCTTTTTGTATAAAAAGGGTATATTGGATCTAAATTGAGATTAATTATCCATAATTTGGTTAATTAAGGTTTTCTTGGGTACAAAAAATACTTATGACGATAAAATTAGGGATTGTAAACCAAAAAGGCATGAAAAGTGATAATTAGGGTTTGGGAAGCCAAAACCATAATAAACCCCTAATTTGACCCCAAAACCATAACTTGAGATTCAAGTCAATCTTAATAATGGATTATGGACAAGTTAGTAATACTTGGATGTTATGCTTTATTTTCAAGGTAGTTGACTTGATTGGTTACTTTTTTGCCTTTTTGCTTGGACATCAAGTACACCTGAGAAAGGTATGTGGTTATGCCTATCACTAACCACATTAGTTTCTTGGTGTTTTCTATGGTTTGTTAGATTGATTGAAAATGAAATGGTTTGATGTTTTTTTATTTCCTACAACTCATAAACTCATTGTGGATATCACGTTATATGAGCATAACTAGCTTGAACCCTATGCCACCTTTAGATGTATGGAAATATAAGGAAAATTATTGAGATGAAGATCAAGATCATGGGGGGAGAAGATCATTAAAATTCAAACCCATGGGTGGGGAAGATTGATATGGCACCAAGCTCCTGGAGGAGAAGGTGGCCTATGTCCACTACAGGGACTAAACCCTAGAAGGGTATCACAGAGGTTTGATAGATAAGGGTTGAATAGTTATGATGAAAATGTTAATCTTGATTCTATAACCATAGTTGATGTGAATATGTTGTTACACCCAGATGTGAATATTTTGTTTCCCCACATAATAGTACAACTTTTTATATTGACTGTGGCTTTGTTTCACAGTGTTTTAGGATATTCTGCAAGTATGATGAAAATTGGACATCCAGAGATGAAGGCACCGAAAGAAAAGATTTAATGTAATCCCAGAGGATATAGATAGCTAGTCTTTACTTCATGTTGCAAACTCTAGAAATCCATATTTTGCAAAGTCCCTTAAGGAGAGATTATCTTGTTATAAAACTCTTTTTAATTTAGTAGAATTTATTAATATTTTTGGTTATTTACTAAACCTTAATCATGTAAATATGGTAATGTTCCTTGCCCTCTCATCTTCTTGAATAGGGGATAACATGGGGATGGGGTCATTACACACTCCCTAAGGGCATAAGGTCCATGAGGACAAGAGTGGATCACTCCAAAAGGTACTTGTACCCCTAGGGACCTTAAGGAAATGACTAAGGCTAATGAGACATGAGTGTAAATGTAAAAGATACAAGAGGTCATGTAATAATGAAATCATAAATGAGATTGACTTCATGAAATATAAGAAAATAGTGAAGTTAAAAAATGAGTAGGTAATGATTTAGAGTCATGTTGAGAATGATTCAACCTAAAATTTGAAATTTTGAGATAATATGTGGGTACACCATCTCTGCTCTTGGAATGGGAAAAACTTTGTATTTGGACTGCAGTCAAGTGCTTATTTCATCTCATTACGAGTGAGAGAGATTAGGTAGACACATGTTATGCTTAAAGTTAATACATGAGAGGGAATACCCTAAGTTGAGGTTAATGACATAATCTAGGGTTTGAGGTTTTGCTTCACCCTTATGTGAAAATAAATGAACAATAGGTTGGAAACCTAAGTGAAAGGGTGATCACCAAGTAAAAGTTGAAATAACAAAGGAAAATGTAATCACCAAGAGATGATATCATGTAATTATTAAGGATGTGGATATTCCTTAAATTGAATTCAGAAACTAATCTTAGTAATAATGTGAGGATTTTGCATATCAATAAAAGACGTTAAAGATATTTAAGTAGGGTCACTAGCCCTAAAGTTTGAGACTAATATGAGTTATCATTTACCTTAACCTTACTAAGTTTGAATTTTGAGGACAAAATTTCTTTTGAGGGGTGAATGTAATATCCCCAATTTTGGCAAAATTGAATTATATAAATATAAGGCATGAATAGATAAGTAAGTTCCCTAATTGATTTATTGATGTTGAAATGAAGTCACCTTTATGGCATGGGTGCAACCTGTGGCCCGTGTATAAAGGCCCATGAGACTATTTTCTTTGCAAATAGGTCCTCGTGGCACAAGTTAAAGAAATAAGAGATTTTTTGCATAATAAATATCAATGACTTCGTGAATTATTGAATAATAGAAATATAAGATAATGGGTAATTTCTAAAACAAAATGATATGTGTGATGTTTCAAAGTAATTATCTATCCAGCTTGCCAACACATGTTTTGAGATATCAATCAGTATTGTTTTGTCTTGACTTTTGGTATAATAGAAGATCAAAACAAATAGAAGAGAATTCCAAAAATTGGGAGAAAAGGAAATTTTCATGAGATAATGATAATTGTTTACTATAAAGGTTTAAAAGATCAAGTTTAGCATGTGGAAGATATCCCATTAAAATCCCACAAATTGGATAGATGGGAAAAATATTATTGAGTTCCTAATACTTGATGCAGGAATATATTAAAAAGAGAGAAGGGTAAAGAGTAATCTAGTATTTAAGCAATGAGGGGTTTCCTTACACTGTTAATGGAAAACAACCCATTATGTGTCATCCTTTATACAATTTTGGGTTTGCCAACCAAGTACCATTGTGTGAAGGAGTTGTCCAAACCCAGGATAGAAAGGAGTATTACTCTTTGATGGCTTTCATTTTAGGAATATAATTGTGACTTGAGGGAATGAAGGGTGTTGGGGTTGGTGTTTAATTCTATTAATAACCTTCCTTTATAATGGATGATTTTATACAATTATCCCTCTCACCAGTGGGCATATGGAAAGGAAAACCTTGGCTTTTTCTCATGGGGTACTCTCACTCTCCATCCCTTCCATATGTTTATCAAAGCCATTAGGGTTTCCCCTAGGATGTATATATAAAGACTATAAGAAACCCTTACCATGAGGAGATCAAGGTTCTAGCCTTGGTATATCACTAATGCCTATGAGTTAGGAAGGCTCTCCCTAAGGTATGACTACTTGTGGATAAGGCATGTTATGTTGGCTAAATGGACATCTATAAATCCCTTTGTTTTGATTATGACAAACATTTCATTCTTATTAATCTAACGAGCTACTTGAGTGTGCAGGAACAAGGTGGATGACAAAGTACTAGGGAAATCCATATGCTTATTCATGAAATGTAATCGCTTTGTAAAAACTTGTACAAATATATAATGTACAAGTACTTAGATTTCATGTAAATCAACCGTTAGATCTTCCCTAGCTAAACACCACATTTAGATAAGTCATCCCCTTCAAATAGGATCACATATGCACACTCATACATATAATTAGTGCCTAAATTGAAACATTGAAACAGGATCAATCTCGGTCGACCAACTCCTCGACCGAGACACTCTCGGTCGACAATCTTCTCGACCGAGAAAGATCCAAAGTAGTTGTTAGACACAACTGACAAGGTAGTTGGCAGTTGGAGATAAACGTTGCAAAACACTTGATTCAGAGAGCCTGTCGGTCGACAAGAGTTCGACCGAGTAGGTGTCTCGGTCGACCATTCCTCGACCGAGATAAACTCTGACAACAACTGCAGAGTAAATTAATTAGTCGTTGCTAAAGCAACAAACTTGTACCTAACGGCTAGTTAAGCACTTAGAAACCCCTAGAAGTTGTCTAGAACGTCCTTAAGCATCCTTAGGCCATTCCTATAAATAGGACAAGCCATAGGACACTCAAACTCACTTGTTACACTTGAGAAATCCTTAAGCATACTTTGAGCAATCTGTTTGTGAGCAAATTGAGCATTGTGACAATTGGCTACTTCCTTCCTTAGCTCATAATTTGTGTCATATAGGCTAGCATCTCCTATCCACTGCAATTACAATTCCATACACTTTGGTTAGGATATCTATACGCTTGATCTAGGAAAATCAAGCCTTGTGCTACAAAAGGATAAGTTGTAATTTCCTTTTCCTTTCTTGTTCTCTATTATTGTTTGTACTCTTCTTGCTACTCCTAGGTTGGAGGTTGCGGATTGGAGAGGGTGGAGATCTTCTTGGTAAAGAAGGAGACCTTGAGCTACTTCAAGAAGGTTGGTGCAACGGGAGGTTACTTCTAGAGAGGAAGGCTACTTCAAGGGGGAGCTTGGAGTTACTTCAAGAAGGCTACCTCAAGTTGGTGCATCTACTTCGAGTGAAGGCTGTTCAAGGGGTGTAAAGGAAAGTATTGTATTTTGTATAAATCCTTGTGAAGGTAATAAAATATATACTTTCAAAATACCGGTTGGGTAAGCAACCGGGTAGTGGACTAACAACTTTAGTATTTGCTAAAGTTGGAACCACTCTAAACACCTGTCTCCTTCTTCCAATTTCAATTGTGGTTGTTTGAGTTCAATAATTGTTAAAATCGTTTTAAAACTCTATTCACCCCCCCTCTAGTGTTTTTTAATTGGTATCAGAGCAGGCTTCAAGGAACCCTAACCAGGTCTTGAAGAATGGAGGGTGATGGTGATTACAACCACAACAAAAAGTGCAGCCTGAACAAATCTACAACATGCTGTAATTGGTGCTTAGGAACAAGCCACACAACATCTAGCTGCCCATGGAGATCAAAGAAGGAAGACGAGCACAAAGACTGTCTTATTGCTACAACTAGTGAAGAAGAAGAAGAAGTAAGTCTTTTTGATTTATCTAAAGAAGAACTAGTTTCTAGTCTTGAAGAAACACATAATAAATATGTTGAGTGCAAGAAGAAATTAAAGAAATCAAATAAAGCAAATGATGAATTACATGCTAAACTTCTTGCTATTACATCTGAAAATGAAGATCTTAAAAAGATCATTGAAGATCATGATATTAAGATAAAATCTATAGAGGCAGATTGCAATCTTCTTTCTTTAGAAAAGACTAAATTGCAAACCCAAGTGAACGATCTTCAAAAACAACCCATCTTGTGCACCCATCTAGATTATGACTCTATTGTCAAAGAAAGAAATTCGTTGTCATCTAATCTAGATCAAGCAAAACTAGATATCAAGAAGAGAATAGATGAGATTGCTAAGTTACAACAAAAATTCAGTAGTTTAAATAATAATGGAATTCTTGATCAAATCCTAGATAATCCCTATCATCAAATTGGGAGAAGAGGACTAGGTTACAAGCCTAAGGGGAAATCCTATCAACAACCTAGTTGGAGAAAGACACAAGCATATCAATCTAAATATGTACCTACAGGAACATCTTCACCCAAGAACAACATAGAACACAACCATAGAAAAAGATATGAAGTTGACTCAATATGTTGTCATTATTGTTTGCGCCTTGGTCACTATGCTTTTTCATGCCCTTACAAGAGAAAGGATGTCGAATTAGTTTGGGTTCCAAAACCTCCAAACTAAATGAACGAAATTAAGTTGAGATATGACCAAGGACCTTAGTTGCATATTTCTATGTCTATCTCAACTCAACATAATGGGATAACAAATTAATTTAAGTATCTAAACATTTAACTTGCATAAACGTGTTTTACTTGGAAGCAATTAACAGTTCCAGAAATCTTGTCGGTCGAGAAACTGTCGACCGAGAGAACCGTCGGCCGAGAAATTGTCGACCGATTAGGCCACTGATTGCCAATCTGAAATAAATCTGCTGAATATATTTTCGATTGGTTAAATTGCTATCTACCTGCTGTTAATAATTGTTTGTTCATGCAAAACAAAGTATACATTATGTAAATCATCTTTGAAAACTTACATGAGATTTAGTTTATTCTCTAAATAATTATGGATCATATGATTCAAGTCAAACTACCGCCTTCATGGTCTGTTCTAAGTATTATTTGATTTATTCATATAGAAATCATATATTGAATTTCATTACATCATGGATATATCTTCATCATTTCATTATTCAACATTCTATAGATAACGTTGACGCTTGTTGTATGAATAATGAGTGCATGATACATAGGCAAGCAAAATGATTTGTTGGTAATATGCCATTTTAATGCTTGCAACATATAAGAATTTTATGAGGACACAAAAAGAAGTGAAATTTGATATTATTGTAACTACAGCAAAGCTTACATTTTAAGAAAAATCAAGGACAAATGTTTTCATAATGAGTATTATTTAATACTTCAAATCAAATTACATGCAGATATTATATATGAATATTCAATTTGGAAATCTGCAAACTCGCCTCTTGGTTAAAATAAAATTTTGATCAAGGGGCGCTATGGTCGTAGTCAAAGTCGACCTAAAATAAGTTTGACACAATACTTATTTGATTATTATTGTGATTAAAAGAACCATAAATTTTTTTTTGTTGTTGTTAATAATATTCACAATATTACTCCCTTAGAAAATATATATATGCTCTACAAATTTAGTCTATCATTTGCATTAAAAATCAGCTTTAAAAATTCGTACCCAGTAAGTCTGTCGGTCGACGAATTCTTCGACCAAAAATATCTCGGTCAGTCTACCTCTTTCGACCGACAGAACCCAGACAGAATTAATATCGGACACATTTCCGGTCGACAATTGTTTGACCGAGACAGTGTCGGTCGACAATTGTTCGACCGAGAATCAACCGCTGGGATATGACCGTTGAAATCCGACCGTTACAGTTGGACGGCCGAGTGGCGCGTCTGGAATATGACCGTTGCGGACGCTCGGTCGACAAATTGTCGACCGACCCGGTCACTGAATTGCTATAAAAAGGGACCAAAAATGGGTCATTGCTTCACACTTTCATATTCTTGCTTCCATAGGTTTTCTCTAGTGCATTCTTGTGCAAACCTTTAGTATCTTTATCCCCAAGACTTCCTTGCTTCTTCTCCACCTTCAAACAATGCAATGGCATCATCCTCTGCTCGTGGAAAGAAGAAGGTCGCTGGCAGGAAAGGAAGGGAGGCTACTCCACCATTGACGATCATCAACGACATTGCCTTCATCGACGGAGATGTTGGTGATCGCTATCTACGGCTCTCCTCCAAAGCTCCTCTCCCACGAAGACCAATTGAAGTTCTGGACTTCCTCAACATCGTCGACTTGGAGGATCTTTTTGAGGTGCAAAAGTTGAAAGAATTCATCAACCCTTCTTTCCCCTCCTATTCCACCAAGGTAGTGAATGAATTCTATGCTAACCTCATCTCCCATTCTGAAAATGAAATCAACTTCTTCTATTCTATGGTCAATGGACATAGCTTTCGATTTACTGAAGAGGATATTCTTGACATGCTAAATATTGACCTAGATGAATATCAAGACACCCTTGACCTTACCACTGGAAACCCACTAAATCAATTTTCCCAAGGTGACCATACCGTTAGTCTTAGTGACATCAAAAGAACCATTTTTCAATCCAATACAACCTGTCACGAAGATAGGGGCACATACTATGCTATCAATCTCAAACCTGCAGCTAGGATTGTAAACCTTATTGTTTCAACAAACATACATCCTAGAGCAAATAAGTCTGAAGTTCCTATTTTTCACATGTGTCTAATCTATGCCATTATCCAACGTATTCCCACAAATTTTATCCGCATCATTCTTAAAAACATGCTTGAGTTTTCTGGCAATCCTCCATATGCTGATCTTGTATGCCAAATTACTCAACATTTTCTTAAGACACAAATTGAGGATATGGGATATACATGGGAGCGTAGACCACAAAAAATAAGTAAGAATACTGTAGAAAAAATGGGAATTGATTTCGGTCATAAGAGGGCTAGGACGGAAGGTGAGACATCTACCCAAAATATACCACCACCACCTCCTTCTACCAACCTACCCTATGATCCCATCCAAAACACCCTAACCTATGTTGCTGGGTCACAATATCATCTTAGTAAACAACTAGATTATAACCATCATGCCATGACTTATCTAAACCAAAGAATGCAAACCCTTTCTCCAAACCAACCAGATGAATATCCTTATTCTTTAAATCCTGGCATGCTCAATCCATATAATCCATCTTACAACTACTATCAACCTCCACCTCCACCATCTACAGATCTCACGCATACTCAGTTTTCATCAATGCAACTACAAGATATTGCCGCTCATTTCCGATTTGATCGGGTTCCTACCTTCTTGGAAGCATATGCCTTAACCAAGACAGGTGCTCTGGAGTGGCAAACTTTGGTCCAGTATTATGGAGCTGAGCCTTTTCTTGGGAAAGACCCTGATGTTGATGTAATTCTTAAGTCTTTCCAGTGAGATTTGGAGTTGTATTAGTTGTAATGGAATCTTTGCATGATTGTAATAAAAGGGTTATCTCTACATGATTTGGCTATCTTTCCATGTTTGTAATGAAATTGGTTATAATGGATATCTTTTTGGCATCATTTGAATTTGGATTATAAGACTATTGTAGAGCATACAAAATAAGGGGAGTAATAAATAAAAATAAATCAAAACGGATGCAATCTTTGCAAATACCTAAAATTTAAAGTTATGGCTACATTGACATCTATTGCAAAGCATTTATACCTTGGGATATCTATCTAAGGGGGAGCACAGTATAAAATTAAGGGGGAGAAGTAATATCAAATATTCAACATGGATATCTTTTTGAAATGACAAAGGGGGAGAAATAAATATAAACTTAGTAATTATGCAAAACTCAATCAATGAGTTTCATAAACCTCTTGGTTTTACATTGAAAGTTGCTATATTCCCTAAAGAGTTGGATTTCATGTTCCATAATTCATGGGGAATAATAAGCACACATTTTATAAGCAAGAGAAAAAGCTACAAAAGGTAATCTTAAGGTATGAAACTCATATGTTTTATAATTCCTTCATTTATATTTTGGAAATGTTTGTCATCTTCAAAAAGGGGGAGATTGTTGGCTAAATGGACATCTATAAATCCCTTTGTTTTGATTATGACAAACATTTCATTCTTATTAATCTAACGATCTACTTGAGTGTGCAGGAACAAGGTGGATGACAAAGTACTAGGGAAATCCATATGCTTATTCATGAAATGTAATCGCTTTGTAAAAACTTGTACAAATATATAATGTACAAGTACTTAGATTTCATGTAAATCAAGTGTTAGATCTTCCCTAGCTAAACACCACATTTAGATAAGTCATCCCCTTCAAATAGGATCACATATGCACACTCATACATATAATTAGTGCCTAAATTGAAACATTGAAACAGGATCAATCTCGGTCGACCAACTCCTCGACCGAGACACTCTCGGTCGAAATCTTCTCGACCGAGAAAGATCAAAAGTAGCCGTTAGACACAGCTGACAAGGTAGTTGGCAGTTGGAGATAAACGTTACAAAACACTTGATTCAGAGAGCTTGTCGGTCGACAAGAGTTCGACCGAGTAGGTGTCTCGGTCGACCATTCCTTGACCGAGATAAACTCTGACAGCAACTACAGAGTAAATTAATTAGCCGTTGCTAAAGCAACAAACTTGTACCTAACGGCTAGTTAAGCACTTAGAAACCCCTAGAAGTTGTCTAGAACGTCCTTAAGCATCCTTAGGCCATTCCTATAAATAGGACAAGCCATAGGACACTCAAACTCACTTGTTACACTTGAGAAATCCTTAAGCATACTTTGAGCAATCTGTTTGTGAGCAAATTGAGCATTGTGACAATTGGCTACTTCCTTCCTTAGCTCATAATTCGTGTCCTATAGGCTAGCATCTCCTATCCACTGCAATTACAATTCCATACACTTTGGTTAGGAGATCTATACGCTTGATCTAGGCAAATCAAGCCTTGTGCTACAAAAGGATAAGTTGTAATTTCCTTTTCCTTTCTTGTTCTCTATTATTGTTTGTACTCTCCTTGCTACTCCTAGGTTGGAGGCTGCGGATTGGAGAGGGTGGAGATCTTCTTGGTAAAGAAGGAGACCTTGAGCTACTTCAAGAAGGCTGGTGCAACGGGAGGTTACTTCTAGAGAGGAAGGCTACTTCAAGGGGGAGCTTGGAGTTACTTCAAGAAGGCTACCTCAAGTTGGTGCATCTACTTCGAGTGAAGGCTGTTCAAGGGGTGTAAAGGAAAGTATTGTATTTTGTATAAATCCTTGTGAAGGTAATAAAATATATACTTTCAAAATCTCGGTTGGGTAAGCAACCGGGTAGTGGACTGACAACTTTAGTATTTGCTAAAGTTGGAACCACTCTAAACACCTGTCTCCTTCTTCCAATTTCAATTGTGGTTGTTTGAGTTCAATAATTGTTAAAATCGTTTTAAAACTCTATTCACCCCCCCTAGTGTTTTTTATGTTAGTCGGCTCTACTTGTTGCCGCCATTTCCTTCGGAACATGCATCGACCAAAAGGATATGTCCATCCTGGACCTTGTTGAAGACATCAAGTAGGATTCCTGGAGTTTAGATAAGGCCATAACTCTCCTCCCTGGGCTTAAGGGACTTCATCGAGCCTTTTCTCCATGTACCCACATGATGAGGAATTCCTCTAAATTCACCATGTTGGGACACCCTAGCACCGACCGAGAGACTAGCTGAGTCTAGCAGAGCCTTGCGGAGGCATCACAACTTCCATATACTTCTCCTTGGGCTAAAAGTCAAAGTTCAACCGCCTCCAACGGACCTACAACCCTTCTCGTGACCATCAGTAGACCAGGGTTCCAATCGAGACCTCTCCCCACCCCAGCCACCTCGGCTCAACATGGCGGCCTGCCAACTCCAATGAGGGCGCACAGAGGTTTCTAGACTGAGTGTTGACCTCGTGAAGGGTGGAGGTGAGGAAGCCAATATGGCAGCCAACACCCTCAGGTGGCAGACCAGCACGTTGTGAGGAAAGGGGTGGAGTTTGGTAGTTTTACACTTCTACCCCCGGGTCGACTATAAAAGGTAAAGGCCATAAGTGCCATTTGATTCTTTTTTTTTGAATAAAACCATAACTTCTGACATGACATGCCCTAATTGGTCGGTTACTGCTTAATTTGCAAATATTCTAATAAATAATTGGTATTTTGGATTGCAACAAGTAATTTGAAAATTGATGAGAAAAATGAGAGGAAAGTGAATAAAATTTTAGTGATGCCTAAATCGAAACTCAATTCTAAAAGTAGTCTTTACCTAATGAACCCTAGTTTTTTATAAATAGGATGTTAATCATGTTAAATATGATTCTTTGAGATGTAAACTAATAATATGGAATCTAATCATAATTTAACATGTTAATGACCATATTTATGTAGAATTAAGATTTCTAATGTGAATATTGATGCATATGAAGAATTAGAGCTAAATATCCTAACTTGACATGTTGTTAATGAACTTAACATAATCTAAGTAAAGGATATTATGGATCTAGTGGTTGGGTCTTTACTTAATGTTGATATGCTATGGAAACAAGGTTTGAGATCTTATTCCATATCCTAAACCTTCGACAACTCTAAACCCTTGGTTAGGACCAAGTAGGGTTTAGTCAAATTAATGTAGTGGTGACACTTAAGGGAATACATGCAGATTAAACATTGATTGCTTGCATATGTTGATTGGATTGATCGAATATATTTGAAGGATAATTGCATAATATGCATGGTTAACCATTGAGGTACGTAGTTAGGCTTATGACTACTTGAAATATAGTTTGTGGTGTTACCCGAGGATTTCTCAAGGATTGTTGAAATAAATTGTTGAGTGTTTATTTACTTTTTGTTCAATTATAATGCCACTATGAGTAAATAAAGATATCATATTCTGAACCCTAGGATGACATGCATGGAGGGGTGATGCATATGAGCCCTAGAGGCACAGTGATCACATCCAAAAGAGAATAGAGCATGGGTTAGAATATGTAAAGAAATTGTCAGTTCTTATTTGCAAGTAATTGATTATTCGTTGTTAGCTTGCGTGTACACTTTTGCATGCACCCCACGTACACAATATATTTTGATAGTTGATATGTGCTTTTATTTCATGTTGTTTTAGGTACATGCTAAATATGAAGATGACTACACATGATAAACAAGAAGAAATTACATGAAAGAAATTAAACCAAGGAGGATTAGACAAATACTTCTTCTCATATGTATAACTCTTGTGTAAGAAATTCATGTAACTCCTTCGTGGAGCATCTTGTAAACAATAATTGCATTAATGGAAATTATTTACTACCATTTGTTATTTGGTTAGTTCAGGACAAATTTTTTGATCTTTCCTTAATTAGGGGATGTTGAAAAGTGAGATCATTACACACATCATGTGACAGACTAGACAAGCGAATGCATTGTGACCAAGATCTTTCATCTACATCTTCCAGGATTTGATTGGCTTCTTTTGTACCAGAAACTATTATGACTATAACTAGATAAGATAAATCCAATGACAAGTCTTCTATTCCAGATCATATACAGGGTGTATACCCTACTTCCATCCCGCCTTTGAATCAACCAGCCAATGCTACCACATGGGAGACTACCACCAATATAGGCGAGAGACATGTTAGTCCCCCTACAGATCTCAACATAGATGATTTCAGTGATGTTTAAGTATCTCATATTCTATTTCACAACTACTTGATATAAGAAAAATGAAAATCCTAGTAGGTCAATTGATGAGGAGTATGACAATCTAATATACTCTCCTTTTTTTCCTTTAGAGCTAGCTTAGATAGCTTGGTCAATTTGAATCTCTTTTTTAGGAGCATCTTGGTGTGGATTTTTTCTGGGTGATGATGAAAAAGATAGTGCTCTACATTTAGACATTAATAGTCTAATACACAATAATATCAATGAACACATCTATTCTATATGCTATAGTGGAAATCTAGCATTCATTCTCTCAAATGCTATCGACATACCTAAAAATCATGTATTTCCTAAGACCCCACTTCTTCTTCCTCCATGCATTCCACGTAAGATGCACAACATGGATCTAGATTGCACCCACAGGAAGCATGTCCATGACATATTTGTTCTAAATGACATTTTGCATGGCAGATTGGATGGACGACATATCGGTTGGATGACAAATTGGATGGAAGCCATATCATTTATGAAAATGGACACAACTCTCTTACATGGAATGCCTCATGTAATATATTTTGAAGTTCATCAAAAATATTCAAATGCCTCTTCACAGTGCTTATCTCAACCATCTTAGAAGAAGTTATGCCCAGAGATAAGCAGTGGACGTACTATAATGCTACACGAACGCTACCTGATAGCTTATTCAAGAAACATTTAGATGTGCCATCTATACATGCTCTGATTGAAAGGCTAAACAAGTGCAAGAAAAATATCATCTTTCTCCCTTTTTATTATAAGGGCTAATGTTTTCTCTACATGATAGATCTAGTATGGCAGAAGACTATTTTATACAACACTTTTTGCATTGGGTTTCCTCACACAAGGATGTGGGTTCAAGACCTAGAGGCTTGGAAAATCTTGTCTATCCCCATCATTTTGTGAGGACTATTTAGGGAATGTTTCAATTACTACACACCCAAACTGGATACGTTATGCCATCGAGCCAATGACTTGCCAGCAAGCACCAAAGGAAGTATGCAGTTCTTTCATTGTCCTCTACATCATGGAGGCTATCTAACCATAACATATTGGTAGATTCTCTAGATCCAAATGGTTTTTTGTGAGTTAATGGTATTATACACTATGAAGGCGATCCATGATAACCTGGTGCTTTTGAGACCCAGAAATACCTCAAAATTTAAGGGACCTTTATCCCCTGATTATGCGGCCTCCCAAATTACCCTTTTGGAAAGTTCTACTTTGAACCAAAAAGGCTCAACATATAGACACTGACATTCATATTGAAAGGCATTCACTAGAGCAAATTCATGCCTTACAGTAAATTTTGAAAATGTCAGAATATCCCATGTTTATGAGAGTTTCTTGTGATGTTATGGAAATTCAATCCATATTGGACAAATACAATGTTGAATCCACAAATGATGTTCCTGGTCCAATTGTCACTATTGTGGCCAGCTTTGCAAATTATGAGATGAGTGCTTGTAGCGGTCTTTTTGAAGCTCAATTAATTTTTAAATGGAGCACCTTAAACAATGATGATGATTCTATTATATTTCAATGCAACAACATCCTTGTCATAAAGGATGATCTTCATGACACACTTAATACCGGAGGCCACTTGTTGCTAATTCTTATGGTTACGTACTAGTCTCTTCAGAGCCAAAATCTAGAAGTCGTCTACATGGAATGTCCTAGTCTAATGAATAATCTATATGCCAAGGAGAACTCATGGGAGAGAGAACTTTTAATCCATTATTTTACAGTTGCCATTTCACGATACATTTTCCTACCTATTCTTCATGACATTCATTGGATGTTTCTCACAATTTTCACTCAAGATCAATAAGATGTAGTCTAAAGCAGTTCTATCTCTTCAATCTGGTAGGTTTCAAAAATTCCACATAAGCAAGCAACAAGCAAAATTGATGAGCAAAAAACCAGAGAGCTCGTCAATCTCATTTGTAAGCATTGCAGTGGATGTAACTCTCAATGCGAATAGAAATGGATCAAGCCCCAATTTTACCACTACAGTCCTCAAAAGCAACACCTATAAATGACTAGGGCTTATGTGTCCTATATTGTATGTATTCTCTAATTTTTCTACAAGTAGACATGAAAGAGAGATAAGAAAAAATTAGCATTGCATGTGTGGCGCCCATGCCCTTTACGTGTCGTACACCAAATTCCCAGTTGAAGAACACTACCGTAGTGCTCTCTATAATCTCACATGATTTCATTTCTTTCTTACTTTTCCACTATGGGGATAAAGTTGTTGGTTATATGTCTTAAGAGCCATCATATCATGATTGTAAAAGGGATATTTATTTGATTATTAATAAAAGGCAATTCCTTTTATTATGTTCTTAGTATTGAAATAATGAAGAAATCTAATAATGTCCTAAGAATGTTTAAACTTGATGACATATTGTTTTGTTTGAGGACCTAAACATGTGTATAATAAGAGTACTCATTCTTATAAAATCCCTAGTCAGTTATTATCATGGATATTATAGGAGAAAAATAATACACAAGACTAGCATGTATGGTGAATTATGACTATGTCTCTTTAGTCATGATATTGGATATCGAGTTAGATGCATGGATACTCATTAGAGAACAAGTTGTATTAGATAGAACCACCTTGATTCATGTAATGTCATGCCAGTGTCTTATCTCAATCGATAGTGGTAATTGTGATCCTTAGACCTAAAGTCACTACAAAAATCACATGTTGTCTTGTGTGCTTTGACCACTAGCCCAACGTGCTTTGAGTAAGAGTTGACAAAATGTAGCAATAGGGTGATTGTAAAACATGGGAAGTATTATAAGTGATATAGATCAAATGTGTCCCTCCTTTAGAGTGATATCCAAGCCATTTGATAAATGAGACTATGAAATGCATGGCCATGTTCATGTTGTTCAAGGTATAATATTGAGTTCACCATACCTAGAATAGTCTAATCTAGTTCAAGGCACATAGATTTAATGTTAATAGGATGAAATTGCATGCCTCAGTTTCAATTTGTATATCGATGACAAAGGGATTATATGGTCATGGAAACATTGGTCACTTTATAGGTTGTAGTTGCTTTTCAAATCATTCCTATTACTTGGGTGTCAATGATGTATAGATAGATATGAATCTTTGCTTGTGTTGTTATGAACATCATTGGAAATTTAATTAGAAACTTACTCGGTCACTCACGTAAGAATTTGTAAGGGGATTTAATCTTGTAATCAAACAAATGAGAAGAATGGTTCTAAATCAGAAACATGTCGATCAGATGTATGATTAGGTGATTGGAATGTCTGGTTGGCTGGTCGGATTGGTTGGTTCAATGGATCAATTGATTGTCAATTGGTCAATTTAGTTTTCCATTGGATGACCGGATCAGGTGATTACACAACTCCATCATCTGAGAATGCAATAAGGAATATCTCAAATTGGAAGAAATTTGGATTTGGGTCTGAACTAGCCTGACCGGTCAATCAACTAACTTGATTGTTCAATCAGAATGCTTCTTGGACCCTGATCATCCAATCAGAATTTTAGTTCGATTTTTCAACATTAGATTATTTTTGTGATTTCAATTAGGAAAGGGACTAGAATTAGGGTTTTCCAATCCCATGACTCTCCTACATAAGGGGCATGTCCCTAAGGGTTTGATACATCATTGTCATATATTTTGAGATAACTTTTGAGACAAGTTGACCATCAAACTTCTCTCTTGGAGAGAGAGAGAGAGAGAGAGAGAAATCCAAAGGACTACTTCGTGAGATAGGAGAAGAAAAGGATTTCTAGGATGGCTAGCATGTCAAAAACTCTAGTTCCTATTCAACCTATTGGCCAAGGTGGTGTACCAGGTTCTTCTCATTTATGTAGATAGAGTAGAGGTTGAGTCACACATGCAGAGGCTTGAAGAAGTTGTTCCACAAGACAACAAGTTGATGTGAAGAAGACAATCGTGTAGCATCTTGGTGGTCAATCTAGATCTCTTACTGATCCATTTGGATTTATTGGTTATCGATTAGGATCTAGATCCAGAAGATTGAATTGTTTCTAAAAAAGATGTATCTTTTTATTGGAAAATAGTGTGCATAAAGTTATAACATTTATCCCTTCTTATGTCTTTTATTCATTGACATTTTATATATATGACAAATCCAACAGCTACAATATAAAGGAAAGAATATTTTGTTATTCTGATGTGGCCCCTTTCCAAAATCCCTACAGTGGTATTAGAACTGATGTCATATGCTTTTAATATTGGTTTGAGATTGTACCACAAACAACTCATTGGACAAATTATGTGCAAACCGGTATCCATGATAATCACCTAATGTCATATATGATATGTATATATGTATTAAATAAATTCATGCAACGTCTTGAGTATTGTTTTGTTTGGTGGATGTGGATATGGCCACTAGATACTTGTTGTGAAATATGAAAACATGCAATATTTCCATTTTTATTTTGATCAAAATCCATGTAACATGTATATTTGTTGCATGACATGCCTCTCTCTATTCATTCTCCATATAAATTCTAATTATACATTTAGAATAGTATGATGTGAAGAAATCACTGATGGACCATGGTGGAGAGGAGGCGACGATTAGAATCCTATGCCAAAGAAGATGGTCCTTGGATGGTTTGTTATCAAGACAAGATGATGAATCAACAATAATACAAGAACTACCTAAATCAGGGACTTTTGATCATCCAACTAGCTTGCCTGATCGGGTGACCAAAAACCTTAAAGGGCTGATTTAGGATTGCATTTACATGTGAATCTCTCGGTCATTTTTCAATAACACTTGTCATTTCAAGTTGTTGTACTAGTTGTTGTATCATGTTTTATCGCATGTGGTGATTGTTATAGTTTGTGATATGTATAATAATGTATATGTAATGGTGATTGGATGCATAAGTATATATCTATGTATAAATTCCTCAATATAATATTTATATTTAAGATGCTTTCCAAGTATACTATACATGAAAACCTTTTTGCCTAAGTTTGGGCATGCTAAGTGGGGTGCACCGTCTACCTTGGAAAAGTGTGATAATAAGCATGTAGGCATGCCAAATAGGATGCATATCTTATTATATTGGTCTTGGGTTAAACCTAACTTGGTGGGTTGATGAGATAAGCACCTAGAGGCATAAAGATGGCATATATTTCATATGATGATTATCAACATAGAGTTGTGCAACCTTATATCCAAGATTTGCAATTGTTACCTACCTTAAGTTGTGATCGGTCGGTCATAGTTGAGTCATGACTTTATGTATTTTGGATCTTGGCTTACTAGAATATTGTTCATTGTAATCTTTTGAATTAACTATGATGGATGTTAATTTGAATAAATAATGTAACTATAATTAATTAAATTCCATATTAATTGTGTCAAATTAGATTTTTCAAATTAAAATATTGACTCATGCAAAATATCTTCCATGTAGATCCTTGGCGAACACAAATAGTAATCCTTTTTCACTCTAGTTGAAAAAGAGAAACTTAATGGGAATAACCTAAATGATTGGTTCAAGACATTGAGTGTAAGATCTATGTCCTAGACACACCACTACCATATGAACCAAGTTTGTATGCACCTAGAGCGGAAAGGGAATCTCACAAGAAGCATTCTGATGACTATGAACATCAAATGCCTCATGCCATGCCCCATGAATCATGACCTTCAAAAGAAACATGAGAATATGGATGCTATTGATATGATAACACATCCCAAAAACATGTATCAAGGACAAGAAAGGTAAGAGAGGTATTATGTCTCCAAGGTGATGTTTAAGTGTAAAATGGTTGAAGGTGATACAACTGGACCCATGTACTCAAGTTAATTGACTATGTGGAAAGCCTTGAAAGACTAGGATTTTCTTTAGGTCAAGAGCTAGTCACAAATGTAATCATGCAATCATTGTCAGATTCATATAAACAATTTATCATGAATTATAACATGAGAAATTCTGATAAGCCATTGACAAAGTTGCTTAGTATGTTGAGAACTACTCAAGTGTAAATGAAAAACAAGCCCAAATATGTTTTGATGGCCAACAAAGGAGAATGAAAGTCCAAGGGCAAAGGCAAAGATAAGAAAGTTTCTAAAGATAGACAACAGTCTTCTACGCTAAGGCAACATGAGGAGCGACTAAGTGAGGCAATTGTCACCATTGCCACCGGGTTAAATATTAGAAGAGAAATTTCCCTCTCAACCTTGAGGAATTGAAGAACAAGATGCAAGGGATAGAGATGTCCATTTTCTAGTACATATGTTATAGATATAAACTTATCTACTTCTTCATCATGGGTATTAGATATCGTATCTAGATCTCACATACGTTCAAATGTGCATGATTTAAAAAAAGTAGCCCTTTGAACAAAGGGGAGGTGTAACTATGTGTTGCAAATGGAGAAAGGGTTGATGCCACTCATTAGGCCCCTATTTTTTACCTCTACCCAATCAGCTTGTAATTAAGTTTAAGAACTTCTATTATGTAACTACCATGAATAGAAACATGTTTTTTTTATCTTGTTAGGATAAGAGTGATCTTGAAATTTCCAATAAAGAGTTGTCAATTTTCCATTTCTAAAGATGACATGTGTTATGGAAGTGCTTATATGTCTTATGGTATTTATTTATTAGATCTAGATGCACATGTATATAACATAAATACCAAGAAATTTGAACTCAATGATTCAAACAAAACTGATATTTGGCATCGTCATCTAGGGCACAAAAATGAGAAGCACATTTTTAGACTACATAAAGATGGTTTTCTAGACTCTTTTAATTTTGAATCAATACAGACATGTGAATCTTATTTAACGGGAAAGATGACAAAAGCACCTTTCACATGTAATAGTGAGAGAGATTCTGACTTATTAGGACTCATACATACTGATGTATGGACCTACTAGAGGAGGATATGTACTTCATTACTTGTACTAATGACTAGTAGATTTGGCTACATGTATCTCGTGAAATACAAGACAAAATACTTTAGAAATTTTAAGGAATTTATTAATGAAGTACAAAAGCAACTTGGCAAGATAATTAAATCACTTTGACCAAATTGAGGTGGTGAATACTTGATCCAAAGTTTGAGGTCATCTAAGGATTGTAGTATTGCATCACAAGAGACTCCACCTGAAACACTACAACATAATAGTGTGTCCAAAAGAAGGAATCGCATTTGGTGGACATGGTATGATAAATGAGGAGTTTATCTTATCTTTAAATTTCCTTTTGGGGATGTGCTCTTGAAACCATTATGTTTATACTAAACTGAGTACCTTCCAAGCCCGTTGAAAAGACATCATGTGAGATATGGAATGGGAAATGTCCCAATATATCTTTCATGAAAGTTAGGGGATGTGAAGCTTATGTTAAGAAGAATTTTTTTTTAATCTTGTACCCAAATTACATAATGTATCTTTTTTGGAACTAAATTTTACTAATTCTATATCCCATCTTACAACAAAGTGTTAATTGCAAGAGATGTTGTATTTCTCAAAAATGAACTTATTTCTAAAGGAAAATACAACTTGAAGAACTTCGAGACAAACAAGATAGCATTGAACCTATGGAGGTAGATAAGGAATAAGAGGAACCACAAAATGTTGTGGAACCTCAAGTCCCTATCGTAACACAAGAGCCCTAAATGTCTTATAGGGAACATCTTGAGCGAAAGACGTATGTATTTCTCATGACTCAAGATAATGATGACGTGGTCATTGAGGATGATGAGCCAACAACCTACAATGGGCTATCTAGGGACTGGATTCTGAGAAATGGCTTGAGGCCATGAGATCTAAGAAGAAATCAATGTACACCAACAAGGTATAGACCTTGGTGGATCCACCTAAAGGAATAAAACCCCTAGGGTGCAAATGGTTCTTTAAGAAGAAGATCAACATGGATGGTAATGTACAAACCTAAAACGATTGATTGATTGCAAAAGGTTTTGAACAAGTTCAAGGTGTCAACTACGATGAAACTTTTTCACTGCTTGCCATGATTAACCCATCGATATCATGCTTGTCATTATAACTTATCATGACTATAAAATTTGGCAATTGGATGTTGAAATTGTATTTCTTAATGCGATCTTATTGAGGATGCTTACACAGCACAACCTGAACATTTTATCACTCCAAATGAATCTGATAAAGTTTGTAAGCTACAAAGGTCATTCTATGTATTGAAGCAAGCATCTCAGATTTAGAATCTTTGTTTTGATGAGACAGTCAAACAGTTTGTTTTTATCCAAAATGAAGATAAATCTTGTGTTTACAAGAAGGTTAGTGGGAGCATGATTGTGTTTCTCATATCATATATCATTTCCTATCAATAGTATATCATATATATATATATATATATATATATATATATATATATATATATATATATATGACATACTATTGATAGGAAATGATATTCATACTCTACAATTGGTTAAAACATGATTGGGTGTAAAAAGTTACACTGATGCAAGATTCCAAATTGACAAGGACATTTAGTGATTGCAATCAAGATTCGTATTTTGCCTAAATGGTAGATTTGTAATCTAGAAAAGTTCCAAGCAAGAGATAGTGGTTGATTCTATAATATATAGGTCAAGTACATTTCTACATCTAGTGCAACAAAGGAAGAAGTATGGATCAAGAAGTTCATTAGTGAACTTGGGATGGCCAAACCATTGAAAATGAAATAAATCTTTATTGTGGCAACAATGGAGCTATTACACAAGCTAATGAACCCGTATCGCATCTACATTCCAAGCACATACTCAAGAGTTACCATCTCATACATGGGATCATATACTAAGGAAATATACATATTTGTAGAGTACTAACTGAAAGTAATGTTGTTGACCCTCTGACTAAAGCACTTTCACATCAAAGTTGTGATGGTCATGTTATGTCGATTGGACTTAGTTTCATGAGTGATTGGTTGTAGTGCAAGTGGGATATTTTTGGTCATATCCCCCGAGAGCCATCATGTGATGATTGTTAAAGGGATATTTTGTGATTGATTTTATTATTATTAGAAGGAAATTCCACTCATTATGTTTGTTTTAATATTATAATGAATAAACTGAATAAGTCCTAAGAATGTTTAAACTTGATGATATATGGTTTGGATTGAGGACCTAAACATGAGATCATATGTGTAATATGAGTACCCATTCTTGGTATGTCTGAAGTATGTTATTATTATGGATAATATAGGACAACAATAATACACAAGATTAACATGTATGATGAGTGATGACTATGTCTCTTTAGTCATGATATTGGATATCGCTCTGATACATGGATACTTGTTAGAGAAATATTTGTATTAGAAAGACCCAACTTGAGATTGACACATGGAACTCATGTAATGACATGTCAGAGTCATATCTCAATGTGACAGTGGAGACTGTGATCCTTACACTTGAAGCCACTACAATAATCACATGTTGTCTTGTGTTCTTTAACCACTAGCCCAACATGCTCTAAATAAGAGTTGTCAAAAAGGTAGTGATTGGGTGCACTGTGACACATGGGGAATATTATGAGTGATGGAGATAGAATTTGTCCCTCTTTTGGATTGATATCCCCACTACTTGATAAGTGAGACTATGAAATGCTTGACCATGCTCATGTGAGTCATTATATGATATTGAGCTCACAATATATGCTTAGTTCAAGCAACATATATTGAATGTTAAGAGGATGACATTCCATGCCTCGGTTTCAATATGAATATTGATGACAAATGGATTATTCAGTCATGGAAACATCGGTCACTCTACATGTTGTAGTTGTCAATGATGTGTGGCTAGACAAGAGTCTTTTCTTATGTTGTTTTGAACAACACTACCAACATAACTAGGAACCTATCAAGTTACATGCATAAGGATGAATAAGAGAAATGAAATTCACAATCAAACAAAAGATTAGAATGATTGTGAATCATGAACAAGTTGATTCATGTGTGATCAGGTGACCAAAATTTTTGGTCAACCAAATAGATTGGTCTAGACAATAGATCAATTGATTATCAATTGGTTGTCTAAGTTTTACATTGGACTGGCCCGGTCGGCCGATGGGGCAACTTGGTCAGACAATCAGAATGCAATAGGGGAAATCTTCAATTAGAAAGAAATTCAAATCTGGATTTGAACTGACCTAATTGGTGGATCGGATAACTTGATCAAAATTCTTTTCTTGGACCCTGGTTGGTCGATCAGGCAACGTTGTCGCCGATCGAAATTCCGATCTAACATTTCAACGTTGGACTATTTTGGGATTGCAATTAGGAAATGTTTTTCAATCCCATGACTCTCCTATACAAAGGGGGGGACATCCCAAAGGATATGATAAATAATTGTAATATATTGTAAGAGAACATGTGAGACAAGTTGTCCGTCAAACTTCTCTCTTAGAGAGGAAGAAACCTAAAGGATTGTTTCATGACATAGGAGAAGAAAGGGAGTTCTGGGACGACCCACGTCAACAACTCATGTTCCTCTTTGACTTGGTGGCCAATGTGGTGCCCCATGTTATCACTAATCATGTGGATGAAGTATAGGTTGAGCACACATGTAGAGGCTTGAAGAAGCTATTCCATAAGATGACAACAAGGTGTTATGAAGAAGACAAATGTGCAGTAGCTTGGTGGCCCATTTGAATCTCTTATTGATCCATTTGGATTTATTGGTGCCCAATTTGGATATAGATCTGGAAGATTTAGTTCTTTAATGAAAAAATATGTGTCTAGTTGTTGGACATCTAGTGTGTGCAAAGGTATAACATTTATCCCTTCTTATGTCTTTTATTCATCGACATTTTATAGTTGTGATGGATCTAATGGCTAGGGTATAAAGGGAAGATCCTTTTTTATTCTACCGTTCCCCCTTCCTGAAAACCCTACAGGAGTTGTAATAAGTTTGGACGGTGTAATGCGGTGAGATATGTACAACTAGTTTCATTATTTTTAGTTCACTTTTTTGTTCATTTTTTTTCATTTTCTCACTTTCCTACAAAAAAAATTCAAAATTTTCCTTTATTTACATAATAAGAATGATTGTATACACTTATAAAAACATGCTCAATTTGTTCTATAATGTTATTTTTGTACAAATTTGGTGTAATAATTTAAATCGTTAATGATGATGACGTTTCTTTTACATTATTATCTCAACAAAATATTGCAAATTCTGCTAACCTAATTCTAACCCTGGAACATCATTGAATGATCCTTTCTTAGACCATACAAAGATAAAAGACAAACTCATGATCCGTCAAAGATGAGCAATCTCGAGAAAGAAAAGAGCTGCCACTTCTCCTTCTCCACAATCACACACACACAAAATTATAAAAAGAGTGAGGAAATAAAAAGGTAGAGTGTGAATAAAATAAGAGATATGTGCCCTAATTATCGACAAATGAGGTTTTCTAAATGGAATATAGTTGTGCTCATGAAAATAGATATGTTACTTTTGGTAACCTCTAAAGCCAATAATGCACACCATATTCTTTGATGGGGCTCATTAAATGTATTGCATTCTGGAGTAGTGGTACGTAGGATATGCAGTCACTTCTCTAAAACCAATTGGTTTGGGTTGTCCTGCTAAATAGGCCTATAATTGAATTACCTAAAGAAAGGAAAGGGATACCCATAAGACATATACCTACCAATTCCTTTCCTCCTCCAGCAAAACAAGAGATGAGAGTGAAAGTTGATTTTAAAAGGAAGTGTCCATTAGAGACAGTGCATGAGCAATAACTATGCATACAAACTAACAAGGAAGGATCACTCAAATGAAGCATGATGTTTTAGGAAAAAGAATCATCTTAAGAATTGGTCATTGTTTTGATAAGAGACTAGCATAATTTTTTTTATTACCAATGTTACCCTCCTACTCATGCACATCAACATTATGATTTTGAATTTTTAGCTTCAGGAAAAGGTAGATGCTAAGTTTGTGGGTTGATAACATCAACTTGCATGAAAATTCAACAATTCCTTCTCAAAGAAATCAATATAGTTTTGCTCATATTGCTTATAAATCCATCCAGATTGTAGCATAAGTATCAAATTATACTTATAATAAATTTACCTTTGAAAATACAAGAAAATGACATCAAATAATTAATCTTGATTAAAATCAGTCCACCTTGATGTCGATCAATCTTAAGAATAAATAAAGATTGAGCAACCACTGAAAGAATCATGATCGAGATTCAAGCTTGATCAATGAAACAATCAAGCACCAATTGCAAGAACCAACCAAGTCCCATGATCAATCAATCGGGAAGCTCAAGCAGATTTACACAATCAATTGAGAGAGCTCCAGGGTCAATTGACAGATAAGCTCGAGCATGTCCAATTGACCCAGTGGATAAATCAATCAAACGTATAGGTTGATAGATGAAGATGGTTGATCATAACCCACCAAGTTAACCCATCAAGAAAGTCTATCAATCCTGAGGTAGATCACAATCAAAGAATCACAATAGATCTCACATTAAATCAAAGTTTAATCAGTTCCAAAAATTGACCTACCCAATCGAAATACCCATCAAGCGTAGATCTTGATAGGTACAAACACCAAGCAAAAACCAAGGTCTTGATAGTGCACTTGAGCCAAGAAAGCACAAGTGTCATTATGATCATGAAGAAGTCAATCAAGCAAGAAGGTTGTTCGAGCCAACAACTCAATAGCCAGAAGTGATGGGTCAATTGTTATGTGGAACAATCAGAGGTTGACACAAGACAAGTTGTAACCTATAGATAGGACCCCATGCATCATTTCCAAGACATGTTGTCTTTAGTGAAAGCGCGAAAATGTTGCTCCAGATGTGAGGCCAAATTTAGGCTAATCAATCTCGAGAGTGATCGTCATGCCTAATTGTCCACCCAGACCTCCAAGGTAGGTCGATTGATCAGCTTCGATCACCCTCACAACCAAGTGATCAACTCGATTGATCTAATAGGTCAATCAACCTCAAAAGATTGCAGTCGAAAGGTGGGTATATCTAAGGATCTACCCTTATAATTGACCCTTTTCCTTCCTCTTGTTATTTCATTGTTATCTTTTAAAAGAAATGGCCATTTCAATTTGTAGCTTGATATTTTCTTGCACCATGGGTAACTAAACTCCATAAACTTGGGTGGGGAGTAGCCATCAGGCCCTCCCAACCATGTAATCTTTCTAGTCCTAACTAGTTCCATTTATATGCACCTATTTTATTGCATCACTTGTTTGACTAGCTACCTTCTTGCGATGTTAGATCTAAACAAGTTTGAAAGAATAAGTTCAAGATCTACAGTATGGACTAGTGTGGAATCAGTAGATTGTAAAATAATTATAGAAATAGTCATGTGTTTGTTATTGATCTCTTACTTACCATAAAAAAGAAGATGTGCCTTTTGATAAAAATTCACCTCGATCTTGAGAGAATGAAGGTTTGGTGATTTCTTGCAAAACTATACTAAGAATATATAAAATGGAAGAGAGAGTGTTTCTTTGTTTTGGTTGGCTTGATTGGTGAAACTCAACCCAAGTTTTCTTCTTTATCATAATTTGCATTGTCTTTGTTTGAGTTCTATAACTTAGGTTTCCTACTTTAATATATTATTTTGTTCCTTAATTGGAACATTAAATTCAAACTTTTGTTTCAACTAATCTAAGCTAAGACTTTCAGTTTCTTACGTACCTGCTAACCTTATCCATGTATTCTACCCCATTCTACTAAAATTGACTATGTATTGGGTTGCGGACGTCTCTTGAATTTGGGTACAAATTCAAAGTATGATCCTTTCTAACTAGGAAATTGTGTTCTCACTTTTGACTCACGATTAAGGGCGATCAGTAAGTTACTAGTGGACCTTGGCTACAAATTAAAGAGAATTATTTCATTAGAAATTACAAAAAATGGAACATATTATTAGAAGTTGAAGGAAATTTTATCCTAAACAAATTTGCCTATGGATGGAGGTCATATAGTGTGGTTTAACATAGAAGAAAGCATGATGAGAGTTACATGTTATACATAACATGCTTTAGTAAATGATTCTTGGGCTAAATTTTAGTTGATTTAGTATGTGACAATGATATTATTTAGTGAGAATAATATTTTGAGATGACTTTATTTGAAACAAAAAAATATTGAAACAACACCAATTTCATTTTTTTTTGTTAATGACTATGATGGTAAGGTTTTAGGGCATCATTAGAAGTTCATGGAGAAAATAGGTATTGGAAAGTTCATTATATGTTGTATCCACAAAATTGTAACATTTAAAGGGAGAATTAAATCATAGGAAAATGACAAGGTAAACATATCTATAGGATTTGAATGTTCATTACAGTACCCTTCGTATTTCAACTCTACACGGTGCACCCACAGTTAGAAACATGTCATCACTTTTGTTGTCATCATAATGTGTTAAATTATATATATACCATTGGAGAAGGAAAAGGCCAAAAATGGATAATGATCGTAATAGCAAACTCCACTAAGATGTAGTAACTACTAAACTCTGGAAAATTCAATTGTTGGAGCTGGTCCACTGACAATTGGCTATAGTTCATTGGTGATGAAGGCACATTATTGCAAGGATATCTAAAATTGGGGAGAAATCACTAAATTCTTATGTAACTAACAAAAAAAAGACTGACACTTTTCTATTCTCAACATGTTGATTTGTGTGAAGAGTGAGTGAGGAAAGAATTGTGGTTGATTGGACCTCGTAAAGGTCTAGGTACATATGCATGTGGTGTCAAATTTCTTTGTTGGAACTGGAAGCATATATACAATGGTTTTATTATATCTCTATTTCACTCATTTTTAGTCCATAATTCCTTTTTTCCCAAAATATTTATAACTCAATTTCATCATGTGTTTTTATTTGACAAAATACGATGTAAAGTACATGCCAATATCAGTGGGAGTATCACCTACCCTAGTTTATGCCAATGAAGTTGATTTTGCATTTGATTGGATTATTTTATATTGGTACATACTATCATATGAATTCTTTTAGAATATAACATCAATAGGGCTAAATCAAAAGCATGTTCTGAGTAATACATCTCTAAATATTATGGTGATGCTAATTGAGAAAATTATTAAAGGATTTTGATTCTTATTGATAAAGGGTCTCACTTTTTTGAAACAGTATGCAAAGACTGGTTCATTAGGCATTCTTATTAATGCATTCCTATATACAATACCTGAGATTAGAAAGGGAAACTGACATAGGGGATCATCTTGCCTTTTTTACCTTTATCATGGAGTATATGACCATTTTTTAAATATAAAATAAGATATGCATCATTTAAAAGATTCAAAAAATGGAAATCGGAGAAGTGTTATCTCATAATTTTTTTTTGGTTGAGATATTGGTGCATGACAAATGACTATTTCAAAACATCCTCTGATCCATGATATTTTTTATATTCTTTTTTGAAAATAGTATCGGTAGCATTGTAGTATACACAACTTCATATGTTTTTATCTACTAATAGCATGTTTTCATCCTTAAGTTTACAATGAAGTTATTTTGTTGATTGATAGCATGCATTTTAAACAAGAATGCATGTATGTTAACATACATAAAAACATTATACTTTGTAAATTCATCACATTTATATTTATATGTATATGATTGTATATTACATGGATTATAGGAGCACTTCAATTTTCATATTCAATTTATTCATGTGTAATATTTAATGAATATAAAAATCCAAAACCAAATATACTTCGACTACCACATACACTCCAAGAAAAAATATTTTATTCATATCATCATATTTATGAAGCAATGTACTGATAATTTGGCTACATTAGGAGAGTTAATATGAAGTACGCAAATACATAGTAAAGACCATCCAAAATCATAACATTGGGCATCGTACGAGGAGGACCCAAAACTTATTATCTAGGCTAGTGGGGAATACTTTCAGAGCTTTTGCTCGTTGCTTAGATCACATCCCAAAAGATGGTAAAGTTGGTAGCCCATGCATTGATTTTCTTCCTTTGTTGGGTGACAGTTATAAGAGAGACACACATGAACCAATTTCATTCTCACAAGGTTTCATCCCATCAACTTCTCAAGACATGCGTTAATTTGTCAAGGACCAGGATTTAGACTAGATGCGCATGGCTCTTCCCTGTGATGGAGGTATAACCTTAAATGTTTTACAAGCATTAATATTGAAAGTACATTCACGATGGTATCTAACTGTAACTATATCAGCCATTGTAGTGCAGAGGAGAATGTGTAGAAGTTATAAATACATAACATGCACTGAAATTGTATAGTTTGGTCATACTCATATGACATTTATATTACATTATTGGCACCACATGTCTACCTTATATTGGATGCTTACCATAATGTGGAATATGTTAAATGATAAGGCCAAGAGGAAATGGGTAGTCTTTACGGAAGTAAAATTGGCAAGCTATAGATATTCACAAGTGCAACCATATGCAAAGCTCACCGACACAATTGATCTTTGTTGTTGTCTGACTCTTAGGTCTTGTCATTATGTGTCTATTGTGCTCATTGCATGAAGTCTCCCTAATTGTCTGATGTATGACAATAACATGAGTAGGATTGCAAATTCTAGTCTTGTACAAAAAATTACACAACCTCAACTAATTTAAATAAACCTTCCATATTTTGTGGTGCCTTTACAACATCTTACCTCTAGATAAAAAGGTTGACAAGAAATTCAACAAGTCTTCATTGTGAAACGCATCATGAAATATATCCTTTCAGTCACATAGTAAAACCTTTGTACACAATTGACATCAACATGGGAGTCATCCAGTGGTGTTCTATCTCCTTAGTTCACTTATTACCTATTTTAGTTTTTATATACTTAATTTCTATATCTATGATATGTGGAAGCGTCATGCAAACACTTTTTGCCACAAATAAGGAGTGTTTCACAATAACCACATGCAATATGGCCTTCGACATCATGGGAATAAAATTTGCCCCCTTTAATAGCCACACCTTTTGTCACCTTCAAACTAGGTAAATGTTTTCCTTATCTACCCATATTCAAATAAAATGAGAACAACCTCTTAGAAAAATAGGATTGTCTATTATATATTGAGGAAAAACGCTTAAACCCACTTGAGTTCAATGTTGAAATAGAGTAAAGAAAAGAATTCTAGATCACATGTACAAAAAAAATCTAGAACCATATCAGGGATTGTTTGGTTTGTTATTTTCTAGTTGATTATGATTGTTCGGTTAGTTGTATACTAGTTGGTTGGGTCATGATATCTAAACTAAGAATACACATCCTAGATTTTTAATTGTGTGAGCTAGAAAGATATAATGTTCACATTTGTTCTGACGACCTTAATTTGGATGTAGTTTTCATGTAAGCTTGAGAAACCCACTTTTATCTTCGATAGGAACAAACAATTTTTTTTAATATTGAAACATAATTTCACACAATCTTAAATTAAAGCAGTTCAATTTATCAAATAAATCCCAAAGGAATTTTGGTAATTTTAATATGCCATTCCTACGATTAAAAAAAAATTAAGCATTGATTCATATGTAGGCATTCCATGGCCCCATTGCTCCAAGTGGTTGTAAAACAAAACCACATAAAAATCACTGTCCTAAGCAGATACACCCACGAGCATACAATCACCACAGCCACCACCTGAATGGTTAAAAGTTTGTGATCACTTTACTTAATGCTCTCGGCCACACTTTCACTCACGCAATGGCAATGACTATATGCACAACAACAGAAGAATCCAATGTCTCTGGAAAAGTGATCGTCCAATGATTGCAACCCACTAATGCGTGTAACAATGTCCTACAAGAAAATTGACATCTAAGCAGGCTAATGGCGCATCCTTGTCCATACATCCGCTACCTCAGACAAACTATGTTCAACATCCAACAACTTATTATAGGATATCAATGTGATTCTCTTTTTATTTTTTCATCAAATCTCAAATTTGGAAGGAAGAAATGCAAACTGCGCAAAGACGGTCGTTTGGTATAACTAAAGGACTATATGCAGAATAACCTATGTTCAAACATTGACGACCACCCTTAGACTTACCTCGTATCTTTGCACCCGGAGTTCATGGTTTAGCTTGGCCGTAGAGGGTCACCCCCCGCTATTGTAAAATAAAAAAATAAACAAAAAATAAAAATCAATAGTGAAAAATGCCATCCAGTGGATATGCCATGAAATCCTCAATTTGTAATTAGAACTAGGCTACAATATAGGCTTCTATTGATGCATGATTACCCCTCTACATGCTTTTAGTATCACCCTCAAAACTCCAATGTGCCAAAAAGAACATCTTGGCGTCCACCAGAGACCAATTCACAGCTAGTTTACGTGTTATTACAGGGCATCATGCTCTACAAGGCAAAACAAACACCTGACAACCCTGAGAGCACATTTGCAACCTTTTTGCACCAATTTGAAGACTTGCTCAACTCTTGATTCCTTGCACGGCACAAAAGCAGCACGCAATCTTACAAGTAAGGAACATTTCCGTCTACAAATAGCTTCTCTCCCACACGGACTCTGTCTCCTGCTTTGATGCAGAACCCTGAGTCGGGTGAACAGCAACCATCTTGAGAGCCAGATAGAAGAGCCTCAAAAACTAGTACGACAGTCGAACCCATCTTGAATGCAGCTAGCTGAAATAGGAGCAGCAACTGGAAGATTTAGTTCAGTTCATAAAATGAAACTAGGACAACTAAAGGATACCTCGTCACCCTTCTTCATGCTAAAACCCATGCCTTCAGGTTCATAGACACGTTCATCAGGTTGAACTGAACGCAGCAGTCTCTTGGGTCTGTTAGTCTTCAGGTCCGGCTCTAATGAAAGCTACAAGCAAGGGTAACGATCAATCCATTCGCACGCAAAGACAGATCGGGAAAATATTGGTAAAAGAGACAACAGAGCAGTACGTTTCGAATATATGACACTAATATTTAAAATGGTGATATCTTATTTTTCTGAGCTGAGTTTGCAGTGGGATTGGAACATATGAATTATGAGGGACTCCCGAGTTCAAAATGGACGATGCTTATTGGCATAAATAACAGTCATATCAGCTTTGTTAATGTACAAATCTGGGTATGTAACTGAGATGAGCAGTGAAGCTGGTACTGTGGTAATTCACTATTACATGGGACAGTTCTAAGGGGTGATTCTTTTAGTCACAGAATATACCAATTAGGATCAATCATCCTTAAACCACTTCAATAGCAGCAACGGTGAGTCTGTCAAGTGGTATATTAGAAGTTAGGCCTCATGAGACTGGACATCAATGTCTCCCCCATGCATTCTAAGGTACTTATCTTGGAGAAGTTGGTTAAATCAAGAGCCCGGACATTGAGGAGATAAGAATCAAAGTCTGGGGGTGATGAAAGTAACTATGACTAAGCAAAAAGCTAAACCAAACAATGAAACTTTTCCATCATAATTAAAGTGCTGAGAAGGATACATACTGCTCCTACAGTGTAGATGATCACTTTTTTATGTTTTATGTTATATTCACCTTCAAAAGACCTATATATGACACAGGTTTTGGAGGTCTCTATAATACACAAGACGCAGCTCTAAGATAAAGTACCATGATCTTTTATATTGCAGTCAAAGCCTTAAAATGGGAAAGAAGAAAAAAACTTCAAAAATGTGAAATACAAGTAACCGACCAGGAAAACGTAGAAAATGGGGCATTGAAAGCACTATTCGTTGACAGCTATAATGTTAGGCATCTAACATAGACAAAAACATTTATTTGAACGTATCAAAGAAAAGAAAATATAATCCTTGTTAAAAGACTCAGGAACCCACAAGAAAGACCCAAGGTAGCAAAGAAGTCAAACTATTGGACAATGTGTGCCCCTTGATGGAGCCAGCCTCTTAGGTGGATAGTACAGGATGTTGACTCTAAGGGCTTGTTTGGTAGCCTTCATCACCTGCGGGAATGGTACTTGAATCCCCCAGATTTTTATTTCCAATGTTTGTTGTGCTCAATGGATGGGAAACTGGTTATCCTGTCCGAGCAAATAATCTGGCAAACACAGGCTAAATAAAATACATGTTTGTTGTGCACAAGGGATGGAAATTGACTATACTGTCAAGCATAATATCCAGTAGACGTAGACGCAGGCTAATCAAAACCTGCAGATCTAATGAGACTTACATAATCCTGCCCTGCACAGCTGTGGGTTCAACAGATTTTCCTTGAGTTACTGTGTGGAACTGAAAAGAAATTAAAACTACCACATAGGATGTGGCTGTGGTTACGACTGAAGCCCTGCACAGCTGTGGGTCCAACAGATTTTCCTTGAGTTACCATGTGTGTAACTGAATAGAAATTAGCTATACATAGAATATGGCCGCAATTACGATTGAAGCCCTGCACAGCTGTGGGTCCAACAGATTTTCCTTTAGATAAAGAAAATAATGTGAATAATGTGATATTATATATTGATTGTGCTCAGCTACCCTTTATTGTGGCATTTAAGCATGTGTCTAAGATTATCAAGTTTTACCACTTATATTATACTACAAAATGCCTTTCAAAGCATTCAATGTTAAGTAACATGATACTAGATATTACAATATTAATATCATATATAGCTATATGAAGTAAATCCATTGTATGAACTTGTGTTTTTACAGCGTCTATACTTGTATGGATTGCAATATGATAACAGTTTCATGAATAAAAACAAACTAAAAATGGATGCACAAAAGTTTTAAGCAAACAATATCACAATTAATAAACACTTATCATAGAGAACCATGAATAAACACTTGATCCACTGCATTGTGTGGATCTACACAAAGCTGTGGTAATTTGTTGCAAAGTAAATGTGTAAGTTGTGTGGCAACCAAAAAAAATATCAATTGTCCGTCAAAAGAATGAAGAATTGAGAAAACTAAAGGAGTTGAGAAAGATTGCATCTATTAAGATTGTTAAGATAAAAATTATTGCAGAGGGTGATCTACTAGTTATCAGCTTTGTCAAAAATATGTCAACTGAATTTAGAACGTGCAGCAAGTTTCTTCTAACCTATGCATGTTGTTGCTCAAATTCTACAAATACATTGGCAGTGTCAAAGGTCGTCGACACTTCTCGACATAATCGTTGGAAGGAAAAATAGATGAATGGGATAGGTCGATGTTGTCGATGGTAGGTCGGAAATCTGGACAAAGTTCGATTGACACGGTAAAATATACCAAGTTGGATATTGCTAGCTGTTGGTTTCAACATCTTCAGAGTTTTTTGCCTAATTTAACTTTTTTTTCCTACTATGCCCGGATGCATGTCTTGACAAGCACGTTCGGTCTAATCGTGGGCAGGATCACATTTAGAAAGTGATACCCGTATGTGTAGGGTTGCCAATGCCCAATCCAAACATGTGAACCTGGTCCTGACCCAACTCGGATTCTCAACCCGAAAAGCCAAGTTGATCACAATATGTGTTGATTGAAAAGATGTATCCACTTCACTAGCTCATTAGCATTTTGACCTGAATTTTGTGACAGAAAACTGACCCACTTCATTGTTTTTTTACCTGATTCCAACCCGCATCACAAAAATTTGTGACTTATCATATGAGAATAAATAATATACTACTTTTAAAGTTTAACTACCTACTTTTTTTAAGGTTAAACAGCTGCCCCATACTGATAAAAGGCATATGGCATCTACAAATAGAAGAGGAGTCTACCAAACCCGGAAGCCAAGGAGGGAGTAGACCAAGGTTAAACATATTGGATTGCATACATGTAGGACTTTAGTTTGAATTCATCCTGAATTGGATACAAGTAGGACTTTTGTCTGAATTCCTCCCACCACGCTTGCGCAAGCAACTTTCAAATAGAATCAAACTAAAATCCTAGGTAGGACCTGTTCGTAGAGAACTCTTCCATCAAAACGAGAGCAGTGAAGACAGCCATCGTTGTAGAAACCATCGGACCACCAGACATTGTAAAATAGCGACGAACACAACCGGCAACCCACCACAAAAGAAGAATAGAGGGAAACCCCTCTCATGAACAAAGCAAGCACTGGTGGAAACCCAAATACTCAACTAGCTCCACACAAGGACTACAGGATCCTTTATGCAAAGGACTAACATAACGCTGCTAGCCAGCGTTGGCAACACCTGAGAATAGCCCTAAGACACGAAAGAAATTAATAAACATTGACGCCTTCTTGCTATTGTTTACTACTACTCCAGATGCCACATCCTTTTTGGTCAAGAAGCTTCTGCTACCTATTTGCAACATGTACCTGCAACATGCTTCATATTCAACCTACTTGCATACCTGCTTTGGGTCATCCACTTAAGGGGGAGTATTTGAGCGATGATTGCTTTATTGTAATCTTGAGGGGGAGAAATATTTTTGATGAACTTGATTTATCTTTTTATTCTGCTTCTTTATCTTTAGCATGTTTGTCTGTTTGCAAGCTGGCTTCAGATTCTCCCAAGCTTCAACTTGAGGGTTAGTATTAAAAAGTTTGGTTAATTTAGTTAATTAAGAGTCTATTTGTATATGAGCCCAAGCAATGTTCAAAATGTCGACAAAATTTTCGAAATTTTGCCAGTTTTATCTGTTGTTGGCAATCAGACATCAAAATGGATTGAAAAAACTCTCAAAACAGTCAGATCATCAATTTATTTTTCACTTTTTCATATACTATGTACTACCTAGAGCATTTTTTTCACAGCTTTGTCTTTAAGTTTATATATCGTGCTTGCAAACTATAATGACTTAATTCCTTGATTTCACCATTGAAAATTGACATCAAAATTCCCCATCGAAATGCCCATCAAAACAGTTCAAGGTCATTCACTCACAAATGACGAGACCCCACCCCCCACATATCCAATGAAATATTATTACATATTTGAATAGATCTACACTAGTAGATCATTCTGGTAAAACTTCATAACTTAATTTGTTAATTTTGTCGTCAAAACGCCAGGAACGCAATTATCAAAAATTTTGTCGAATTTGTTGAAATTTTTGTTGTATGCCACCGAAACTGCATCGAAATCGAACATTTTCTTCCTTGGGCCAGAGTGCGTCTTAACCCATTAGGGTTTAGTCTAAAGTTTGTATGCTTCCCCCTTCGCCTATATAAAGGAGTGGGAGTCCTCTTATCAATATATCGCACAGACTTCTTTTACTTTACACCAATATCAATAAAGAAATAGGTAAAGCCTTATAATATAGTTTAGGGGCAAAAACTCGATCTCCGATGGGTAAGTAGCAAGGGCGAGCTATAGATGGCAACAAAAAATAAGGTAGCGGTGACGGCTCCAACAGCAAACAATAATGGTGATGGCATGGTGGCCCATGTAGATCTAGTAGCAGCAACTTCAAGCTCGAATTTTTTTGTTGTTGAATATTGGAGTTTGTTTATTTATGTTATAAAGTGTTTTGTAATACGGGCCTAAGTATGTCTTGGCTCATTAGGGTTAGGTTGTGTCATGTATGCTTGCTTGTTGTCCTATTCATAGGAGCAGGGTTTTCTCTTCTTAATACAACAAGTAGCCATCATTTATTAATTTACATGGTATCACAGCAGCGACCCTGAGCCGTCGTACGTGAGAGAGAGAAAATTGGAGGAGTGCCCCCTTACGGACGGCCACCGCCCTTGGGGGAGATTGGCTGCCTGCAGAGAAATTTTTTGATCTTTCCATGCCTGTGTCATCTCTTATACCCCGCCGCCGGTGTTTTTCCTTTGCTCGCCGCCGCTACTGCCCGTCTGCTTTACCCCCTGCACTCCGCGTGGCCACCCTATTATTGTCTGTCATTACTGCCATCTTGCCGCTGCAATTGTTGTCTAGCCGCCGCCAATCACCCGCCTCTATTGCTGTCAACCTGTGCTCCCCCTACGCCCGCCTCCGCTCCACTTACATCTAGTCATTGTTGCCAACTTGCGCCCCCTATGCTCCTCCCGTTGTTGTTCCCACCACCCGACAATTGATGTTGTTGCCCATGGTTGCGCTACTACTACACCACCTTCTAGCCACTACCTCCTAGCCATCCGTCTAGTCACCCTATACTACCTAGCTGTCGACCCTACTCATTGTCATAGCCGCCATGTGCTCCTTTGTTGTTGCTTGCCTCGTAAAGGCAGCCATGACCGCTGCTCCATGTTGCCTTGCCGTCGTCGGTGGTCCCCCGTACTATTGTCGCCTCGCGACCATGCCGCTCGCCATCGGTCGCCCCTACGCTGCCCCAACGCCGCCATCAACAAGCCGTGCACGTGCACGACTCCAAGCCACTTTTATGCGGTTGCCCCTTACTGACCGCATCGCCTCATATTGCCACGCTGCTCCTCGCCGTCAACCTCCCCGTCGTCGTTGTCGCCCTGTCTGTCGTCGCCATAAGCCACTAACTACTGCCGCCACCCTACTACTATGTGTTGCAACACTTGCAACTATTACGTTGTTGCTACCAGCCATACCGTCAACTTCCCAACCACAAGCCACTGTGGCCCACCGCTACTTCAATGTTACCCAGCGCTTTCACCCATTTGCGGCTAGCCAACGCTCTTCACCACAAACCAAACAGCTCGCCATACTTATTTTATTTCCCTCAATTTCTTTTTCTACTGCCCCCCCATTTACACTCTACATATTTGTGTTGATCTGTCATTTTTTAGCCTAATCAGATGTTGCATGTACTCCGCCCCCGCATCCTCGGATTTGTTGCCCTACGGGCTAAACATATCCCCTTTTCGAGTCGGAGAGAGATCCATTTATTTTTCTACTTGGATTTGCCTAATGAGAAGGAGAGAAGAGGAAGTTTATATGTGTTGCCAATATTACATGCTTCTCGAAGAGACTGGTTTCTGGAGATTTATTTATGTTGCCTACTTGTTTGTGTTGAGGGTCTTCTATCCGGCTACGTCCACTATATTGTTGTGCGCCAGCACTCTCTGGTTTGTCTGTGGCTTTGTGCTTTGTCTGCACGTTAACATTGTCCATGCTTTCGCATGTTGACCTTTTAACTTGTATGTGTCTTGTTTGCACGTCGACTTCCTGCTTATGTGTGTCAGCACTCTCTGACTCGTTTGTGCCTTGATTGCACATCGGTTTCCTGCTTATGTGTATCAACACTCTCTGGCTCGTCTGTGCTCTATTTCGCATGTTGACCCGTCCGTGCTTTATTTGTACGTTGACTACTACTGTTGTTGTGATCCAACACTCTCTGGGTTGCGACGTTAGCGACTATGATGAAGACCATGAAGCATTGTTGTTTCTGCTTATTTATCCTCCATATGATCATGAAGCTTCTGTGACTGCAACCTGCTTGCTTGGAGCATCTACTTAAGGGGGAGTGTCGAGTGTTTGAATGCTTAAATGTAATATTGAGGGGGAGAAAAATCATGTATGGGTTTGGTTTATCTTTTTATTATGTTTCTTTGCTTTTAGTCCAACTCTCTGTTTGCAGCTGATTTGGGATTCTCCCAACTTCATCTTGAGTTGTAATATGGGCCTAAGTATGTCTTGGCCTATTAGGGTTAAGTTGTGTCATGTATTCTTCCTGGTTCTCCTATTTATAGGAGCAGGTCTTCTCTTCTTAATACAATAAGTAGTCGTCTTCTATTATTTTACATTGAGTATGGAGACGGCTCAATGAAGACACTCTAAGAAGATGCATGGCATACAATGACGAAGGGCGACAGCCACCCATAAGGGGAGGCTTCTTTCTCTCTCTCTCTCTCTCTCTCTCTCTCTCTCTCTCTCTCTCATGGCACAAGAAAGCCTACTCTGATACCATGTGGAAAACAATATATAGAGTGGGGGAAATCCCTTGTGCATGTTATTGATAGAAGGGCACCCCTCCCCCATATTAGGAAAGGAGGCAAGTAAAAGGAAGTGGGAAACCCTAATGGGCCCGATTACAATTAGACTAATACTTCAATAATTGTAACTAGACTCTCTAACACCCTGCAAGTGTATAGTTGTAGATTAGGTCTAGACTATAATTTATGTTGATCAATCGGAATCACTATAGCTTCTATGGTAACTGTAGAAATAGCAGCCTCTTCAAGAGGATGCTAGTTTGCTTCCCTCTTCCACTTCAAAGTCAGGTGAAGCGCCAAGAAAGAAGCAGCTCAGGTAACAATCCTTGAGAGGGGGGGACAATGTTTTCAAAATCGGTATGTGCGACCGCATACAAGGTTCGAACCACCTACCGAATGGCATACTGGAAATCCCTCCAAAACGCGGACCAGGCCGCATAATCTGTTGGACGGCCGCATACAAGGCCGATTAAACCCCGATTTTCAGATAGACACATTCTCATTTCTTCTTTTTTACATTTACATTTATCTAAGTTCGTTTAGATTTAGATCATAGTGCATGTTTGGATTTATTTAAGTTGTGATGATTGCATATTTGCATGATTGCATCCATTATTCTTGTAATTGTACTATTTAGATACACAATTGTATAAATTAAATATGTCAATTCATGATTAATATATATACATATAATATATAATAAACAAAAAATCCAAAATTGCATATACTCCCACATACTGCATATACTCTACAAGGGACCTCTCCGAACGCATACCGCACACCTCTTTTTGAAACACTGTGTGTGTGTGTGTGGGGGGGGGGGGGGGGGGGGGGACAGAGGAAGGGACAGCCGTTGGTTGCACTACCACTAAAACTGGTTATTGGGAATAAACTAAAGGGGGATTTGAAACCCTAGGAGAGTTGGTTTGAGAGCAAAGATTGTCATTGTGAGGAAAAACTCCTAAAGAGGAAGGGACACTCATTGGTTGTCACTGCTGTTAAAACTAGATATTGTAGGGAGAAAGCGGAGGGGGCTTTGACCCCCATATTGTGACAAGAGAGTTGTTGTTGCTGATGGGGGCACTAGGATCATAGAGATCAGTTTGATGTCGTAAGTTGGAGGGATTGTTGTTGCTAGGTGCAACACCTCTCTTACACTCGACGCTACTACATGAACTTATTAGCAGCAACCTAAGTATGGAATATGTTGTCTGCAAAAGGTTGATGTTGCAATACTAAAGAAACCCTAATGACTAGGGAAAAAGAGAGAGAAGAGGAGTTAATAGCTACCTTGCTCTTTGGACCAACTCTCCCAAGGTTTCTAACCATAGTTGTTGGGGTGTCGGCCTAGGAGTCCCAAGAATGGTTTGCGTAGGCCGCAACCTAACTAAAACTAAAACTGGGTGCCTAGGACCGCATGTGTAACCACCTATCGCGCATGGACATGTTTTTTTTTCTGGATCATTTTTGTTTTATGGGTTTCATCTTGATGATCTTTGACCCTTTTTTAGGTATTTTTCATGCATTTATAGGCTTTTGCTTCGTTTTACATGACCATTTAAGGTGTCGCCCATTGAATATATACTTTAAACACATTATGTATGTAATGTATGTTATATCATACATACAAAAAATGCAAGAGGGCAAGATGGATAAAATTGTCTCCTGACTTCCCCCAAAAATTGATACAAAAAATGCATAAAGTCATTATAGGCAATGTGCCTAGACAACCGATGCGCCCATCCAGGACAAGCCACCCCTTGGTCGCCTTGACAACCATGTTTGGCCTTATACCATGTAGCTTGACAAAAGATACGAAGATTTAGATTGACTTATATAATGACTAAGGGCACGTGTATTTGCATAAGGATGGGAAGCGTCCAATAGCCATTTACACACAGTACTGTATTAAACATATGTGTAGACTCATTTATAACTGACTTGTTTACTTGTATACGATTGGCATGTTTACTTGTATAATAATTATCTGTTTCTTATGAAATTTTTACATATGGTTTGACTAAATATCAACATGTATACCATGTGTCCAAATTAGTCATCAATAACTTGTATCTGATAGGCACATTACTGGTATGTGTATTATATCAATTTAGCAAAAGAAGAATAGAAATTTGAGAAGCGTTTATAAAATAATTATCCAAAGTCATTACAAATGATGGTGTGCATCTGGATTACACAGGTGAACAAAAGGTTTTTCTCTAATGAAATTTAGAAGTAATGTCACAAATCAACAACAGACATGAAGATTTAGATAATAACATAATCAAACCGATATAAGATGTGTGCACTTTAATGAATTAAGAACTGTTGGAGAACTGAACTGCAATAGATCCAATATTTGTTGCTCCAACTAATGCCATGGCTATAAACCCTCCTTTCCAAAGCCCTTCAAGAACAACCTACATGCAAATCATCACATATTAAGATACATCGAATAAAAATTATTGAAGAGGATACTAGCTATTGGTCTAATAGATATAAACAATATTTATAACAAACAAAATATATAATGATGGCTCAACTATTATATACCATGGCAATTCTTAAATTCTAAAATGTGTGCTAGAAGATAAGCAATTGTGATTAATAGTCATATTTCTTTGCGTAGAGAATATCTATGTTGAGAAATGCATCACTTCGTACAAAAACACGACTGAATATTGTAAATGGTATTACATTCATAATTGGACGATTTACATGTGATTACAAGACACTTGTAATTAAGACTTTAGACAGGGTAAAACTCCAGTAGTAACATAATCGGGGGTCATGGGACTTAAAACACACCTAAGCCTATTGACATAACTTAGGCCCACATAAGCACTTTGACTCTCCCCTTCCAAGGTATTGATCATGCTCAGCTTGTCAACTAAAGTAGAGAAGACCTTTTTTCACAATGATCTAATAAACAATTAAATAACATGCTCTTCAGATTTAGTAAATGGAGTACTTATTGTCTCCGCATGTATAGCTTCTCGCGTGAAGTGGCAATCAGCCTCAATCTGTTTTGTCTGCTCATGAAAGACAAGATTATCGGCAATGAAGATGGCTATCGCGTTGTTCCAATGCATAGACATAGCTATAGAAGGAGATAGCCCGAGTTTGGACAGGAAATGTTTGACCCATATCATCTTACTAACAGTAAGGCGTAGCCCTCTGTTCAGCATCACTAGAACGAGCAATGAGCACTTCTTTTTATTGCGCCAGGTAACTAAGTTGCCCAAACAAATATGCAGTCAAATATTGATCTCTTGTCAATCTTGCTACTGGCCAATCTGAATCAGAGTACCTTGTAATATCGCAATGGTTGTGCTTAGGGTGGCGCAACCCATTTCCCATACAACTTTTGAGATATCGAAGAATATGGCAAACTACGTTCCAGTGACATTGTTGATGGCTTGTCTAGGTACTTGCTGACCAAGCCAACAACAAAGTGATACCTGGACGAATTACAATTAGATATATAAGTTTACTAATTGTTTTCATGCTTCTCCTTTTGTCAAAAAAATAAGGGTGTAGAATCATCATCCCAAGGAACATTAAAATGAAGGGGTGTGCCTATTGGTTTAATGCCAACAATACTTAAGTCAATGAGGAGGTGTCTATTGGATTAACGCCAAGAGTACTACAGTCAATGAGAAGGTTCAGTACCTGTTTCTTCTTTTATCAATGGTAAGTGCTTCCCATTGTAACAAGAAAATGGCAAAAAGTGGTATGAACAACTTCAATCACCAACAAATATCTCAAATTGCCAAGATTTTTGGTAACAAAGTGTTTGCACATTTACTGTTATGTTTCCTAGATACAACCAGAGTATAATTATGTCACCAACATAAACTACACAGCGACAATTCCAAAGGTGCTCTTCTTCACAAAAAGGAAGTGATCGGCACGACGTATGCAGAATCCCACTTTCAAAAGAATCTGGCTTAGTTTCTCAAACCAAGAACAAGTGACTTTGCTTTAGGCCATAGAGCTTTCCTTAAACTTTATTACACTCACCTTAGGCAACAAACCCAGGGAGGTTATTCAATGAAGACTGCCTCCACCTAATCACAATTTAAAAAGAAATTCTAAACATTAAGTTAAAAGAGAGGCCGGGCAAGAGATTGATAGCAACATAAATAAGAATGTAAGCATAATTAAGACGTGTGATTTGGGAGAAGAACTCAGAGTAATCCAAGCCATAGGTTTGAGTTTACACTTAAAAAATGAGTCTATTTTTTTTTAGGCACCTGTATGTACCATTGGGTTGATTATTCTGCTGTATAGAACCCAGCAACATCCCACAAGAACATAGTCAGGAAAAGGATGTACCAAATCCCATGGATTTTGTCAGGCAAGGCAACAATTTCTTCTTCCGTGGCCCTATGCCAGCCAAGAGCATGGTGAGATAAGTAGTAGTTTCCAGGTCCAATAGCAGACAAAGTCAAAGTGAAGTGGAAGAAAAAAAAAGAGTTGAGTCAGTCTTGGGAACAATATCAAGCAACGTCATATGTGATACAAGAGTGCTTGTTTTTGTAATCAACAATAGATCTATCTAAATCAAAGAGAGCAACAGCATGTGCAATCTACATACCAGTTGTTGATTTAATTTTCATGTGTAAGATGGTGGTATTTTTGCTTGATGACGTTTTCGAGACTTGTAAACGTGTAGAGGTGCATGCTTCATTGGCACAACCACAGAAATGGGCAAAGGAATGGGAGAACGTGAGGACATCACAGGGGTCAAGGAATCCCAATATCAGAAAGATATAGAGTGGCTTCAAAGAAGACCACGTAATAATTGATAACCCACTTGCTCCCCACCGGATCATAACAATGATAACCCTTCTACGGACGAGAATGGCGAAAAATACATTTCATGGCGCAAGGACAATTATTCATGGCTATGGGTGAGAATTTTGGTAAAGCTTATACAGCCTAAAATTCTTGGTCAAAAAGGAAAAGGGTCAAATGTAAGATACCAAAGGGACACAGATATTGTGATTCAACTGAAGAGGGCATTCAATTGATGAGGAAGCAGGTTGTGAGTAGAGCTTTAGGCCAAATGTGGTTGAATTATGGGAGTGAAACATGATAGTCTTGCAACATTCAAAAGGTGGTTTTTGACGTTTCATAACTCTTGAGGTTAATAGGAGCATGAGGTTTTGATGGTTGATTCCTTGGTCCTTGCAAAAGTCTATTAGATCCATTTGGAAAAAAATTCATAGCCTTATTAGTTTGGAAAACTTTGATGGGCGAGGATAACTGAGTTTTGATCTCAGCAAAAAAAAGTTTCCAAAATACGCGAAACACGTGATCCATCTAAGTAAAAAAAAAAATCATGTAGTACTTGAGAATCATCAGTGAAGGAGGTAGAGCATTTATAACAGATTACTCTGAATCTTACAAGGTCACCTACACTCTAAATGTAATAAATAAAAAATTACACTGGTTGCTAAGGAAGAACTTCAAAATGACAAATGAATTTGCTTGCCAAGCTGGCAAGATTTGCATTCAAGACATGTTTTGCCACTTTACAATCCTCCCACCAATCCTCCCAACAAAGAAGAGAGTCATTTTTTGCCAAGTCGCAAAGTCAGTCTCGACTTTGGTGGGAGGATTGGTATCAGGCATGATAGGGGCAAAATCAGAAAAATGTTTCGTTTTGTCTTGTGTAATCGCATAGATCTCGAGGGAAATATGTCATGTAAGTTGTCCAGTTTGATAGTAGTGACTTGATTGTAAGAGGAGTCCATGGAAGCTTCCATTGCGTTTAGAAAGTAAATACAAGATGCCATAAAAGGAAGATTAAACAAAATCTACATGTGGTGAAGGTACATGCCATGGAGACAATTCACATACTGTTTTAAGGCATTTGTCTGATGTGAATAAAAAGAAAAAAAATGCAGAGCAACATGCCACATAAGAAAGGGCATGCCATGTTAGAGAAATAATAGTAAGTACAGGGGCCACACGGCCTCTTGTGAGTGATCATATGTCGTGTCAAGAGCACGATGTGTGATATGGCACACACCATGTCACAGCTAGGGCAGCAACAGAAACCGAATCACACATGTCATTAGGGTATATGTCATGTGCTCACTCTATCGGCGGTAACGACTAACAGAAAATTGAGGGGAGTCTCATCACGTCAGGAAAGATCCATCATGACCCCTCTATCTTTCGCACGACTAGGAATAAGATGTCATCATCCTAGGTGTCCATTTGTCCAAGAGGATAGAGCAATATGGCTTCCCAAGGAATAGCCCTAGGACATGAAGCCATATGGGAAAGTCGTAAGTGTAACACCCTAAAAATGTAAATCTTATAAACAATCCTTCATCAGAAACCCTAATTTCAAATTTCTAACTTTGTTGCTTCAACTAAACCCTAAGTGGTAATCATATAACCCTAATCTATGTATGTTTGGTACCACTATGATACCTTACTAACAATAGGTGTTTAAGCACATAACACATCTCAATACACATAATGTGGACCTAATTAGCTAACTAAGATCCAATAAGTAAGTTAAAGCTCATTAAATATCTAATATAGGTCACAGGATCCCACCAATACACACACAATGACTTAAATGTTCATTATTAGCAATCAGATGTGAATGAATATAAACGAATGATTCATGTGGAATATAATGTGACTAATATATATAGTGAAATAATAATTGGACTTATGAAATTAGTAGAGATAACTAACATGCTTTATATAAGTTCATATTGAATTAATGGAGATAATGAACTTAATGAGTAAAATATCACAATTTGTGTAAAATAGTATCATGTAACTTTGATGGTAGTAAGATGGTGATGTTTTTTTTGGTGCAAATAGGGTGGGGCGCCTCTTTACTAAAATGAGAAACGAGGTAGGTACAAGGTGTAGCCACCAAAGAGAAAGAGGTTGTAAGGCACAACCACCAAAAGAGAGGAAAAAAAGATAAAACTGTACAAACGAAGCTACAGTTACCTATCTATACATGAAGAACTATATAAGAGGAAGCTATCTCTATCACATCTTGACCAAAACTTGTCCAACTCCATGCGAGCAGCATCAAAGGTTCTTCTGTTTCTTTCCAACCACAGCATATAAATCACACAAGCAGCATGAATCTTCAACTCTTTGCTCAGTCCCAAGAGATCATTCATCATGTCAATTCTGACGTGATACTTCATATAAAATCTCTCCCAAACCCCTTTCGCAAAGCAGCATTCAAAGAACAAGTGAAAGGCAGTCTCTTCACTCTCTTCACAAAGATAGTATCTAGAGGCGAAATGAAAACCTAAATATTGATAATTAATGATGTTGGACTCAAAATCCTAAATATTGATAATTAATAATTAATGTGATGTATAATAATTAATATTAAGATAATTGAGTTAGACTGTAATTATATTGGAACTCACACAAGATAATCGTACAAGTCAAAACTAACTTCAGAAACGGATTCATTGGGTCCTAATTAGTCTAGCTGTCAAATTTCAACCTAATTGGATAATGTTAGATGCTCTAATTGGTTAGAAAAGAAAATGCCTAAACATAAATCCCAATGCAAATCCAACTTTGGGTAATTGGATTTAAATCGCATGTTCCTAGCTTTTCCGATCATGCATATCATGGTTTAAAATTTGGTCGAAATTGCGAAATTTCGGTGGAAATTGCGAAATTTTCGTCGAAATTTCAGTTTCGACCACTACCAGACATCGAAATGGACCGGTCCAAATATCCGAAATTTCGATTTTTTATTGCATTATAATTTTTTAAAAAAATATTTAAAATCCTAAATAAATGTGGGAGACCCCCTTGAGTTAATTCAATCCAAAATATAAGATCTAACATGTTATTACATAAGAATATATGTATGTATACATTGCATCATCGAAATCCTGATCGAAACAGTTTTGTGTATTTTCACTCAAAAATGTAGGAGCCCCCTACCCTATACCAACATATGATATTATTGTATAATTAGGTGTATTTATGTATATAGATCATCATGGTAAAAAATTATGACTTAATTCCTTTATTTGGTCATCGAAAACGTCAAAATTTGCATCGAAATCTTGTGTCGAAAAAGCGTAAAATATCGAAATTTCGGCAAATTTCTATTTCTGGACCAACTGAAACGACATCAAAATTGACATTTTAAACATGGATGCATATTGATTTCTCAGTTTTCCTATAGTTGGTGTCCCACGCATCCCCAGATGAGTCTGGCTCGTGTCTGGACCTTTGGATGGGCATCATGCAGCTCTGAGGTTATCCCTACCTCGAGCAGGACTCCCTATTGGGGGCAACAGTTTGATGCCTCCCCTCTTTCCGATCTCTTGCTATGATCCTCCTCTCCCCTCTTCCTCTCCATTTCCACATTATTTCTCTATCTCGAACTCAGGGATCCCAGGTTTGTTGGGACTTCATCGCCCCAAACTCCCTATCTATTGCGGGGTTTCCACTGTTTCCTTCTTCGATTGGGAACCCATTTTCTCATGATTTCTCGTCTATAAATAGGAACTCCATGATCTTTTCAGAACTCCCATCAATCGTTCTCCATTCCTCATTTTCCATGGATCACCCTGGCACCAGGTATCCTAGCTTCACCTCATCTTTTGACCCTAGTTGAGTCCGACGGCACGTAAGAAGCCTCTGCAGACTTTACCAATCATTGTTTTAGGGAATGCCCGTGGACATCCTTGTTCTGCCTCCGAGACAAATTCCTGGTATACAGTTGTTTCCTCTTTATCCCTTTGTGTACATATTGTTGTATTAATCACTGATTCTCGAGCATCTCATCGTCATTTTACCAGTTTTCTTTTCCACAAGATTTGGATTTTTTCAACAAAGTGACTTCTACCTCTTCTTTTCGGTGCATAACATTCCGAGGTGGGTTTCCACCTTCTACCTTCTACCTTCATCATGTCATGCCAGGAGAAGCTCCTGGTTGACCAGACCAAAAAATATTCGGAGTCAGGTTTTAATGGCCTCGTGAGGATGTGGGCAACTACCGCTGAATTTATTTTTCATCAACTCTGGTCAAAGGTGAGTTTTGAATTCAAGGAACCTCGTTGTTTTCCACTAATCAGAGAAGAACAAAGCTCAGAGGTGTTTTCTTAGCTTCGCCTCTAACAATTGACATATTTATCACGCCCGCATGATCAGTTTTAGAGTTTCAAGTAAGGAACGAGGTATCTGATTTCTGTTTCGTTTCGACAGCATGGGAACCGAAATTTTTGAAATTTTAACAAAAATTTTGACGCCAAAATGAACAGTTAATTTATGAAATTTTACAGGTGTGATCTCTACACCTAAACGCATCGTCTTATGCAATACAATTTTGTGGGGATAGGTTGGGGGGTCATGAATGTGAGAGGTAAGGAAACTGTCCTATTTCTCGAGGATTTCGATGAAGAGTTTCAATGAGAAAATGCAGGAATTAAGTTATGTAATTTTGCAAGCATGAGCTATATACATGCATGTACTTATTTGTATTATAACATCATATATTGGATATGTAGGGTATCCCCACACATTTTACTTGGGTTGATAGTTTGTTGTTGATATTGACTCAATAGCCAATCATTTCATTGGTCCCAAGAACACTGGTGCAATATTTCCATGCTATATCATTATTTGTTGGTATGGTTGGCTTTGTAGCACCCTCATTGTCTAATAAACCACCACTAGGATACATGTCGTCCACATTGAAGAAACTAAAAAAGCCTACATTGCATAAGTATTTAATAATTTAAATAGCAAATATTAGGGAATCCAATGCAATTATGATATACTATGTATGAGTACTAAATGGTGAAATAACCGCAAACCCCCTTTAGTCCTCTTCAAAAAACAACAATAAAAACAAGGGTTGCAATTATCAAAATTTTCATCGAAATTTTTGAGTTGTGCACAAAAAACCTCAAAATCCGTCGAAATTTGGTGACAATCATCAAAATCATCAATTTTTTTATCAAATTTTCGATGAATGCAACCTTGGTAGCAGATTCGACTGACACCGATACAGTCGCATGTTTCGGTACCAGATCACATCGAAATTGAAATTTTTGGCAAAATTTTGTCACTTCCGACGAAACTTCATTCCTTGGTTATGAGTCCCTGACTTCATTTCAATCGTGCCTGATTTGCCCTGTGGTTTTGACCAGTTTGCCTTGTCACGCAACCAATGTTTTGGCGCATGTTGTGAGGGTGAGACAGTCTTTATAAAGTTATTTTTCTGGAATTTTGCAAATTGAAATTAAATTGTTGATTGGTCCAAGCTTTAAAAATTAATATCTAGTTCATTCTCCATCAGAAAAATACATGTGCATACTCGTTGGAAAGATAAAAATGTAAGAAACAATCCTAAATTCATTTTGAAGCTTGTTTTAATCTTGATTGTCCATCAACCCTTAATGAACCTTAAAAACCTAGATATCAAATTGATGTCAATAATTAATATATGTTATTTGTTCTAACAAGGTAATTAGGGTTTCATTTACATCAGGAGATAAATTTGGAGTTTCTCCAATATTTGTAAGTGGTCCATCCACTTTGAACATAACTATAGTATGTGTATGGATATTGTGTACAATGTACATGTTATAATGTGAATGTAGTATTCATGATCTAGTTTTATTGATTAAAGATGAGACCAAACTCGACACATTCGCATGTTTTAGTACTAGATCCCACCGAAATCAAATTTCTGACGAAATTTCGCCCATTTCGACAAAACTCCATTCCTTGATTTCGAGTCCCTAACTTCATTTCAATCGTGCTAGATTTGCCCTGTGGTTTTGACCAGTTCGCCCTGTCATGCAACCAATGTTTTGGCGCATGATGCCAGGGTGAAACAGTCTTTATAAAGTTATTTTTCTGGATTTTTTTTTAAATTAAAATTAAATCACTGTTTGGCCCAAGCTTTAAAAGTTAATATCTAGTTCATCCTCCGTTAGAAAAATACATGTGCATACTTGTTGGAAAGATAAAAATGCAAGGAACAATCCTAAATTGTTTTGAAGCTTGTTTTAATCTCCATTGTCCATCAACCCTTAATGAACCTTTAAAACCTAGAAATCATGTTGATATCAATTATTAATATATGTTAATTGCTCTAACAGGGTAATTAGGGTTTCATTTACAACAGGAGATAAATTAGGAGTTGCTCCAAAATTTGTAAGTGGTGCATGCACTTTGAACATATCTATAGGATGTTTGTATGGATATTGTGTACAATGTACATGTTATAATGTGAATGTAGTATTCATGCTATAGTTTTATTGATTAAAAATAAGTCATTTGATAAATGAAATCCTCTTTACGGTTAATTTTCAAGAATCACCATATCACAATATATTCATGTTTAAGAACAAGATTGAAGAGTATTCAAGAGACGAAAGTTAATGAATGAACCTTATATAAGATCAGAGTCATGGGCTTCCCAATATACAGTGCACTTTGGTGTAAATCATGGGCTTCCTAGAACATGCAGCACTTCGGTGCAATTCAAGAGGCGCTTCGGTGTAAGTGCAAAACTTGGGGATTCTTATATAAGTCAGATAAAAGATAATGTTAAAATGAAAAGTTTTATTTTCATGATGTTCAACGTTTTCTTTCAAAATATATGTTATATGTTATAAAATGTTCAATTCCACTTACAAATTATTTTATGCATGGTTAGGAATGTGATGCTACATGATACGAGCAACGCCAAGGATAGTGTCATCTGAGGACCAAGTTAAGGAAGAGCTAAAGGACTGCTGACACTAGACCTGGTGGGGTTCCAACTATCCATAGATTAGATTTCTATCTGTAGACTAGATTTCCCTTATGTTTATGAGACACATGTTATAGGCTAGAGTGTGAGTATTTTATATTATAAGCGGAGATCTGAGGAATTGCAAATTGTTTGATGTGTTGCTTCATTTAACTTTAACTTTTATGCAACAAATATCATTTTGTGACATTCCCAATGATAATTATGCTTCGACTCAGTAACGTATATGTTTAGAAAATTGGGATGTTACAGTAAGCCATAGATAGGATGGAGACATGTAGAGCAACAAAATCATGGGGTTGGTGGATGTTGGCAAGAAAAGGAGCGGTGGCAGATGATAAAGGGGGTGAGAGGTGTTTTCTCCGAGATTCCTGTTCAGATGCATGTCAAATGGTATCATATTCATAACTTGATCATTTACATGTGATTACAAGACTCATAAATAGGAATTTAGATCAAGTTAAGTGTCAGTAGTAATAGATATGAGACTAAAACACTTAAGGCCGACAATATAACTTAGGCGGTTAGGCCCATATAAGCCTAGTACAAAAAATCCCTGACATTTTGGAAAAGTCGCGACTTTTTATGATTTTTTTGTCGACTTAATATTCTTCCCGAATGAAACGTGGGTCGGCAACTTTTCCTGACTTCACGCGATTTTAACAAACTTTCACAATTTTCACCATTTTTTGATGTGAAATGTTTTCAAAAGTTAAAGTCCATGTTAAGTGCTTTACCAAAGTTTAGTGGCCCTCTTATGACAAGTCATCCAACATCACGCATCCCCCCTCTCCCACTATTAAACTACAAATACAATTGTAAAGACTTGCACTCACCATCTTGCAAAAAATGGTCTGCTATACATACGGACCCTTCCATGTTATGCAAACTTATATTTACACCTAGGTATATTCATAGTCGTACAGGCACCCACCTGGGCGGTGCCCTAGGCGGTCACTTGGCCTCCAAAACCTGGGCGTACAGCCTAAGTAGGCTGTGGGACGGCATGGGCAGGCTAGGCGAGCGCCTAGGTGGCTACTGGGCATAAAATCTGGGCTATTTTTTTTCATTTCTTTTGATATTTATTCTTCCTCCTTATTCTTTGCTCTTGTTTTTTCTTTTCCTATACAACTCCATCAAGCAGCAAAGTTGTTGCAATGTCACTGCATTCCTTTCTATTTTTAGTTTCTTATTTTTGCATTACCCAGTTACTGTTGCTGCAGAATTATGATACTATCCATTTACTTCTGCTCCACTTACTGATTAACTATATACTTGTCATTGTGTTCCTCTTTGTTTTTCGTTTCATACTTTTGCATTACCAAGCAGCAAATTGTTGCTATGTTATGGAGTTACTGTTGCTGCACAATTATGATATTGTCCTCATACTTCTGCTCCACTTACTGATTTACTATATACTGCAATAAATTTTTTCTTCTTCATCCTACTATTTGTATAATTTGCTTACAAATCTCTTGTATGATGTACTCACATTAATAAAATGCTAATTTCTTACATTTTCAGTTTCTACTCTAGTGTTCCTATATTAGATTCAATTATTCATATCTATACATGTAGTCACTATATTGTTTCTCGTTTTTTTGATCTCCTCTCTGCTTCCATTTTTTATTTGTTCTTCTTCCCCTACCAGTCTTCTGTTTTATTTTTCTCTCCATGGTCTCACCAATCATAAGGTTCCTGCTGCATGTGCTTTACTTTTTCTTTTTCTTTTTTTCGTTCTTTCTTTGTTCATCTTCTTCCCCAACCTCCTTATTGATTTCTTTTTGAAATTTTTCTTCTTTCTCAAGTAGACCCATGTTCTTTTTTCCTGTACTATCCTCTTAGCAATTCCTATTGATTCATATATTGTTCATAGGTTAATATATAACTATCTATATATATATGTATTTATATATGTATGTCTATATATGTAAAAGATACAAATAAAAAAAACGCCTAGAAGCACCGAGGCCTCCGTCTAAGTGCCTAGGCTGTCTGGGCGTCCCTAGGCAATGCCTGGCCACCTAGACAACCTAGGGTATTCAAATACAAACATAAATGTGTATAAGAATAACTAGATGCTTATGCACAGAGTGTGTATATCCGACTTATTCTTAATTTATTCCAGAATAGTTGGTTGAGCTTTAGCGCTTTTTCTTGACCATGAATTACTCTAATCACGACTTTTTCAAGCAAATCAAAAAATTGTCAAAATCCAAATTCGTCGCTATACATACAAGTACTTCAAAAAATACTAATACATAAAATCATAGTGAAAGACAACTAGAAACATTGATTATATCTATTTATTGGAAAAAGGCGAAGTGGGTAGCGTGAAGCGGCTATTTAAGTGGGTGTTTTCTTGAAAAAATGTATTGTGCAGTGAAATAGCATAGACAGGCACATTTTAGTATTACGACTTTATTAAACAATTGAGAACCCCCGCAATAACCAAGTAATATGATTGTATACATTGTATTCGGGTAGCCAATGGTAAATACGAAGTTCTTTATATATATTACTGTTTTATAGTTTATAAGTAAAATACATTAACCGGGCGGATGTGACCCAGTGGATCAGATCAAGGGTCGGCAATGAAGCCAGCAGGATTCGATCCCCCGGAACCACCGACGATTTATTTCCCGCCACTCATCCCGGGGTTTGAGTGGTTTAAATGGGTGGTGGGGGGTCACCCCCTTCTGTAACTTAAGAAAAACAGATTATGTTACTCTTAACTATCAGACAATATTAGTTTATGATGATGAACTAAACATTAGATTAGATAAGGGTATCCAGTAGCACATTATAGCAGTCTATCGACGATTTTAGGACACATATATACTATATTTTATAATATATAGTTATTTGAATAGAAAATTTTACACACATACAATAGTTTATATAATTTACGTACTATTTTAACATATTTACAATATGCATATAGCCTTGCTACATTTATACATACTGCTTTCATGATACTAACGTAATACTGTTGTATGATATAATGAATACAAGTCCTATAGGATATTGTCCATCAAACAGTAATACATTTTTAACATGTGGTGACTACAAAAACGCATACAATGTCAGTACAGAAGTTCAATATAGGTAAGAGAAGAACATTATACTATGGTTTGTTTTTTGTACCTTTAAAGCATGTGCATAGAAGGCATCTAGCAAACAATTGTCCTGTCTTACGTATTTTTTGTTGGACCATGTCAGCCCTTGTTTCCGTACGGTCGGTTTTAAGCGGACAATCAAGCAAGTCATACAAAGCAGGATCAAGTAGGAAAAAGTGATTGCTTCACGACAGAATGGTTCACCAGTCGCTTCATTTAATATTCCTCAAGTAGATGGACCACCACTACCCATTGCTCCTAGATGCAACTTCCAATTTGAAGACATGATTGGTTTAATCGTTTGCAGCAAAGCTGGAGAAGCATGATGTTCAACTGACCAATCTTCTTTCCATAAAGACATGGCATTGGCACGTCATCAACTTTTGGTTTTGATCTCAAATGAAATCATTCATAGCGGAAGCAGCTGATGTTGTCACGCCCTATTCTTAGGTTCAAACGTCTGAGAAATCTTCTAATTGGGGTTTATTAGTTCTTTTATAAAGTTATTTTGTTGTGCATTTATTAGCAAATATTCAGTATTAGGCACTATAAGTAATATAGTTGGGGACTTACCCGAGAGTTCTCAGTTGATCAGTTAAATTTCCTGTTTAAACTGCTCATTAGAAAAAATAGATGATTAGAGCTTACCGTGAGTTATCTATATAAACCTATGTCCTGCTAATTGAATTAGATGAAAAGTTTGAAAACTCGCAAACATGGTTTACACTTTACACCACCAATTCTTAGCTAAAAACGAGTTTCAAACCCTCCTGGCCTGTTGGACCTGCCAAGTGAGAGTTCAGCTGAACAGGCGCAAGCTTTCATTCAACCTGCTGCCCACACTTGTGAAACTTGTTCAATTTATTGGTAGTGCTCCAAACTTGGCGTCATTGATACATGAGATCAACCTTTGCAGATGTTAATCTGTATGTTGTAAATGTTAGAAAAAGTTCGTGCTACAGTACAAGTACTGTGGCACGATGACCACAATAGTGGCTGCTGCTCTCTCTCCGGTTGGAGTTGACTCTTGCCCCTCTGAGGCATTCTTCCTCTTGGTCCTAGCTGCCATATGGTCCTTGGGGCTAGCTTCTATACCTCCATTTCTTCTCCATTTCAGTCGTGCACTAGGCTGCTGTCAACAGCATTTTATCGCAGCTACATTGGGTTTCATAAAGGCGGTACAAGGGGCTGGTTTCCCCCTTAAATCTGGTCTAAAGGGGGCGTTCCTACCTTAACTTCATTGCCCTAGAAGATCACAGGCATAAGGAAAACAAGGAGGGAGCAGCAGGTCTTCGTATCCTGATTCGTCACTGGCGGAGTACTGAAGTACAGCATTTTTGGTCTACTGTTACTGTGCAAAGTGCATATATTTTGTCTATTCCAGTTCATTGTTGTTGTGAAAAGTCATATTTGGTCCTATTCTAGTGCACTGTTGCTGCCAAAGTCAAGTAGTTTCTACGAGAGCACGCCTCAACCTGCAAGTGGTCTTGCTCGTACAAATTGCGACACGTCTTCACAACAACCAGTACAAGTGGTCTTGTAATTCCGTTTGACTTGAGTGGAGCCGCCATCCACTAGAGTCAACCATTGTGTCATCCGTCTTTCTCCAATCATTACAATACCTGCATATAGTCAGATTCTAATTCGGAATGATGTCAAAGAAGAAAGAAGTTATTTATTAGGTGATATTGTCTAAAGAAGAGTACTCACAATTGATGTGTATTCGAGCTTCAAAACAGTCATCGCCTTTAGTTGCCTCTCTTGTTCCGAGAGTTGCTACTTCAACATGCCTCTCTCAAGCTTCCGAGGCAGCAGCGTCCAAGTCTGACTAGGTTCTTGGGTCAGGTGCAATCGATCACATCACGGGGGTGCTACAGATGTTCACCACCTATGCCCATAAGCCTAACCTACCCAATGTCACCATTGCATATGACTCTATTACCTCTGTTAAGGGAACTGGGATGGTGTCGCCGACTCCACAAATATCCCTTCCATCTACCTTTTTTATTCCTCACTTTCCTTTTAATTTATTATCAATTAGTAAATTAACTTGTGCTCTTCAAGCCTCTATTACGTTCTTACCAGATACTTGGCTGATACATGACTTTGAAGACGGGGGAGAAGATTGGCAAAGGCTATGAATTGGCCGGTCTCTACTACTTGCAAAGGTCGCCTGTAGCATGTGTCACAGGTTCTCCTTTGGTGGTGTATAGTCGGCTTGGACATGTTTCGTTAGATAAGCTCAAGTTTCTTGATTCCAGGCTTGTCCAACCTGGAAAGTTTGCAGTGTGAGCCATGTCAGTTAGGGAAACATACAAGGTTCATCTTTAGGTCCAAAGAGAGTTATCGAGAAACTGGGAATTGCTTATTGAATGAATTAACCAGTATACAATACAGTCTCTTATATAACAAAAGAGATTAGAGACTAAAGCAGAGATGAGCAATATGGGACTAAACTACTGAAGTAAAAACATAAGTGAGGCACATGCTATGCACATGACACTCAACAAAACACAACATATCTCTATACTCCCCCTCAAGTTGGAGCGTAGATGTCAAACATGCCCAACTTGTTTAAAGTCTGAAAACGAGCTTTAGGAAGTAGCTTGGTGGAGATGTACGCAACTTGCTTTTCAGTGCTGAGATATGGAGTGCAAATCCGGCCAGAAAGGATTGTTTCTCGAACGAAGTGCAGTCGACCTCAATATATTTTGTCCGCTCATGAAAAGTGGGGTTGCTCGCAATAAAAATGGAGGCCTTGTTGTCACAAACATCGGTATCGGACTAAAATAGGATATATCAAACTCTTGGAGGAGACTCTGGACCCACAGAAGTTCACATGCAGTATGAGCCAGCTCGGTATTCTGCCTCTGCACTGGATCTGGCTACAACAGTCTATTTTTTGCTTCACCATGTAATAAGATTTCCACCCACAAATGTACAATATCATGATGCTGACTTACGATCAGAACGACTCCCTACATAGTCAGAGTCTGAAAAACCAGATAAATTACAGTGGCCATGCTTCTTATACAACAAGTCTTTTCCTGGAGAGCTTTTCCTAGATACCGCAGAATGTGGCATATATCATCCCAATGACACTACCGGGGTTTATCAAGATACATGCTAATGAATCCTACGGCAGCAGTAAGGTCAACTCTTGTAACTGTCAGATAAATAAGCTTGCCTACCAGCTTTCTGAACTGGTGATGATCAGCATAGGGAGGAGAATTTTCATCCGTCCCAATCCATATTTGGGTCAAGGGGAGTGTTGGCTGGTTTGCAGCCAAGCATACCAGTTTCTTGCAAGAGATCAAGTACATATTTTCGTTGAGAAAGACACAGCCCTACAGATGATCAGCTCAATGCCTAAAAAATATCTCAGCTTTCCAAGATCTTTAGTGACAAAATGTTTTCTAAGTAGGTTTTAGTTGCATGTATACCCACAGTATCACTGCCAGATAAAATAATATCGTAAACGTAAACAATAAGAATGACAAGTCCAGTCACTATTTTGCGGATAAAGACTGAATGATCAGAGTAAGAGCGACAGAAGCCATAAGTGGTTAAGATCTGACTGAGCTTGTCGAACCAAGCACGTGGGCTCTGTTTGAAACTGTAGATGGCCTTTTTCAGTTTACAGACTTTTAAGGCGGACTCCCCCTAAGCAACAAAACCGGATGGTTGCTTCATGTAAACTTCCTCCTGTAGATCTCCATAAAGAAATGCATTTTTAGCATCTAACTAAAAGAGGGGCCAATCTTTGTTAACAACAACAGAAATTAGGATTCGAACCGGATTTAAATCGTGCAACAGGAGAGAAGGTCTCAAAGTAGTCAACATCATATGTTTGTGTGTACCCTTTTGCCACAAGCCTAGCTTTCAGGCGTTCAATTGTTCCATCAGGTTGATACTTAATGGTGAAGACCCAGTGGCAACCAACGGTAGGGCATGAAGGAGGGCGATCCACAAGTTTCCATGTCTTGCGATCACATAGCGCCTGCATTTCCTGATTCATTGCTTGTTTCCATACAGGAATAACTAGAGCTTCTGCAGCAGTCTTCGGAATAGTGACAACAAAAATAGCAGAAGTGAAGCATGAAAAGTTGTTATGCAGATTAGCAGAAGAGCAGTAATGACTGATGGGATGTTTAGTGCATGAGCGAACACCTTTGCGCAGACTGATAGGAAGGTGCAAGTTAGAAGTTGTCTCAGTGTTTGTTTGATCATCCGCAGTCGGAGGAATTGGTTGCGGTGGGGCCATGGAAGGAACGCTTGTCTTTGGTCGGTGTTTGTACACTTGCAAAGGGCGACCTTCAGGCTGGTCAGAAGAAGGCAAATCCTCAACAACATCTGGTAGAGGCGTGGGTGACAAATATCACCGGAGAGTGTTGCTCTATCATCAGAGAAATAGGGCATATGCTCAAAAAAGATTACATATGCACTGAAAAACCATTGCTTGAGAACTGGATCAAAGCAGCGGTAACCTTTCTGGGTTCTAGAATATCCCCCAAAAAATGCATTTAGTGGAGCAAGAATCAAGCTTCGTCATCCCTAGACGTAAATTTTTGACAAAACATGTACACCCAAAGATATGAGAAACAGAAAACATAGGTGCATCAAGAAACGGAATGGTGTAAGGGATACGGTTCTGTAAAACAGAGGATGGCATACGGTTTATAAGATAGCATACCGTAGACACTGCCTCATGCTAAAAACGGTGAGGGACGTTATTATGAAGAACAAGAGTGCGAGCAACCCCCAACAAGTGGTGATTTTTCCGTTCAGCAACATCGTTCTGTTGTAGAGTATAAGGACAAGTGGTTTGATGGATGGTGCCACGAACAGAACAAAAAGATGTGACAGACTTCTGCATAAATTCTATGGCATTATCGGTATGGAAAATCTTAATGGATTTATTGAACTGGGTCTGTATTTCAAAAAAGATGTTGATATTGTCCAAAACAATGCTACAATCTTTGAGTAAAAAGAGCCAAGTGGCACGGGAATAATCATCAATAAAAGTCAGAAAATATTTAACACTTGAATGACTAGGAACAGAAAATGGACCCCAGATGTCTGCATGAGCAATATCAAAAAGTGTCTTAGAACCAATTTCTTTTTTAGCGGGAAATACAGACCGCGTTTGTTTTCCCAAAACACAAAATGCACAAGAAAAGTTTTTTTAGATAATGCAGGAAATAAATGCTTCAACTTTGTTGAAGATGGATGACCAAGACGGAAGTGTGACTGAAGTCCTGTAACTGATGTAGACAAAAAGACAGATGTTGCAGGCGGTCCATCCAAATAGTAGAGTCCATCTAGTCCTTCATGGCCCGAACCAATCCTCGTCTTCGTGCGAAGATACAGCAGAAGGAGAGGCAAGCATGGCGGAGGAACCCGCAGTAGATGTCGATAGTAGCTGAGTCATGCGCTCCTAGAAAAACTTTTCAAACTCCGAGCGAAGCCATTCAATAGACGGAGGAGCAAATTGTTGGTCGGATGCAGCATCAATTGAGGTCTCTGTAGATGCTTGGTTAGCCCAGGTTGGTTTACCATGCTTAATCCAGCACCTATCTTCGTTGTGATTATCACGACCACACCAGTTGCAGAAGCGAGGCCCAGTAGCTTGGCATCGACTAGGAGCAGGAGAGGAGCAGCGTCCACCAGTAGGAGGTAGACGTCCGCCACGGCCACGACCTCGACCGCGACCACGTCCAGAGTCAGTAGTGCGAACAGCTAGAGCAGGATGCTCAACAACAGGATTGGAGGTCACCGACGGAAGTCGTTGAACTCGCTTAAGAACATCGCGAAGAGTAGGCAGGGGGTCGCTAGATAGGATCTGATCGACCACGCCAGAGAAAGATGCAGGGAGGGCAGCCAAAAACTGGACCAGTTGTAGTTCATTGTGTTGCTTCTGGGCTTCTTTGATGTCGGCTGTCAAGGGATGGTATATTTTGTACTCATTCCAAAGAGCAGAACACTGGTTGTAGTCCTCGATAGAAGTGTCAGAAGAAAAGTCCTTCTTTGCCAAGTTTTTGAAATTTTCAAAAACACGTTTAGGATTTTGCTGATGGGAGTAGACATGGGAGAGTCGGTCCCAAATTACCTTAGCATCATGAAGGCACAATAAGGACTGACTGATCCGCGGCTCGGTGCTATTAAGAATCCAGGACATAACACCAGAGTCGTCTTTGGACCATTGTGCATAAGTTTGCTTGCTTTTTTCATCAGCAGTAGCAGCAAGGGCAGCAGGAGGATCAGTAGTAAGATGCGAGTACCGGCCTTGGGCCTTTGACATAGAGGATGAAGGACGCCGACCACAGATGGTAATTAGAGCCATCGAGCTTGACTGTGGTAACACACAGAGAGCGAGGAGGCTCAACTGAAGCCATGATGAGCAGAGGCAGGGCAGCAATGAAGAGGTGGTGCAACAGCAACAGGAAGTGGATAAAGAACTCGCTATGGGGCAGTAGCAACAGCAGAGATCTGACTCATCAGATCAGAAGAGACTTGTGTCGGGCAGATACACTGATAAAGGAACCTATGCCGTCATGAGGAAGATCAATATTCCGTCATGAGGCACAGGCAGAAAAAACCAGAGAGATAGGAGACTCTCAACGTGTGATGGCTATGGCTGTCCGGAAGGTTGCACGTACGGAAATAAGCGAGAGGAAGCAAGAGGGGGGGACAACAGTAGGAGCGTGCGGGAGTAGGTGGGCGGCGGAGGGTGGAGGGAGGAGGGGTGGCGGCAGGTGTAGGGAGGGGCGGCGGCAGGTTGAGGTGGTGGGGTGGGAGGCGGTGGGGAAAGGTGGTGGCGGGAAGAGAGCGGGGGGAGTGGGTGGTGGAGGCAGCGGCGAAAAGGGAGGAGGGCGGTGGCAGCGGTGGTGGGGGGGAGGGAGGGGCTGCAGCGGCGGGTGGTGGAGGGGGGGTTAGCGCCAGCGGCGGGTGGTGGAGGGGCAGGGTGGGAAATTGAAACTCGAGAAACCGGACCTGCTCTTGATACCATATAGAGAAACTGGGAATTTCTTAATGAATGAATTAACCATTGTACAATACAGTCTCTTATATAACATAAGAGATTAGTGACTAAAGCAGAGATGAGCATTATGGGACTAAACTACTGAAGTAAAAACATGAGGCACATGTTATGCACATGACAACAAAACACAACATATCTCTATAAGAGTCAAAGAACAAAGTCCACTTTTGAGTTAATCCACTCAAACATTTAGGGACCGAGTCGTGTTACTTCCAAGCTTGGCTATAAGTATGTGCTTTGTAGATGATTAGTCGCGTGCTACATGGCTTTATTTGATGAAAGAAAGATTTGAACTCTTATCTATATTCAAATCTTTTTGTGTGGAAGTGGAAACTCAATTTAAGAAGAAAGTGTGTATCCTTCGATTTGATAATGTTAGAGAATACTTCAGCCATGACTTCACTCATTTTACTACCACCCAAGGCATCATCCATCGGTCATCTTGCCCATATACACCACAACAGAATGGAGTGGCTGAAAGAAAGATTCGCCATATTGTTGAGACCGCCCACACTCTTCTTCTTCACATGCATGTACCTAAGGAATTCCAGGGTGATGATGTTCTTACTGCTACTTATCTCATTAATCGCATGTCGTCATCTGTCATTCAACGCGGCATACATGTTCAAATTCTACACACTATGAAGCCATTATACCATGTTCCACCCAAAATGTTTGGTTGTGTTTGCTTCGTCCGCTGCCTTGGTCCTGGAGTAGACAAATTGGGTCCCAAGACCACCAAGTGTCTTCCTAGGTTACTCTTAGAGTACAAAAGGGGTATAAGTATTCTAGTCCTACCGTACGTCGTTTTTTTGTGCCAGCGGTGTCACCTTCTTTGAAGAAACACCCTTCTTTGATGATGGTGCTTCAATGACACCAGTCGTTATAGAGGAGCTCTTGCCTTTTCTTGTTGTTGTTCAGTTCGTTGTTCCTTTTGTCTAATGGTAGTGGTTGTCCACATGATGTTGTTCCTGTTGACTCAAAGTATAATTGACTCTCAAAGTCTAATTGACTAAACCTTTGTTTTGATGATGACTAACCAATCCACCTACTTATGTATAATGCTTCTACTTAAGTGATTTCAAATTAGGTATAGACACACTCCAAATGTCTAAACTTGCGCATCATATCTTGGAGAAAGACAAGTCAAAATCAATGCAAGTGCACTTTTGTAGAAAATGCCTCACATCTATTAGAAACATGTTACAAATCACTTGTAATGATTGTATGACTTGTAATTAAGCTTAGAAAAAATCAAGAGCACTTAAATTGAATATTTAAGCATTTTTATGGCATTTTCCGACATTCATCACAGGGACTTTTGTCAGCCGAGTTTCATCTAGGATAAACTCAACCGACACCCTTGATGCATCTTGGGTACTACCATGGTCAGCCGAGTTTTTCCAGGACAAACTCGACCGACAGCCCTACACAGACAAATCAATTTTAAGTCATCGTCCGAGTTTCATCCAGGATAAACTCGATCAACAAGTCAAAATTGATTTGTCACATAGTGTCATCGATCGAGTTACCTTTATTGAAACTCGACCAACCACACTGTATGAAATGTGCAGAAAAAGTGTTTCTAGCCGTTGGAGTGTTGCAAAACTCGTAAAATATCCGTTGCATAACCCCAAACAGCTAGAATTTGTCCTTAAATGCTTTTACTGGCTAGTAAGTATCCTCAATTATGAATAGGACCTCTTGGGCTTCATCCCATGGTTAGCCATACACTATGAAGGTCCCTATATTATAGTTGACTGCCTCCAAGAGCCTCCTTCCACTCTTAAGCTTAATCATTTGTTTGTAAGAGAGCTAGTCATACATGTAATATCTTGTGAGGCTCTCACTTCCTCCACCTCAATCTCTTTCTACCATGAATATGAGGGTTCCCTCTCTTGGCTAAGAGAGGTGAAGAAGGGAAGGAGTTTCTTGGTGAAAGCTTCTCCTTGGTGAAGGTGAACAAAGGCGGAAGATCCGAGTCAAGAGTGGGTAATTCCTTGAAGGTGGAAGACTTGTTACAAGAGTGAGCGTCCTTAGTGAAGACGGAAGACTCGTTGCAAGAGTGGGTAAATCCTTGGCAAGGTAGAAGACTCTTGGTCATGGATAGGTATATCATGTTTAAGGTTATTGGCTCCCTTGTCCTCAAAGGGAAGGCTAGGTATCCTTGTCCTGAAAAAAGAAGGTCATATGTTGTAACTCTTATAATGGAATATAAGGAGTGAGATGTGGTTGAAAAATACTAGAGGTTGACCTCTCTAGGTAGTAGACGTACATCTCCTAATTTGGAGTTTGGAACCACTATACATAGCTTGTGTTACTTGTGTTTGTTCAATCTCTCTCATCCTTGCAATGTATGTTTAGTTGCACTCAAATTCCATATATGCAACATTATCTCTTGATATAATTTGAAGGTCTAATGAATTTGGTTTAAGAGTTTTAGCTCTATTCACCCCCCCTCTAGAGCCCATCATTGATCCAACAAGTGATATCAGAGCAGGCCTTCTCCAAACAATACTTCTACAAGTAGGAGAAGATGGAAACTATCAAGAGGGAAGATACTCCTTCAAAGAGAGTAAGAGAGGGGAAGAAAAGAAGATGAAGAAGAAGGACAAGAGAGAGAAAGATCACAAAGGCTCCATCAACGCAAATGAAAGCACTAGTGAAAGAGATAGTGGATGTGAAGATGGAAGATATCATTGTGCCCTCATGGCAAGTTCAATTGAAGACTTAAATGAGGTAGATCTAATTTCTTTATCTAAAGAATCTTTGATTGAAATCATTCATGCCACTCGTGCCTCTCTCAAGTCCACTAAGCATAAAAGAAAAATGCTTGCTAAAATTGTTGATTCCTTGCATGAAGAAAAAGATGATTTTGAAAATCTTAAGAGCATTTATTTTGGAGCTTGAATTGAAACTCAATGGTGTTGAGATAGAAAACAATGCTTATCTTAGTCAAGTAAATACTCTTAAACTTGAAAATGCTAGCTTGTTTGATAAGATTAAGTTTTTAGAATCCCAACCTTTTATGCCTAGCACAAATGTAGAGCATGCTACAACTATTAATTCTCTCATTATTGATATTAAGTGTGCTAATGTGAATCTAGAGCTTACTTTGCAATGTGAAAATGAAGTGGATCTTTCTAAGATTACTTAGTCTTGAAAATGAACTTGCTTCCTTGCGTAATAGTGAAAATGCTCTTGATCCTCATACTAGTATTTCTAATAGAGAGAGAATTTGATGCTCTAAATTGTAAAAAGGATTCTTTTATTACTAAAGATCTTTTCTTAGAGGATGATCTCATGAATGCTAGAGAAAAGATTGTTGAAATGTCCTCTACTATTACTTCTCTTATGCATGATAATGCTATTTTGAGATCCTCTTTGCAACAATTCTTATGCACTAAAAAGAATTTAAATGGCATCCTACATCATGCTACCAAACAAATTGGTAGACATGGTATAGGATATGACAGTAGCCAAAGAGACAACATAGGAAAAGAACCTTCAATATTCCATGGAGAATCTTCTAGTTCCAAGGCTAAGGGCACATGTCAGTATTGTAATAATCATGGTCACACTTCTATATGTTGCCCTTTTAGGAAAGCACCGAAAAGCAAAATGATTCGGGTTACTAAGCTAACCCCTCCGGACCCAAAAATGTAATTGGGGACCATTTCATCTTTCTCCTTGTAGGACACTTGTAATTGGATTGACATGAGCTATTGATTTGCAAATTGACCTCTTAATCCACGTAAAAGAAGAAAGGTGAGATGTGTATGGGATGGAAACAAGTGGAAAAGAAATGGTAAGAATAGAGGTAATGATACTCTCTTGCTCATATGTAATCATAGTTTGTTTTGGCCAAGTCTGTATGTACTTTACATATGGTTTATGAGTCAAATTTGGTATATTGCAATTGTCAACACTTTCTTGCTCAAAAACTGTCCCCAATATTTTCGTAGACCATTACTAACTTGCTTTTACATGTTTGGATATGACTTACATTTTTTATCATGCCTCTAGATGTGTTTTTCTGATATATATATATATATATATATATATATATGCTTTTTTATTGCAGTTGTTGTCGGTCGAGTTTATCCTGAAAGAAACTCGACCAACAAGCACCAATGGGTGTTGCAAACAGCTGTTGTCGGCCGAGAAGTTCAGCCCAGAAACTCACCGACAACATTGTGCACAGAATATACATATAGCTTTTTGGATGAGAATTTTCCTCTCAACCAGACTTTCTCAACTAATAGCTTTATTCTATAGCACTTCACTTGGTACCATTATATGTGCATATTGTCATGCTTTAAATTGCATATACCTTTCTAATTGTTATATATTAGTATCTCTATATCTTGCAATTACTTATCTTGAGTAGTTATGCATGTTTTGATGATATCTTTGAATCTATTGGTTGTGATCTAAATTGCTTCAGTTGGGCTCTAACTTGCTACATCTATCTAGCTATATATCTTTTGATGCAACCTTGAGGGTCTTAATGGAATTCATCTTTTGGTAAATTGTGCATATTTGCTAGTAAGTGATATTCTTTCATGCTTTTGAAATTGTATATCTCTTTGCGCGGATATTTCTCTATATCTACTCCTAGCTTGTTTGTTAACTTGTGAATCTTTTGCTATGACCTAGATCCTACTAGTAGTCCTAAATTGCGATGTCATCTACTAGTGGTTCATATACACGTAGTTCTAGCCTTGTTCATCTTTTGGTATCCAACTATATGCTATGATTGTATCTTGCTTCATACATACTCAAGCTTCTTCCTTGACTTGCATATCCACTATCTTGAGTTATTTTATTGCATAGTCTTACCTTGATTGTTTGCTAGAACTACACCTAGGTTTGTTCTAATGCATGTCTTAATTTGCTTTATATACATTGCTTGGACAATCCCTTAACTTTTGCTCTTCTACACTCCCTTTTCTAACAAGTTGTGTTTTAGCTCTTCAACCCCTCACTTTTTGAAATGACAAAGGGGGAGAAGACATGTCTTATGTAAAGGGGAGAACACATATATGTAGAAGACATATATGAGTAGAAGACATAGTTTCCACAAATGTTGTGAAAGCTAACTATGCAGGAGAAATACCATCAATTGAGAGGGAGCATATGAACTCCAGAAGCATCAATTGAAGGGGAGCATGTGAACTCAATTCTATTGAAACTCCTAGGTTTCTCCAAAAGTGTAATTTTACTTAAATGCTTTCAATACATTTATGGAATGGTTTGTCATCTTCAAAAAGGGGGAGAATGTTGACTCAAAGTCTAGTTGACTCTCAAAAGTTTAATTGACTAAACCCTTGTTTTGATGATGACTAACTACTTATTTGTATACAATGTTTCTAGTTGAGTGATTTCAGATCAAGGAATTAAATGCCGATACCGACAACTTATCGACGGCGTGGAAATAGATATTTACAGGTATACCGACGGAAATATCGACAGATGCAATCCTGGACTTATCGACGCCTAAATGAACGAATTAAATCATAAAATTTTACAGGCGTGGTCTCAACACCTAGATGCAACGTTTTATGCAATAAAATTCTATATTGGGTATGTTGGGGGGGGGGGGGTCAATCATGTGGGAGGTAAGGAATCAATCCTGCTTTTTTGAGATTTCGATGAAGGATTTCGATGACAAAATATAAGAATTAAGATCTGAAATTTTAGTAGCACAATCCATAAACGCATGTTTACACACTTATGCAATAATATTCAACTTACAACAAACATATAACAACATAGTAAATTACTAAGTACTAACTCACATCAGTTGTACGTTGAGTGGCGCGCCGGCTGCTGATAAGGATATTGTTGTTCTACATATTGTTCCCATGTCATGAAAGATCTATACGATTTGTTGTATGTGACAACATGCTCCTCATATACTTCAGGATTCACATACTGCATCATCCCAATCTTTGGAAAATGTTCTTGTAAATCTTTGAGATATTGAGCCTTGTTTGCTGAATTCCTGGGAGGCTGAGAAGAAGCGGGAGGAGGTGCGGGTGCCCTTGCTTGAGGAGCTGGAGGTTGAGGAAAAGGAGGTTGTAATGGATGTCCGGCAATAGGATAAATTGTATGCCCACCACTCCATGTTTGCCCAAAATCACCAGAGTATGCTTCGGTGTTCACCCGAAAGCATCCATAAGGGCTACGGACAGAGTATGCTTCATGATATCCCATACCAGGTCCAAGTTCTAATTGTAACCTTGGTTGTGGGCCTTGTGGTTCAACTTGATATCCAGAATACCCATGTTGAGAAGTCTGAGATGGGTATGGAAGTGTCTGCCCAAATAACATATCTCCAAATGAATGTTCTTGAGATTGAGATTGAGAGTCAGATATACTCAATGCATCCATTGATTCAGCAACATCAGAATGATAATCACTTGGACTCCGGTATTGTGGTTGTGGTTGTGGATTAGATGGGTAGGAGTAGGGGTAGGGGCTTGGAGTTGTGGGCATTGCGGCATTTGGTGGAGGTGCACCGCTGTAATCTTTCCCAGTTCGAGTTTTTCTTCTTTGAAAAAATTTTTCAGGCATGGGATATTCTTGTTGTTGTGGAGGTGCACCCCTAGTAACATAAGGCCGATCATCATGTTCAGGATCCACAGCTGGAGGATATTCTGGAGAGCGTTGACTTTGATTACCACCATCATTATCATTGTCACTATCATCAGACTTAGATTTAGAACCAGTTGAAGAAGAAGAATTTGAGCTACCTAACTGCTCTTGTACTCTTCTATCTATTTCCATATCAACATTTACATGTGCAGCTTCAGGCTCAAGTCTTTCAGGCGGATTATCAAGAATAATATCATCACCGTTGTTTGGCTCAAATTGATCTTCTATGTATGGATCTGGACGCCCATCTAAATTATCAAGAACAGGACGACCTATCTCATTCATCCATTCCTCTAAAGGATTTTCTGAATCTTCCTCCAGCCCTCTACGTCTGTCAGTGCTGAAAGTGTATGCGGTGTCAATGGGATCGTGGACAACAGCAAAATCCACTTCCCTATAGTTGGCATCTCGTATTGCTCTAGCCCTCAACCGCATGTTGTAGTGAACGTAGACAAGGTCCCTCAACCTGTTTGCCCCAAGCTTGTTCCTTCTCTTTGAGTGTATCAGATTGAATGTGCTCCAATTTCTTTCACAACCCCCTGCAGATGTTGTTTGAGCAAGGAGACGAACAGCCACTTTTCTTAAATGGGGGGCACCCGTTCCATTCCAAACCCACCACTCACAAGGATCACCTGCCTCACGATCAGAAACCGCATTTGGATGTCCAAAACATCCAGTGCCTTCACGGAAATGGCGCAACTGCAAAAAAAAACATCATTTACGATATTTAGATGATGAAATCAAAGTGATGACTAATGAGTAATGACTAATGAGACATTAAGAATGTAAGTAATATAGTTATCTTATACCTCATCCAGTACTAGCAATCGCTCTTCTGGAGAGGTAATGAACTTGTTGGTGACTTCTCTCACTGCAGTCATTAGAGTCGGATTCAATCCAAGCGTTCGTGAGTATTGGAACCTCGGATTCAAATAGTAAGCTGTCACAAATATAAATAAGGAAATTAGAATGACATTTTAATAGGTAGACTATGAGTTAGACAAATAACTCAGAAGTTAGAAACTTAGAACATAATTGATTGAGATATATACCTGCTTTATGCAATGGATGCAAAAGCATATTTGTCCAACGAGACTCATAAATTCTGATGTATTGCTCATTGGACTTAGGAGCTGCTTCTTTGATGCGGTCCACCATTGAGGTCATTGCATCATATAAAAAAGGCATTGTTGCAGTTTTGTCACCATCTACCAGCCTCAATACCTTGACAATTGGTTCCATTATTCGCAACACCCTAGTAACCTTATCCCAAAAAGGTCTGCTGGCAATCAACTGCTCAATTCTACTGCCAACTGGGGTATTGTGCTCCTTCATGGAGGTCCACTCCACTCCATTGAAGAGCCTCCTAAGTCCATCCTTTTTGGACTTTAATGATTGTAAGGCAAGAAAGTTTGTTGCAAATCTAGTTGCACCTGTTCTAATCAAATCACCTCCACAATACTCACGTCGCCTCATTGCATTCAATAGAAAAGAATGGTTGTAGATGAATCCTGTGATCAACCTACCATCAATGATAACAGATTTAATGAATTCAATTGAGCCAATGTCCTTGAGAATGAGATCTATGCAGTGGGCAGCACATGGTGTCCAGTATATGGGATATTTCTTCATTAAACTGTCCCCGGCCTTCTTGAAGGCAGAACCATTATCAGTAACTATCTGCACCACATTTTCCACACCAACCTGCTTCATGTATGTCTTCATTAGTTTCTTTATGAACCTGTGGTTCCTGACCTCACCTGAAGCATCAACAGAGTCCAAAAAAATTGTGGATCCACGACAATGTGCAAGAAAGTTGATAATTTGTCTTCTGTTGCCACTAGTCCACCCGTCACACATAAGTGTGACACCATATTCAGCCCACATATTTTTTTGGCCTGAAATCCAGACTTGTAGATCCTTCTTCTCTAGGGGAAGATACTTGTTCATTAATTCATATGAAGTGGGGGCCTTGACGCCCCTCCCAGAATCCCCTATCACATCTACCATATGTTGCAGATACGGTTCAGTTGCAACATGTGCAGGTATACCATGAGCAAAGAAGAACTTACCCACTGCCTTGCCGACCTTATCTTTTGCACCAGTGAACATTGCTTTAATGCCTTTTTGCCTAGCTTCAGGCCTCCTAACCCCTGGCTCATCAACATGCCTCAATCTCGTACTAGCAGAACGGAAAAGTGTATCAATGCCACCTTTCTTCCTTTTTCCATGACCAGCTCTGTCTTCATCATCATCTACATCAACAACAGGAATACGTGCAGTACCACTGCCTCCACCTGCACCAGATGGCCCATACCTCCTTGTAATTCGATCTGCCTCCTCTCTTTCCCACTCATCTCTGCGGGAATCTCTAAGGGCACGCCTATACGCACGACGTGAATAAGTTGTGTCACAATCAGGAGGATATGCAATGTCATCATCTGATTCTGCAGAAGAACCTGTGCCCCTAACATTGAATAATGTATCTGTGTAACCCCTGTCAGCCTCCTTCATCTTTTGTTGTTTGTGTTTCTTTGCACCCATAATATTTCTAAAATCATCCCTAACACTTTGGGGACACCTTGTGCACATTGCCACATTTTTGTCACCGCCAGTAATGTGACGTTTGAATCTAGTAATCCCCCCTCCACCAATTGTCTTGTTGCAGTAATTGCAAACTATCTTTGCCCTATTGCCTTCAAGAGGCGTGCAGTGATTCCATGCAAAATCCATCACATTCTTAGCTCCACCAACATTACCGGCCCCAGAATCCTCACCATCGCTTGAAGACATCTTCTCAAAAGTCAAAAGTGGACACTGTCACACTGCAAAAAGACAAAGACAAATAAAAATTAGGTGTATGAAATCTATAACCCATTAAGTTGCAAGAAATTAATCTATTTTATGTATTATAGAATCAAACACAACACTTTTAGGCGTATAAATGTTAAATGTATTTATAGAATCAAACACAATATTTTTTAAGATTTTTATTAACAAGAAAAAAGGCTTAAATAAAAAATTTAAGTCTGAAATTAATTTTAAAATTATAAAATCTAATAATTATCTAGTATTAAGTCAAGTGATGTATTACAACTTTACTCATTCCATCTTACATAACACTAACGCATACATTTCTGTAGAAAAAACAAAAAAAAATGATTTTTTTTTATTTTCAGCATTTTAAATAAATAAAAAAACGAAAAATATAAATATTTTTACTATATTTTTGTTTGTATTTGTTCACATTGCTATTTGGTACAACTTCTTCTACTAAACCTAAGTTAGATACCTACTATTTCTAGTACTTATTGTATTATTACGAATTTAATATTAATTAGTGAAATTATATGATAATACTAATTAAAAGTAGTAGATCTAGTTATACATTAGTAGATCTACATATAATATTCATAGATCTAATGTTAAATAGCATTAATCCTAAGTTTTTTGAAGTAGATCTAAGATTTGGGTGTATTTAGAGATTTTTGGAGAGATTTTATGGTGAAAATAGATGGAAATAGATAGGAGATGGGTTGGAAATGATGAAGAATGCAAGAAATCAAGAAAACATACCTTGATTACAGCTGATTTGAGCTCCAACGAAGAAAATCACCCCAAATGTGTTTTTCTTTCACTCCAACAGCAGCAGCAGCAACGCACTCGCAAATGCCGGCATACCGGGGCGGTATACCGCCGATATCGCCAATAAGTGGGACATTTTACACTGAACCCCCTCCTTACCGCCGAAAACCGGTCGGTTTTACCGGTAAACCCACCGGTTTACCGAAATTTGCGGGAGCAGCGATAGAAATGCTTAAACCGATGCCAGGTTGGGTCGATATCGGTATACCGAGCGGTATACCGACGATATCGTCGGTATCTTCTTCCTTGTTTCAGATTAGGTATAGACACACTCCAAATACCTAAACTTACGCATCCTATCTTAGAGAAAGACAAGTCAAAATCAATACAAGTGCACTTTTGTGGAAAAGGCTTCAAATCTATTATAAACATATTGTAAATCACTTGTAATGATTGTATGACTTGTAATTAAGCTCAGAAAAAATCAAGAGCACTTAAATCGAATATTTAAGCATTTTATGGCATTTTCCAAAATTCATCACAAGGACTTTTCTCGGCCGAGTTTCCACTAGGATAAACTCGACCGACACCCGTGACGGATCTTGGGAACTACCAGGGTCGGCCAAGTTTCCCCAGGACAAATTCGACCGACACCCTTGATGGATCTTGGGAACTACTAGGGTCGGCCAAGTTTTCCCAGGACAAATTCGACCGACACCCTTGCACAGACAAATCAATTTTAAGTCGTCGACCAAGTTTCATCCAGGATAAACTCGACCAACAACTCAAAATTGATTTGTCGCATAGTGTCATCGGTCGAGTTACCTTTATTGAAACTCGAACGACCGCATTGTACGAAATGTGCAGAAAAAGTGTTTCTAACCGTTGGAGAACAAATATCCGTTGCAACATTCCAAACGGCTAGAATTCGTCCTTAAGTGTTTCTACTGGCTACATCCTCAACTATAAAAAAGACCTCTTGGGCTTCATCCCATGGTTAGCCAAGCACTATGAAGGTGCCTATTTTATAATCGAGTGCCTCCAAGAGCCTCCTTCCATTCTTAAGCTTAATCACTTGCTACATCCATCGGAATGAGTAGGAGATTTGTAAGAGAGCTAGTCCTACATGTGTATCTTGTGAGGCTCTCACTTCCTCCACCTCCCAATCTATCTTTCTACCATGAAGATGAAGGTTCTCTCTCTTGACTAAGAGAGGTGAAGAAGGGGAGGAGTCCCTTGGTGAAAGCTTCTCCTTGGTGAAGGTGAAGTCAAAGGCGGAAGATCCAAGTTAAGAGTGGGTAATTCCTTGAAGGTTTAGACTTGTTACAAGAGTGGGTAAGTCCTTGGTGAAGGCGGAAGACTCGTTGCAAGAGTGGGTAAGTCTTTGGCGAGGTAGAAGACTCTTAGCCATGGATAGGTAAGTTCTTTGTAAGGTTATTGGCTCCCTTGACCCCAAAGGGAACGCTAGGTATCCTTGTCCTGGAAAAAGGTCATATGTTGTAACTCTTATAATGGAATATAAGGAGTGAGACATGGTTGAAATATCCTAGAGGTTGACCTCTCTAGGCAGTGGACGTACATCTCCTGTTTGGAGTTTGGAACCACTATACATAGCTTGTGTAACTTGTGCTTGTTCAATCTCTCTCATCTTTGCTATGTATGTTTAGTTGCAGTCAAATTTCATATATGCAACCTTATCTCTTGATATATTCGAAGGTCCAATTAATTTGGCTTAAGTGTTTCAGCTCTATTCAACCCCCCTTCTAGAGCATATTAATCCAACAGTTCCACCCACTTCCACTAGGCCACCAATCACTCAGGTACATACTTGTCCTACAAGTGCAGGTGGCCAATCCGATTTAGGTACCAATACAGGTGGAGTAGAGACACATGTCAGTTCATCTCCTTCTCCATATGCTTCCTTGTCAGAAAGTCAAGTAGAGATAGTTCCTTATCCACCTCTACAGCAAAATCTTCCTATTGCTTTAAGTAAAGGTGTTAGATCTTGCACTATTAAAAACATTCTACATTTCATATCTAACATTGTTTCATATGGCCATCTTCCACATTCATATTATGCCTTTATTTTTTAGTATCTTCTGTCTCTATACCATCTGTTTCAGTTGCACTTGATCACCTAGGTTGGCGTCATCCTATGGAGGAGATGTCAGCTCTTCACCTTAACAAGACATGGTCTCTTGTTTCACGCCCATATGGCAAATCTGTCGTTGGATTTCGCTGGTTTACACTATCAAAGCGGGTGCAGACGGTTGTGTTGATCGACTCAAGACCCGTTTGGTTGCCAAAGGCTACACTTAGGTTTATGGCAAGGATTACTCAAAGACCTCTCTTGTGGTAAAGATGGCATCTGTTCGCATTTAATTCTCTCTGGCTGCTACTCACTCTTGGCCTCTACACCAACTTGATATCAAAAATGTGTTCCTGCATGGCAATCTAGATGAGGAAATTTATATGGAGCAACCACCTGTGTTTGTTGCTCAAGGGGAGTTAGCTCTAGTATGTCGTCTTCACAAGTCTCTTTATGGTTTGAGGTAGTCACCTCGTGCCTAGTATGGCAGATTCAGCAGTGCTCTTTCTGAGTTTGGACTCCATAGATGTACCATGGATCATTCAGAGTTCTAGGAGCATTTTCTTGGTGTATATGTCGATGATATTGTGATTACTGAGGATGACAAGCATGGAATTGCACAATTAAAGCTCTTTCTGCAAGGCCAATTTCAGACAAGGGACTTGGGCAGTCTTAAATATTTTCAAGGGAATGATGTTGCCAAGTCTAACTTTGGAATTGTTATTTCACAGAGGAAGTATGTTTTAGATCTTCTCACTGAGACAGGGATGCTTGGGGCTAGACCTGCCTGACCTGCTGATACTCCCAACGGATCCTAAAGTTAAAACTATCCATGGAGCATGGAGAGTTACTTGATGACCCTTAGAGGTACATGCGGCTTGTTGGGAAGTTGATTTATTTGATTGTTACTTGACCCGACATTACCTTTGCGCCTAGTGTTGTTAGTCAATTCATGGATAAGTCATGCACAGGTCATATGGAGGTTGTTATGCACATTTTGAGGTATCTCGAGAAGTCTCCTGGGAAGGGACTTCTTTATCAAAAGCATAGACATTTGTAAGTGCAGGGTTTCTCAAATGTGGATCGGGATGGATCTAGCATCAATAGGAGGTCTATTTATGGTTAGTGTGTATTTGTGGGAGGAAATCTCGTGTCTTGAAAGGGCAAGAAGTAAATTGTAGTTGTAGTAGCATGGTCTAGTGCGGAATCAGAGTATAGAGATATGGCCCTAGCAACATGTGAGCAAGGAATAAGGTTTCGCCGAAACCGGCGAAATTTCGCCCCCAAATACCGATTTCGATGTGACCTGATACGAAACCATGCAACTGTGTCGATACCGTCGCATTTCGCGAAATTTCGCCAAGGTTTCGATGGTTTCGCCAAATTTCGCCAAATTTCGAGGGGTCCAGTGCAGTTTTTCCATCTTACTTATCGGTACGCAGCCGAAACCGGCGAAACCTGCCGGTTTTTCGAGCTGCTTTGCTGCTGTTGCTGTTCTTTGTGGAGACAAGGTGATTTTGAGGGGGATTTGCCATTTGGAGCCAAAGATCGACTACATTAAGGTAAATAAATATATTTTCTTCCATTTTCATTCATTTCCAACCTCTATTTCTCCTAATATCATCTATTTTGAACACATATTTCTCTATTTCACATAATTTCGTATTTTACACTAAAATATTAGATCTACTCCATTATTCATCAAATTTGTGTGTTCTAAACATAGATCCACACATCTAAGCCATGGATCTATATATATCTTCAATAAATTTACACAAATAACTAATTTTTATATCTTTTTTAGATTATAAATACTAATAATAGTATATATAATATATATTCATCATAACTAGTTATTTCACTTAGGTTTAGTAGAAGAAGTTGTTACAAACACTAATATGAACACAAGGAAAATAATTTTTGTAAAAAATAAGATATTTTTTATATATACACTATTTAAAAATCCGAATATTTAAAAAAAAATCATAAAATATTCTTTTTTTTAGAAATAAGATATTTTTGTATTGTTTTAAATATCCTATTACAGTAGTACTCCTAATCACTTACATATACGTATAAATTATTTGTTAAATATGCATTTATCAATTTAAAAATATATTTTCAGACCTAAAAATACAAATAAAAAATAATTCTAAACCTTTTTTTCATATTGATTGATATCCTATTACAGTAGTGTACCTAATCCATTACATATATGTACAAATTATTGATAAGTATGTGCATTTATCAATTAAAAAATAATTTTCAGACCTAAAAATACAAAAAAAAATAATTCAGACCTAAAAATACAAAAAAAATAATTCTAAACCTTTTTTCTTCCTTGTTAATTTCCTATTTTAGTAGTGTACCTAATCAGTTACATATCTGTATGAATTTTTGCTTATGTCGTTTATTGTTTTGATTGCTAATGGCCTAATGCATTGCATATTCTATGTTGTTTTTTATTTATTTCAGTGTTGACAATGTCTTCTGATGGAAATTCGTATGGGAATGAGGGTGCTAGGCAGAATGCACCCAAACCCAAGGAAGTAGATTTTGCTTGGAATTATTGTGCTCCTGTTCCCGGGGTCAAGGGAAAGGTGGTTTGTAACTTCTGCAAAAAGACAATTGGTGGAGGGGGCATCACCAGGTTTAAGCGTCATATTACTGGGGGAGACAAGAATGTTGCCTTATGCCAGAAGTGTCCGCAATCTGTTAGGGATGATTTCAGAAAGATCATAGCATCCAAAAGGGAGAAGAAAGACAAATGTATTGAGGCCAACAAATCTTACACTGATACTCTCTTCAATGTACAAGCCACAGGTTCATCTGCCGAGTCTAATGATGACATGGTGTATCCTCCAGGTTGTGGTGATACTGCTTACGGTCGGCATATGTATAGGCGGGCATATAGAGAATCAAGAAGAAGTGAGTGGGAAAGGGAGGAAGCTGCAAGAATACTACGGAGGTATGGGCCATCAGGAACTGGAGGAGGCAGTGGGACTGGAGTCACTGGACTAGGACTAGGTCGCAGCAGTCAACATGTTCCTCCTGTTGTTGATCTGGATGATGAAGATGATGTGTTTGCTCAAACAAAAAGGAAGAAAGGCACAGTTGATGTTCTGTTACGTTCTGCTAGTGCTAGATTGAAAAATATTGATGAACCAGGGGTTAGGAAGGCTGAACCTAGGCAAAAAACCCTTAAAGGCATGTTCAGTGGGGCAAAGGAGAAAGTGGGAAAGGCTGTAGGTAAATTCTTTTTTGCTCACGGAATCCCGGCACATGTTGCAACTGAACCCTATCTACAACATATGGTTGATGTGATAGGGGAGTCTGGTAGGGGAACTAAGGCCCCCACAGCTTATGAACTTATGCATAAATATCTTCCCGAGCAGAAAAAAGAGCTAGAACAGTGGGTTAAGGAGCAAAAGATATTGTGGGCTGAGTATGGGGTCACACTCACGTGTGATGGGTGGACCAGTGGCAACAGGAAACAAATTATAAACTTCCTTGCTCATTGTCGTGGATCTACTATCTTCCTTGATTCTGTTGATGCTTCTGGTGAGGTTAAAGAGTACTCATATTTATACAAGCTGATGAAGAAATACATGAAAGTTGTTGGGCCTGAGAATATTGTGCAAATTGTTACTGATAATGGATCAAATTTTAAGAAGGCGGGGGGAAAGATAATGAAGAATTCTCCCGTGTACTGGACGCCGTGTGCTGCCCATTGTATAGATCTCATATTAAAAGATATGGGAAAACTTGAGTACATCAAATCTGTGACCATTGATGCAAAATTGATTACAGGTTTCATATATAATCATTCTTTTCTGTTGAATGCAATGAGACGCCCAGAATATTGTGGAGGCGATCTAGTTAGAGTGGGGGTAACAAGATTTGCTACCAACTACTTGGCTCTAGATTCACTGAAGAACAAAAGAGATGGACTGAGGAGGTTATTTAATGGAGTAGAGTGGACCTCCATGAAGGAGCACAATACCCCACTTGGTCGACGAATTGAAGAACTAATTGCTAATAGGGCTTTCTGGGACAAAGTTACCAAGGTACTTAAGGTAATGGCTCCTATAGTAAAAGTGTTGAGGTTAGTAGATGGTGACAAGGCTGCAACCATGCCTTGGTTATATGACGCAATGGAAACAATGGTGGAGAATGTGAAAAAAGCCGCTCCAACATCCAATGCACAATACACGAGCATCATAAAAAAGAGATGGACTGATATGCTTTTGCATCCACTACACAAAGTCGGTGAGCATCATAATCATTGTAATTGTATCATGTATATAATTATTTAACTGGTCTATGTTAAGAAATTAACAGGTTTTGTATTATTTATTTACAGCATACTATTTGAACCCAAGATACCATTACTCGCGGCAATTGGGTATGAAACCAGACTTGATGAATGCGGTTAGGGATGTGCTCAATAAGTTGCTTACATCCACAGAAGAACGGATGCAGGTTTTGGATCAGGTATACAAATAGTTGTATAATTGTATTTCATGTTTATCTAATATCTATATAACCTAACAACTATTAATGTGGTCTTTCATGTTTGTTGGCTTTTTTGTAGCTACGACAATTCCGTGAAGGCCTTGGATGCTTTGGCCACCCCAATGCAGTAGCCGACCGTGCAGAGGATGATCCTTGTGAATGGTGGGTGTGGAATGGGAACGGTGCCCCTCAACTTAGAAAAATAGCCATACGCATTCTTTCACAGACAACTTCTGCAGAGGGGTGTGAAAGGAATTGGAGCACTTTTAATTTGATTCATTCAAAAAGAAGGAACAGATTGGGGGCTCTCAGGTTAAGGGATCTCGTGTATGTCCACTACAACATGCGTTTGAGAGCTAGAGCCATAAGAGAGGCCAACTACAAAGAAGTCCAATTTGCTGAAATGCATGATCCCATTGACACAGCATACACGTTCCATGAAGATAGATTTCGGGGCCTTTATGATAGTGATGATGAGGGTACCGGTACAATAGAAGATCCCTTGGAAGAATGGATGAATGAAATAGGCCGTCCAGTTCTAGACAATATTTCTTCTGGCCGTCCAGATCCATATGTGGAGGAGCAATTTGAAGATGCTTCTGGTGTTGTACTTGAGGAAGAACGAAGAAACAGAAGCCCACCTGAAAGACTTGAGCCAGAGCCTGAGCATGTAGATCTTGATATGGAAATTGATAGAGCAGTACAAGATGAATTGGGTGGAGCATCTAGTGCTTCAAAATCTATAACTGCTACATCATCTGGGTCCAAGTCTAAGAGTGATGACGACGACGATGATGGTGGTAATGCAAGTGGTGGTCAACGTTCTCCAGAGTATCCTCCAGCAGTTGATCCTCAGAATGATGATCGTCCATATATCACTAGGGATATTCCTATATATCCACAGGAAAGAAATGTCACAATGGCTGAAAAAACCTTTATGAGGAAGAAAACTCGAGGTGGAAAAGACTACAGTGGTGCACCACCACGGCCACATGAGGATACATGCTATAGGCCTCCTACAGCTACAGCTACACCTATAGGATTCCAATCATATCCTACTTCACAATACTATACTGATTCCACTTCTGATATTGCTGAATCCATGGGAAACATGAGGCTTTCTGATTCTCTATATCCTCAACAATCATTTGGTGATATGTTGTTTGGGCACCCACAAGCGTACTATGGGTATTCTGGATATCAAACTCAGCCACCACCACAACCAGAAGCAGAATTAGAGCATCATATTGGATATACATATAGTGCAAATGTCTCGGGCCCGCAAGGAACATATCAGTACAACAGTAGTGTATTTTTTGATGATCGGGGGCAATCATGGAGCGGTGGTAGCTCAGTTATTCCTGTTGCTCAAGCTCGTCAACCTCCATCTGATTCTGAAAGCAGGAGTCGATATCTTAGAGATCTGGAAGATCACTTTCCAAGGTTTGGGATGATGATGTTCATTTCTGGTGATGTGCACGAAGAACATGTGATTTCATACAACAAACTTTACAGAATGTACATGACCTGGGAGCAATATGTCGACCATATCAACACTATACAGTATGGTGAACAACCATCTCAATCAGCACGACACTCAACATACAATTGATTTGAGTTGGTAAGTAAGTTACTATATTATTCATATGTTGTAAGTTTGATATTATTGGAGAAGTGTGTGTACTTATGTTTATGAATTGTGCTAGTAAAATTGCATAACTTAATTCCTATATTTTGTCATCGAAATCCTTCATCGAAATCCTCAATAAACAGGACAGTTCCCTTACATCCCACATGAAGCCCCCCCCAACCTACCCCCACATAAAATTTTATTGCATAAAACGATGCATTTAGGTGTAAAGATCACGCCTGTAAAATTTCATAAATTAATTCGTTCATTTTGGCGTCGAAACGGGCATTGTTGCATTTATCAAAATTTTTGTCGAAATTTCCATAAATTTCGGTTTCCATGCTGTCGAAACGGTATCGAAATCGGATACCTTATTCCTTGCATGTGAGTTGTTATGGTTTGCCACTTGTTAGAGGAGCTTGGCTTCATGCAAGAAGCTCCTATGGACTTGAGATGTGACAATCAGGTTGTTGTCCACATTGCCCAAAATCTTGCCTTTCATGAGAGAACCAAACATATTGAAGCTGATTGTCATTTCTTGCAAGAAAAGATTCAACAAAAGTTGATTCATTTGTCACCTGTCAGATCAGAAGACCAGTTAGCTGATTTGTTTACAAAGTCTGTGAATGGTTGTCTGAGTCCAATACTTATGTAACAAGTTGGGCACATATGATATATATGCTCCAACTTGAGGGGAAGTGTTAATCTGTATGTGTAGGGACCTACTTATAAATGTTAGAAAAGGTTTCTTGGATATATAGACCAGTTAGCTTATGTGTAAATTCTGTAATGTTTCTTGTCTATATAATACAAGCACCCTGACCATGAGTGTGTGTCGTTGCTTTCCCCCATTGTTTTCTTCTTTACACTTGTATATATAAAAACGAGTTTCAAACCCTCCTGGCCTGCTGGACCTGCCATGTGAGAGTTCAACTGAACGGGCACAGGCTCACACTTGTGAAACTTGTTCAACTTATTGGTAGTACTCCAAACTTGGCATCATTGATACATGAGAGCAAACTTGGCAGAAATTGAACTAACGACAGTAATACCATAACAAAGGCAGGCCAATGTCACACAAGGGAACTTCTTCCACCACCAGGTCAGAAATATTTATATATTTATTTAGATAATCAATTATCTTACCTTGTACTTAATTTTTAGTCCCGTTTTATAGGTCTGGATGGGAGTAGGAGAGAGGATTTACATCCTAGTTAGGATTGTGTTCTCTTCTAAACAGCTATATACTCCACATTCTTGTCTTACAAATATCCCCCTCACTGATTATGAAAAAAGTTAAGATCACAAGACATGTTTTCATTTCTGGTTCAGCTTGGTTCATTGGTAGTCTCAATATACCATACAGGTTGTAGATAGTACGAATAAATCTCTATAAAAATCATGTGTACTATGCAGAAGTTAGAAAATATATAAAAAACGTTTTAAGTGAACTAGGAACAGACTGAAACTTCACCCTTTCATTTTCCACATGTAGGTTCCTGATAGTCCTTGTAGCTCGCTCATTCACAGGATATAATCTGCCTGAAATGTATTATTTACTATAGTCAGTTCGAAAGTATATTATAAACACTGTATATTTTTCTGATAACAAGTGTGCCAGCCCCATGTATGACCAGATTTCTTAAACAGTTTACAGTCTACAATCATAAAAGCAGATTTTACATTCATGATATAATCGTCATTTATAATTATTGGACTGAGTGAGCCATTGTCCCACTAGAAGCAATCCTTTCTATGTACGTTGAAAGACAATGTTTGTGTGGAATACTACAAACTGATTCTAAGACTTAACTTGCAGTCCACGGGCATGCTAAAGCAAGAGTCACCCACCTATAAACTCGTCGAATGTTCGGTACCAATCCCATCATTTTTTACTGAAGAGCCATTTGAGACAAGAAAAAATGAAATCCCCTCACTAGGAAGACGGAAAACCTACTTATTCAAGTCGGAATTTAGTAAGTGGTAGAAAATTTATTCAATTATCTAAAAGTTGCACATTAGCTTTATTCATAATTACGTCAAAAACAACTCGCCACGAATGAAATTGTTACCAGCTGTTAGTTAATGAATTAAATTACAAATATGGACTCGAGTTAGTTTATCGCATTGGGGTTTGAGTCCGAGTTTGTACTTGAATGGCTATACAAAGAAGTAGAGGTTTTTTCACATGGTTGGTTATCAGGCTTATTCGCAGTATCACTAATCAGACACCGAGCTTATATATACATGATAATATTGGTGTGGAAACCCTACTGCATAAGGCAGGGCTAAACAGTAAACATACATTAGGGTAATTTACATATAGATCCATCAAATAAAATAAACTATGAAAAATAATGTGTATTGTATATGAATATCAAGTTGATAGAGGACAAACTCCCCTCCTACATGATACAGGAGAGGAGGCAAGTACATTAGCTTTATTCATAATTACGTCAAAAACAATTCGCCACGACATGAAATTGTCACCAGCTGTTAGTTAATGAATTAAATTACAAATATGGACTCGAGTTAGTTTATCGCATTGGGGTTTGAGTCCAAGTTTCTATTTGAATGGCTATACAAAGAAGTAGAGGTTTTTTCACATGGTTGGTTATCAGGCTTATTCGCAGTATCACTAATCAGACACCGAGCTTATATATACATGATAATATTGGTGTGGAAACCCTACTACATGAGGCAGGGCTAAAGTAAACATACATTAGGGTAATTTACATATAGATTTATCAAATAAAATAAACTATGAAAAATAATGTGTATTGTATATGAATATCAAGTTGATAGAGGACAAACTCCCCTCCTATATGATACAGGAGAGGAGGCAAGTACATGAAAGCGGACATGAGCCCATTGGGCCAAGACAAGTAGATCATATTACAAATGAATTAATTAACTAATACTTTCTGACATCTAACATTCCTCAAGCTAGAGTATGGGTGAAACACATAACCAGCTTGGACACAGAAAATGTAGTGAGACAATACGACAAATAAGAAATAAAAAATGTCACTACCTATATAAGATTTTCATTCCCCCTTAAAACATTGCCCTCCAACTAATAAAAACATATGATGACGGCTCCTTTGAATTAGTGTTCTGCAGGCTGGAAATACTCTAACTTTGCAAAAGATCATGTGAAGTGCATCTGGAATGAAGAAAATAGATGGAATCCAAGTACCATAGAAAAAACTCACCACCATCAATCTAGAGCAGATGATCAAAGCACCACAACTCCGCCATCATCACTGCATAGAAACGTGTGATTGGAATAAGCACTATCAACACATCCCACGATGTAGTAGTAGAGGTATCTTCAAACCGTCTGAGAGTGGCGAATTAGACCAAAGTAGAGAAGATAATGACATGGTTAAAATGGCCCGAACATGGACACAATGAGGTGATGATGAATGCCATGTTGGATCCATAAATCTGGAGAGTGAATCTTGGGGGCTTGACAGGAATGAAAGACATTATCAAGAAAAGTAAGTAGATCACCAGAATACCATCTCAACACTTTGAGAAACAGCAATGCAACTTGGAGAAAACATGATACAGTAGCTCAGCGAAGACAAAATCAGGTGGAACGTCAACTTTGTAGGTGCAATATGTGTAGGCTAGATATTGACGACCTTTTGAAAAGTCTGGAAAGCAATCATCTATCTCTTGAGAATGCAGCAAGATCACCACAAAACTAACACCAGAGGGAATAAGAGGGTAGAATAAGCGCAGCAAGCTCCATTCCAACATGTCAATGATGTAACTGAGATCCTTCAACATCGCCTGAAAGAGGTGGTCAAGTGGAATAAGCGCAGACAGCCCCGCCCATGTGCATATCGTGGCACGAACATGAAGTAGCACAGCATCATTGCAAAAGAGATACACCAACAATGCACTGGGAATAACTGAAAAAGGAACGATGCTCAATGAGAATGAGGTGCCATAAAGACATTGGAAAAACGGATGTGCTGAATAATAAGAAGCTTTGTGAAGATTAAAACAGCTTAGAATATATGTATCATATCTCTTTTACTATTTCTCCTCATAGTCCCTTCATACTTTCTCTCTCCCCTCCTCTATATCCCCCTGCACCCCAACTACAAAGAGGACAATTAGTTGGGTGGTATAGAGACAAGGAACAAGGTATCTGATATTGATGTCGTTTCGACAGCCTGGAAATAGGTATTTACCGGTATACCAACGGAAATATTGACAAATGCAATCCTGGTCGTTTAGATGCCAAAATGAACGAATGAAACCATGAAATTTTACAGGTGTATTCTCTACACCTAAATGCTCGTTTTATGCAATAAAATTTTGTAAGGGGTATGGGGGGGTTGTCCATCATGTGGGAGGTAGGTAAATTGTTCTGTTTTCTAGGGATTTCGATGATGAATTTCAATTTCCATGACAAAATGTTGGAAATTAATATTTGGAATTTAACTAGCACACTCCATCAATATAAATACACACACTTATGCAACAATATCCAATTAACAACACATGAATAGCATAGTAACTTACTAACTCATATCAATTGTATGTCAAGTTACACACCGATTCTCCATACAGTATTGAGTTGATATGATTGACATATTGTTCCCATGACATGTAACATAATGTGAGGTTGGTTGTATTAAGCTATGTGTTGCTCATACACGTCATGTATAATACCATATAAGTGTATTATACTCGTTTGTATTATGTAATCTAACATGATATATTTTATAAGTTTATTTAAAATTGAGGATCTAAAATAAAATCTAAAAAAAGAAAGACGAGTTATTTAATGATTCAAAACACTTTTGAAAGCTTACCATATAACAACTTATACAACATTGATACACACAAATATAGAGAAAATTAGATAACTCGTCAATTTTTAGTACTTTAAAAGAAAATATAGTTCCACTATACTTTCTTTATATATGTTCACATCACTCTTTATTAGAACATCCACGGCCCCAAAACGTTTTGGACACGGCCCAAAACGTTTTGGACACAGCCCAAAACATTTTGAACACGGCTGGGACGTGTCCAGTTCATTTTGGTTTTTTTCTGCACCCCAGACACAGCTGGACACTGCCCAGACACTTCTTGGGCACATCACTGCAATGGCTGCTGCTGCAATCTAGCTCCTATTTCAGAGAGCAAATCTTGAACATACAGCTATCGTTTATGTCTTAATACTGAGAAAATGTTTCATAGAGTTGAGATCTAATCACAATTACAAACAAATTTGTTGAAAAGAACCAGTATGTACTATGAATCAAATTATACTCTAATAAGTTGGTTAAATGAGTTATTATATTCTCTGATCTACTATATTTACAAAATCAAACGTTTAGTTTTCTACTTCATATTGTTTCTACTACACACGAAGACACCTCTTTATGCGTATAGATTATGCATACATAGATACATTAATCTGGATGAATTTTAAAATAAATTCCAGTTCATACATCATAGACGCACATATATGTATATACTAAAAAAATATTTTTCACTCATCCAATGTCGTGTCCATGTCCTACATTTTAGAAATTTTTCGTGTCCCGTGTCCGTGTCCATGTAAGTGTCCGTGCTTTCTTGGTTAGCACCACATCAAAATTGGAGTAATACTAGGTTTTGGCGGTAGAAAATCATTTTGCAGGTGAAAGTGGAAGAAAATAGTAGGAAAAAGAGATGGAGAGGTTGCAAATGGTAGAAAATGGAAGAAAATAGTTAAATTTACCTTGATTTGGGTTCATTTGAACTCCAATTACTAAAAATCACCTAAATGAACCTTCTTTTCTCCTCCCAAGAAATAACAGTGGTCATTCTCGAAAAAAACGGTATACCCATCAGTAATACCGCCGTTTTCGGTCGGTACAGTGAAGTCAGTAGTGCATTATGTCGATAATGGCGGTATAATGATATTTGCGAGCCTATCAATACGCGTGCATGTTTCCATATCCGAGGGTGTGGGTATCAGTATTTCGGTCAAAATATCGCTCGTATCGACGATATCTCATCCTTGTATAGAGACAATACCCCCCATGTGAAAAAGATGGCACATATAAGAAATGGGAGAGTGGTGAATAAAATCTACAAGTGAGAGGCCATTGCAACTTTTGGAGGTTCAGGCAAAGGGACTCCTTGGTCGATGGTCGTCCTACTACAAAGGGTTTGAGGGGCGCGCCCCCGCAGTGAAGGGATCCTATTGGGAATTGTGGACAGAGCCCCAAAAAAGGTCTACAATAATTTCGAATTGAAAGCAAGCAAAAATTTGCAAGAACTAGGGTAGAAGCAAGGAATTTTGAAGGCCTGAGCAGCTTTGCAGCGCCTTAATTGTTGTGTTGTGATTTAGTGGTGATGATTGGTGATGGCAGTAGTCTACGGTTTTGTGTCGGCTAGTGGGGGTTGCTACCTACAAACGACGGCCAGGTGCAAGGTTGTTGCTACTTGCAGTTACTCGCGACTGGCGGCTCCTTGTACAACAATTGGCGGTGGTTGACCATAGTGACAAGTGTGGTGCCTAGGCTACTCCCGATGGCAACGGTTGCAGCCACCCTTATGGGGTTGGTGCTACCTACGTCTAGAGAGGCAACGGGTTGGGTGGTGATCTATGGGTGTCGACACAGAGATCGGAGGAGCCGACTGATCTTGTAGTCGTCAGGGAAGACTCGGGGAAGACAATGGTTGGTGATGGCTAGGAAGACAAGCGTCGATACAGGACCATGAATATTTTGGGAAGCGACGCCTAGACAACATGCCTCAGGGAAGTGTAGAGATGATTATCATATAGCGATGATGGATATAGAGATGATCATTTTTTTATAAAAGAAGAGAAAACGACCATGAAGGTCAGGATGACGCCTAGCAGACAACCAAGCCAATAAGACATGGTGGTTCGTAGGCAGAGGCTCTCTCTATCTCTCTACGGTTAGGATCAATGCTCTAATACTATGTAAATCAAGATGTGTATTGTATATCTTGCTGATAGACGGAAAACTCCCTTCCCACATATAGGAGCACATGCAAGTACAAGGAAGCGGGCATACCCTAATGGGCCTAGACAATTAAGCTCATATACAAATGAACATAATAATACTTTCTAACATCTAACATAGACTACATGTTTATAAGACACTATATGTTTGCCCGGTTTGCATGATACAAAATCTAAAACTTTTAAAGATGATAGGCTTGGCTTTGGTTTCTTCAGTTACTCCAAAGAGCAGTGGCCATACAGGCAATGAGCAAAGGAGAGCACCTAATGAAGGCTAAGTCAAGGGTTAGGGTATTCTACTAGATAAGGAAGTCAAAATCTCCAATCTCATCTTCAAGCTCCCAAAATCCTAAGACAAAGCAAATAGAGTAAAACATTAAATAGCATTTCAAGGAATCAACTATCCTAGCAACACATCAAATTAGATAGAAATTTTGGCGCATGATGCACATATAGTGAAGCCATCAAATAAGATAGTGGTACAAACTACAAGTTTGAACATATTTCGTAGACCTACCAACAAGGATGACATTATGTGGAGTATATGAATAACTAATAGCGAGAAGATTCCTCAAACCAGTCATATGTTGTGTAGCTTAGCTCATGAATCAAGAATTCGGGTAGATTGGTTATGGGAAGCAATCATATAGATCCTTGAGTTTCCTAGGATAGAAATTAGATACACAGATAATCCTGTAAACACAAAATGGAGAGCTACAAAACTTATAGGAAGAGAATGATTTACATGAACAAGTTGATCATACTCTTCTATAGGTGTTGTAACATTATGTTGAAAACTAGAATTACGACTAAGGTGTGTAGCGTATGTATTTTTTCCCCTAAAAGAGGGGATGCGGCCATAAGGACAGTTGTGTTATCTAAAGTATTCATCCACAATGTAGCCCATCTTGTGACAGACGGGATGCAATCCTCAGCCTCGACCACTTCCTACACCTCTAGTTGCAGCAATGATAGATGGATGAGCCTCAATCTGATAAGACTAAATACGGATTCGTAGGAGGATGAAAGATACCAAGGAACCTTGTTGTAATTTTGTGTAAGCCTCCTCTAAATGAGCTATTTATGAATAGGGAAAAAGATGTTGAGAGCCAGTGCAAATTTAGGATGTAAACTGTAAAATGGGCATGTATTACTTGGCATTGATCACACCCTTTAGGTCTTGAATCTACTCATCTTATTTGAGAAGTTGACAATGGTTCAATTGTTGGTCCATGGAGTAGATAGAATGAAAATTGGTAGTAAAGGTCCTCTCTTGTGGCTTATAGAAAACAATGTACCCCATATAGTGTAGATGTGAGAGCATAATGTTCATGAGTGTAATGCAACTTAGCAGCATCCAAATTTAATTTTGCTCATAGTATAGAACATGAAGCTATAAATTACGCAATCAGCCCGCAGTTCCATACTATCTTAGAGCCAAGCTTTTACTATTGTGCTTGTGCCCTTCAGGGCATTTTTACTCTTTTCATATGGAGGGCAATTTCCACATAAATTCATCTATGCAACATAGCTGACAAGATTTTTGCTTGATCATTATACATGATGGTCAACTGAAGCATAGGTTTCTCCTCCATGATAATTAGAGGCTACCGTCATTACTGAATAAAATAAAAACACAATTACAGAATTGATGCACTATAGTGGGAAAAAAGATACCCCTAATCGATAAACGTGCTCACCCACACATTGGAGGAGTTTTGGTGTGTGTAAGTGTGTTGGGGGGGGGGGAGAAACCGTTGGAGAGGAGTCCCTAAAATCTTGTTATTGTGGATAAAGGGAACCTTCTATATATTAACGATTTTATTGTAACTTACTACAGTAGCTACAACCCGGCAGCAACAGAGAAGGAAATCACATAGAAATCCTACATCATGGGTGACCAGAGATTTGGGTTTAAAGGAGTTGTTGTTATACCATACTGGTCATCAGGTTCTTCGCATTATCACTAATAAGAGTAATGAGCTTAGTTTTATGGGATTAAGAAAGCATTGAAACCCTATTATAAAAGGCAGGACCATATATTAAACACCCATTATGGGTGAATATGCATAGAGATGAGAGTATGAGGGGAGAGAGAATATGAGGAGTTTGTATTAACAGGGCACAGCTATATATATGAACTCGGGTGGTGGCCAATAACCCAATTATACAGTATGGACTAATCCCGTATATATAGATAAATGGAATAAAGAACAATACATAATAAATACTTATTATTCTAACACTCCCTCTCAAGTTGGTGCATAGATATCATAGGCACCAAGCTTGTTACATGAGAATTTGAACGGACAACCATTAAGGGATTCAGTAAACAGATCTGCTACTTGATCTTCTGATCGGACCGGAACAAGCATGATTTGTTGATCTTGTATCTTTTCTCGAATGAAATGACAATTAACCTCAACATGTTTAGATCTTTCATGAAATATCGGGTTGGAATATAGTTTGGTTATCACACTGAAGCTTTGTTACCTCAGACTGATTGTACCCATGTTCTTTTAGGATGTTCTTGGTCCATAAGAGATCACTGGCCGCATGCGCCAAGCGTCAGTACTCAGATTTAGCACTGGACCGAGCTACTACAGTTTGCTTGCTACTTTTCCAAGACCTTAGATTGCCTCCCACAAACACACAGTATCTTGAGATAGACTTGCGATCATTAATACATCCTGCCCAATCTGCCTCTGAGAATCCTTGTACTTTGAGATGCCCGTGATTTGAGTACCATATACCTTTGTTGGGACTCTTCTTAAGATATTGAAGAATCTGATTGGCATCCTCCATATGACCAGTACATGATTTTTCCATGAATTGACTAACCACACTAGTAGCAAAGGATATATTTTGACGAGTGACAGTAAGATAATTAAGTTTCTCTATCAGTCTTCTATACCACCATTGATCTTCAAGTGGCTCCCCATGCTCCTTTACAACTTGACTCTTGGATCCATTGGTGTATCCATAGATTTTGCTCCAAGCATGTCTGTTTCTTCAAGCTGATCAAGAGTGTATTTTCTCAGTGAGATGATAATACCATCTAGGGATCTAGCCACTTCGATACCAGTAATGTATTTTAGTTGACCTAAGTCTTTAGCTTGGAATCTACTTTGAAGAAATTGTTTCAGATTGAGTTGTAGAATACCATGTTGATTATCTCCAGGGATGACAATATCGTCAACATAGACAATGAGAAAAACAACGCATGACTGCATGAGAACCCTCGATAGAATATTGAATGATAAAGAGCTGATCGTAGAACACCGAACTCCATGAGCATGAGACTAAACTTGTTGAACCATGCTCTTTGAGATTTTTTGAGTCCATAGAGTGATTTACGAAGTCTATAAACAAGATGAGACCCCCCCCCAGCAACAAACCCAGGGGGTTGCTCCATATAAATTTCCTATGACAAGTCACCATGGAGAAAAGCGTTCTTAATAGCAAGTTGATGCAGAGGCCAAGAAAAATGAGAAGACATGGAAATAAAAAGTCAAGCAGATGACATTTTAGCCATTGGGGGAAATGTCTCAAGGTAGTCTTCTCCATATACTTGAGTATATCCCTTGAGCCTTGAGTCAGTCAACATCACCACTAGACCCTACTTTCACAAAGAAAATCCATGTGCAACAATAGCCTTGTTTTCTGGAGTAGGAACAACTAACAAGACTCCATGTGTGATTTTGTTGTAGAGCATTCATCTCATCTTCCATAGCATTACACCATCCTGGGTGACTCATAGCAACGAATACAGAATTAGGAATAGTAATACTGGATATGGATGAGATGAAGGCATTGTATGAGGGACATAAACAGTCATATAAGACGAAGTTAGGATACATAGTATATGATTGTTTTCTTCTCCGAAGTGAAATAGGCAGATCAAGAGAACTATCACTACTAACGAGGTCTCCAGACTGAGTGGTGATGACAGGATCTCCAAACTGAGTGGTGATCGAAGGAGGGTTTCTGTTTGCGTTGTCAGATTCTTGTTACAAATTGTTTGCCTTTGTGCGACGTGTGTTGACATGAGTAATGGGGGCTTTTCGGCTTGAGAATTATCAAAAGACATGGGTGGAGGTGATTCTCCTTGGCAAGAGGTTTGGATGAAGAGATCTAAGTGGGCATGGGAAGCGGGAGAGCTTCCTCATGTTCACCCACAGATTGAGAATCTCCAGAGAATGGAGTATCTTCAAACAAAGTGACATCAGCAGAAACTATAAATCTGTGTTCAATAGGATCATAACACATGTATCCCTTATAAGTCCCGGAGTAACCAAAAAAGACACATTTGGAAGCCTTTAGGCTGAGTTTATCACGACCAGTCCCAACATTGTGAACAAAACAAACACACCCAAATATTTTTTTGAGAAACATTGAAAATGGGGTAGTTTGGACAAAGAAGTTGGAATGGTATACAGTTGTTTAAGGTGGATGATGGCATGAGATTAACGAGATATGTGGCAGTAAGGACAGCATCACCCCAGAATTCCTTTGGAATATTCATGTGTAAAAGGAGAGTAGTGGTTGATCCGACATTATGGCGATTTTCTGTTCGGCTACTCCATTTTGTTGAGGTGTGTGGACAAGATGATTGGTGAATAATTCCTTCGGAAGACGAAAAAAGAGTGAGAGCATGACTAAAATACTCTTCGGGATTATTCGTACGAAGAATACAAACTCGTCGAGAAAAGGTCCTCTTTGGGCTTTGTGACCGCCCGCTTCCGGTACAGTCAACTACATTTGTCAGACTTAGGCCTAGCCGACCTCTGATCGGGCTACTACAACCAGGTGACTCTAGAGAAATCATCAATAAAGAAAACAAAATACTTACAACCAAGTTTTGAAGGAACCCTACACGGTCCCCAAACATCAAAAAAATAATCTAACACTTGACTTAACATTCATCTGATCCTTAGAGGTGGATCGATGATGCTTTCCTAACTGACATGACTTGCATTCTAATTTATCAAGACTATATAGTTGAGGATGAAGAACCTTGAGTTTGTCCAGAGACATGTGTCCAAGCCGACAATAAACATGAAAAGGAGTAGTTTCTCTTTGGAAGCCAGACCAAGATAGTAGAGACCTGCAAATTCATATCCGCCACCATTCACCTTCTATGTTCAGAGGTCTTGTATAACACAATCATCAGGGTTGAATGTAACTAAGGCTTAAAGAACGGGTTATCTTACTTATTGAAATTAAATTAAAGGGAAATTCGGGAAGTAAAGTTGATGGTAGTGTGATCATAGGTAAGAATCTGATCGTTCCACCCCCTTGTACAGACACTTTAGAACCATTGGCAATGATGATCGGTGGAAGTAGTGATTTGATGTTGGATGGGTTAGATATAAAATTGATTGTACATGTAATATGATTTGTTGCACCAGAGTCAAGAACCCAAGAAGATGAACCTATATGAGAAGCTTGAGATATGCAAGCAGTAGAATCACTAGGATGTTGGACGAAGGAAGCCATAGATGCAATTGATGATGAGGCTTGTTGAGATGCTTTGTATTAGCAAAGTTTATTGTACTCATCATCTATTACTTTGATTTGGTGGTCGGTGTCTCCCAGAGTGTCTTTAGTAGATGCAATATATGCAGATGAGGTTTCCGGATGAAACCAATGGAACTCAAAGTGGGTCTCTTTGTAATGCCCCTTCTTTCCACAGTGAGTACATTCTAGGCAGCCTCGTCCTCCAAGAGATTTGCCTTTACGGCCTCCTCGTCCACAAGTAGAGCAACTGGTATTGTTGTGACCATTTGTGACAGAGAGAACTAGTATGTGGAACTTGCTCTATGAAGGCATGTGAGATTTGCTGATATGCTTCAACCAATTTAGGAAGTTCAGATTCAGCAAGGATTTGACTACGCACACCTTCATACTCGTGTCAGAGACCTGCTAGGAATTTGATGACTGCCATGCCATCTGATCTTTGGATTTCTAGAGCTCTTTGAGATCCACAATCAGCGGAAGTAAAGAATGAAGATCGTCGGTGATTCGAGTTACCTCCCCAAAGTATTGGGTTAGAGACTTATCGTCATGCTGAAGGTTATCCATCTCCACAGTCATCTCATACATATGTGAGATATTTGACGTATACATAAGGTTAAGATGATCCCAGACATCCTTCCATTTCTCAAAGTGGTCGGTGAGTCGGCTACATGCGCCTCCATGGAATTCCACATAATAGACAGGATATTTGCATTACTTTGCTCCCATTGTTCTGGAGTATCATCTGTGGGAAGACCTTCTTTAAGGTGTTTAAATTTTCCTTGTCCCTTGAACCAAATCTTGACTGTGCGGCTCCACTGAATGAAATTCTTTTCATTGAGCTTTCGAGTGGTAAGGACCTGATAAAAAACAAGGAGGGGAGCCACTACTTTCTTCTCAGACATGATGGGGACCATACTTTACAAAAACCACTTGTATGAGATAGATAGGAAGTGGTATTGGTGACAGCGGATTACTTACACGGCGTGTGGAAATCTTAGGGTGTGTAAGATACCGAAGATGGGGAACAGACTTATGCCAGGAAATCTAACATGTGTATGCTGTCAAAGACTTGGGACAAACTTTTGTGACACGTCGTGTGGAAATTTGACACGACGTGTAATATGTTGAAGATGAGAGACAACCTTTCGTCAACACGCCGTTTTGAAATCTGACAAGACGTGTAACTTTAAATATGGACAAAATTTTGTGTCGCTGGATGAAGACACACAGCATGTTGATTGTGGTACACACTGTGTCCCGCGCAGTCAGGGCAAATTTTCAAATGAAGACGTTAGAAATTTTTCACCAAATTCCATAGATGACTCCTCTTCTAGAAATAGACCTCCTAGATGTGGATTAGAAGGGGGAGAAACGGAGGAGCACCAACGTGGAGACGATTTCCAGTAAAATGGAGATGATGACAACGACGGTCCAAGTGATGGAGATGACTTCCATACGACGATCTGGATGATGGAAGTGACTTCCACCACTATGGAGATGACGATCCAACTAATTTCTTCCACTTTCACCTAAAAACGATCTTCTAGCCCCAAAACCTAGTACTACTAAATTGATATAATTGATGCTAATTATACATAAATCAATAAGTATATTATGCAGGTCTACAATATTATCACAAGATCTACCTCAATACTACAAGATTCATTACTATTACCATGTAATTTAGCTAATTACTAGTACGGTAATTATTAATAAAATTTGTAACTTATTGATGTTTTGTAGAAGAAGTTCTACTAAAGAGTAATGTGAACATATATAAAAGATGTGGAAAATATATTTACTATTTGGTGAAACTTATAAAAATTGTTTAAAATTAACTAAAAATCTAATTCTTTGATATTGTATACATATGTTTTTATGTTAATGTTATACAAGTTAAAATTCTTATTTGGTAGGCTTTTAATGTATTTATAATCATCATCTTTTAAATTATTTTCTACACTTTAATTCAAAACTCAATTTGAAATAAAATTCCAAAATTAATCATGTTTAATTACTTAATACTGTGAAATAATAAAAGAAGGCAAATCGTTGTATTAGATAGGAGAAACCCTGCTCCTATAAATAGGAGAATAGGGAAGCATACAGACTTAACTAAACCCTAATGGGCCAAGACACAGTGAGGCCCATATTACAAGGACAATATAAATAACTAATAAACAGACTCTCTAACACTCCCCCTCAAGCTGAAGTTGGGAGAATCCCAAATCAGCTTGCAAATAGAGAGTTGGACAAAGAAAACAAAGAAACAGAATAAAACGATAAACTAAGCCCATATAAGAATTTTCTCCCCCTCAATATTACATTAAAGCACTCAAACATTCAGACACTCCCCCTCAAGTAGATTCTCCAAGCAAGCAGGCAAGCAGGTCACAGAAGCTTCTCGGTCATCTGGAGCAGAAATAAGCAGCACCACGATCATCTGGAGCAAAAGATAAAATAGCTTATAGGCACCAGGTCTTCATCAAAGTCGTCGTCGTAGTAGCCAGAGAGTGTTGGGTCACAGGCAGCAAAGTCCAGAGAGTGTTGGATCACAGGCAGTAGAGGTCAACGTACAAATAAAGTACGGACGGGTCAACGTGCGAAATAAAGCACGGACGAGCCAGATAGTGCTGGTACACTGTAGTAGAGAGTCGACGTGCAAACAAGGCACAGACATGCCAGAGAGTGCTGGCGCACAGCAGTAGAGAGTCGACGACGTAGGCAGATAGAAGACCAGTGTACAAAGTAGCAAGCAAATAAATAACTCCAGTATGCAATGTAGACGAAGCTCCATGTAAAGTCACAACAAAAGTCTTCATCATCTTCCCTCTTCATAAAGTATTCATCACAGCAGTGGGCGTCAAAGTCCAAAGAGTGATGGTTCACAGAGTAGAAAGTCAACGTGCAAATAAAGCACAGACAGCAGAAAGTGCAAAAGCACAAAGCAGCAGGTAAAGTGTGCTAATCATAGCACAAGTAGCAAAGATGACGTCCAAGTATGCAACTTCACAGCAGCAGTCAAGGTAGATGATGAATAAACAATCTAGCAGCAAAATATACCAAATAGCAACAAAAGACTCCATATATCAGTAGTAAATGTAGCACGAAGATCCATAGAACAACATAATGAAATTCTTCTTCTTCATCTCATCCAGAATAGGCAAGAGCAGCATATGCAAGCGGCGGCGGCGGCTCGGGATGGTGCCGGCAAGGGCGGTCACAGGGGCAGGAAACGGCATGCGCGCGGAGCAGCAGCGGGCAGCAAGCAGCTAGGCAGGTAGTTGGCGAACAGAGGCAGGGAATAGCGATCAATCGGCGGCTGTGGCCGAACTGGCAACCGACGGGGGTTGCTCCTGCTGCTCGGCGGCGGCCTGCTGTTAGGCGGGAGGCGCTGCGTCTAAGTGGCCAACGGCAGTGAGGCAGGTTGGGCGCGGAGTGGCACGGTAGCAAAGGGATAAAAAAAAGTGGCAGGGAACAAGGAGAGGAATTCCCTGCGGGCAGCCAAGCAACGCCAAGGGCGGCGGCCGCCCGCAAGGGGGGGCGCTCCTCTAGTTTTCTCTTTCTCGCATACGGCGGCTCTGGTCCCTAGGACGACTGCTCTGATACCATGTGAAATAATAAAAGAAGGCAAATTGTTGTATTAGATAGGAGAAACCCTGCTCCTATAAATAGGAGAACAGGGAAGCATACAGACTTAACTAAACCCTAATGGGCCAAGACACAGTGAGGCCCATATTACAAGGACAATATAAATAACTAATAAACAGACTCTCTAACAAATACAAATGAGTATTATACAAATATAGTATTGTACATGACATGTATGAGCAATACAACCAATCTTATAGAATGTACATGTCATGAGAGCAATATGTCAACCATATCAACTCAAAAAAGAAAGGAGAACTAGCGCGACTCTCAATGTACAGTTGATGTGAGTTGGTAAGTTACTATGTTATTCATGTATTGTAAGTTGGATATTACTACATAAATGTGTGTATTCGTTTATGGATTGTTGATGTAGGATGAAGGCCATTTAGTTAGATCTAATTAGTGAAACCCTATCAGAGTTGAAGGCCTTCGTGGGGGATTGTGAGGAATGGTGCCCATAACCCTGGCATGTGTCCCATTGGAGTGTCACATACACTATAGGTTGTTTGGATGACAATGTTAGTGTCGTAGCAGAGTTCGTGGAACCCGACAGTGGTGGCGGTAAAAGAGCACGACGAGCAGTTGTTCAATGAAGGTTCGTTGTAGCTCATCCTCAATCTACATTGCAACATGTAGTGCGTCCTGAAGCCTGCTAAAGATGGAACGCCACTAACGCAATTTTGCCATTGAGTCTCTGACAGAAATTGGTGATCAAGACTGCTTCATCACCTTGGATAGTCGCAAACGGCCTGAAACTCAACACCCCACTTCCTAATAATTGCTCCATTCCTCACATCATCCAGAATCGACACCCACCCATCATTTTCTTTTCCTGTTTTTTCTACACTACTACTTTTAACATTCATTAACAACAGTCGTGTAATGGTTGTAATGAAGAGTGTGATATTTTGTTTCCAATGATCTGATGTGTTGAACAGGTTAAAAAAAAGGAAGCAGCAAAAGGTGTGAACAGTGAAATCGAGAGATCAATATTTCAAAAGAGAGAGAGAAACAAAATAAAACATTGTTTCTTATTAACTAAAGATGGTTACCAAGGAGGAGTTTAACCATTTTAAGAACTTCACGGACACACGGCTCGCAACTATGACAGAGCAGTTAGTCGTGGTACTCCAAAGACTTAATGTGTTGGTGCAAAATCAGACAACTACATGCACGGTTGCAAATTGTGGAATAATTGTATAATCAGCATATTCAAGATCAAAATGTCATTGTCTCAACAACCCAAACCCAAGGGTACCATCCAGAGTGTGCCATCAAGTTGGACGTCCCTAATTACTGTGAGGATCGTCACCCTAAGATACTTTTCAATTGGTTTTACAGCATCGAAACATACTTCCAACTACATGATCGACTCACGAACACGCAAAAGCCGCTTTTTGCGACAGCTGAGCTAAAGGGTAGCCCCTTTGCATGGTGGAACTCTCTTCCGCACCCACCTGAAAAGTGATTCATCTTGCAATGCACCATCAGAGACCATCTCCTGCCATGCGACCACCGCCAGCACTTCTACATCCAGTTCATGGAGTTGAAGCAAGGCACGGACTTGGTATCTGAGTACACGCACCAATTGTATGAGCTATTCCAACATTTTAGCGTCCAAGGTGATGAAGCAATCTTGATCACCAATTTCCGATGGGGAGCAACAACAAAATTGCAAAGAAGTTGGTGGCATCCATCTTTGGCAGACTTCAGGACACAACGCAAGTTACAATGCAGATCGAGGATGAGCTACGACGACAACCTTCATTGATTACTAAACATGCTCGGGTGCTCTTTTACTATCACCATAATCAGGCTCCACGACTTCCACTACTACACCAGCATCATCATCCAAACAACCCATGGAGCAGAAGACACTCCGATGCTTGACATGCCATGGTTATAGGCATTGTTCCTCACAATGCCCCAGTAGCGTCATGACAACTATTACAGGAACCAAGGAGGACGAGATTGAGTACAAGGATGTTCTCTTAGCCAGTGACCCTGGCAATGACGAGGAAGAGCCTCAACAAACCTCTCTACTTCTCCTTGCCAAGGGGTCTTCAGTCTGATCCAAGTCGTTGATCTTTACTTTATTCTTATGTCAAGTGGCAAGGTTGCATATGTACTCTTACTATTGATGGTGGTTGCACAGCCAATCTAGTCTCTGTGGCATTAGCGAACACACTCAAGCTGCAGACCAAGCCTCTTTCTCGACCTTACCACCTGCCCTAGTTTGACAACACCATGTGCCAAATGACCCAATGTAGCTTGGTGTACTTCTCATATCGTGGAGTATATAAGAATGTTGTATACTATGCATACTTGTTAAGGCTATTGCCTTTGCACGTCTAAGTGGATGTCTAGGCAGCAAGGCTCTCTGGGGGTGCGCTTTTCCCTACGCTTCGCCTAATTTGCCGTCTTATGTTATATTCACACAATTTTTGCATATGAATGATATTTAATGGTCTAATTTGTGTCCTAGTGTTCAAAGTATACATTCTTGTGATTTTTATGTGTCAATTATCCTTTTTATTATAATTATTTCTATTAATATGCATTTCCTAGATTTTCATATTTTGCCTTGTTGCCTTAAATTTGGTTTTTGTTTAGTGGTTATGTTATTAGAGATAGTCATACTTAGAAATAGATTCATCTTTATTTGTGTACTAAATCTCGATCTCTTACATTATTCGAATTATCTTCTTGTTTTGGCAATGCTGAGTATAGTTTTTTTTTAAAATGTAATTTTTCATGCTCTCTTACCAAAATATATATGTATGTCATTGAGTTGACCATAAGTTTATGTATTTACACATATAATTGTGAAATAAATGTATATGAAGGGAGAAAAGTTTCGAAAATCGTTAAATATATGTATACGTACAAGTTAAATGTTCTAATATTTTGACTTTTCTAAAGCTGCCTAATCGACACTTAGCCGCAACAAGTCGCGACAAGTTGCAAGGCTCTCTGCCTGAACGTCGTGTCGCCTTGACAAGTATGATACTATGACATCGTTCCCTTGTAGGTGGCCCATATCATGCTAGGTCGTCCTTGGCAGTTGGAAGTATGATAGATGAGTCACTCATGATGGATTACTCGACATCTACTTGTTCTTTGTGTCAGGACATTCTTTCCAGTGGTTCTCTACACATTATTCCCAACTTGAGTAGGTGTTCCGCGACATTCCTCCAACAGCCACATGATGAGGCCTTTTAGGACCCATACCTGACTCAACGATGGCTCAACTTTCGAACCTTTGAGAGTTGATGTAGGATGAAGGCAGCTAAATTAGATATAATTTGTGTTATTTCTATATATAGATACCTAAGTGCATTTTATCTAGTTACATGCACTTAGCTGCAATTTTAATTATATATTTTTATTTTATATTTTGTTATGCAAAATATGTGATTGCCTCAGGTCTAGGGTTTCAAGTCTTTTTGTTATTCATAGCAGCCATGGGGCCTTGTCCCAAGCAGTCAAATATGATTTGACAAATAGATTTATCAATTTTCCTATGTCTCTCTTCTTCTCTATGTGTTCCACAACGATTTATTGGTAAATTTCAGATCTTAATTCCTAAATGTTGTCATTAAAACCTCAGGAAACATGGAAAATTTCCTTACCTCCCCCTCACTTACCCGATATAGAATGTTATTGCATAAAATGACGCATTGAGGTGTAGAGATTACGCTTGTAAGTTTCATGATTTTATTCGTTCATTTTGGGGCCGAAATAGTGAGGATTGCATCTGTCCAAATTTTCATCAGTATATCAATAAATACCTATTTTCAGGCAATCACAGTAGCATCAATACCGAATACCTCATTCCTTGGACACCCTTTCACTCTTGAATCCTATATTCCCAATTCCTCTCTTTTGTTGTTGGATCAATTAAAACTATCCACCAATGTAGTAGTGTGAATCATTCACCTACACTTAAAATTTACTATGTGCATTATATTCCTCATTTTCCCTTCAATTTAATATTCGTTGTTAAACTTGTTGGTGCTCTTGAATGTAATGTAAAATACAATAGTCACGGCTTTGTACTACAAGACTTTCGATATTTAAAGATGACTAGTTAAGCTTCTAGTATACTATTTAGTTGGTGGTGTTTCACAATATGTCCTTTCCTATTTGCCACTTCAAGTTCATCAGCGCTATGGACACCCCTCTCTAGAGAGACTCTAATGGATGAAACCATTTTATCTAGTTTAAAAAGTCTTCCATGTGATTTTTGTCAATTGGGGAAGCATCATAAGATTTCTTTTCCTTGGCAAATTTCTTATGTTCATAAGCTATTTTTGATTGATTCATAATGATATTTGTCATCCATTTCAAACCGCTAGATTTAACGAATTTTGTAACTTTTGTCAATGATTTCTCTATAAAGACTTGGATATATTTTTTGAAATCTTGTGATGAGACGTTTGGCATTTTGAAATCCTTAACAAAAGGATCCAACTCAGTTGCATAGATCCTTTAAAATGTTTCAAACTGATAGTGTTTTAGAATACGTATTTAGTTCCATGTCATTGTTTTGCTCTGGCAATGGGGTAGTCCATAAAAAATCTTCTGCTTATACCCCACAATAAAATGGGTGTTGAGCGCAAAAATCATCACATGTTGGGCATTTTCGAAGCTCTGATCTCCCAAGCTGGGTTACCCAAATCCTGAAGCCGTCCTCACATCCTGCTACCATATCAACTAACAACCATCGTCAGTCCTTCAAAATAAGATTCCTTTTTTATTGTTTTTCCTGAAGACAAGATTTTCCATCTCCCTCTCTAGATTTTTGGTTGCATTGTCTTTGTTCATAACTTTGATCCAAAGGTGGACAAACTTGATCTGTGCCCTATCAAGACGGTTTTCCTTGCGATTCCACCTTTTAGAAAGGTTATAAGTGTTATAGTCCAAGCAACGGGTGCATTTATGTCTCGGTGGATGTCAATTTTTCATGTATCTAACATTTTCTTCGTTGTGCCTTGTCTTCTCCCTCGCGTCATGATGAGTTTCTTGAATTGAATCTTTCTGATCCGGTGGAGTCTCTTCCTATTGATCCTTCAAGGCATCCTATCATTCCTCCTCAAGCACCCTCTATCTCTGAGTTTACCAAAATCTATCATCAGCGCCTAAAGATAAATATCAGTGACTCGCAAATATGAATCCTCAGCTCTGAAAGCCCACACTCTCGGTAAATTCTGAGGATTGAACACACTCAATAGCACTCCGGAAAGGTATACATTCTTACACCCTTGGCCATCCCATATCTCATGAATGTTGCTTCTAAGCTTTCTTGCAATGCTAGACTATTGCCCAACACTTATACAGTATCCAGATTCCCCGCCTGGCACTTAAACACAACCCAGATCTACAAAAACTACTGTGAGCTCTTTGAGACCCTGGTTGCAAAGTAGTGATGCTTGAAGAAATTATAGCTTTGCATGAAAACGTACACGGGATCTTGTCTCGCCACCTCCAAACAAGAACATTGTGACTTGACTTTGAATCTTCTTTGTCGAGTTCAATTCTGGATCCATTGAAAGCCATAAACCTTGTTTGGTTGCCAAAGGCTTCACCCAGACATTTGAGGTGGATCACAGTAGCCCAAATTGTTCTCTCTCTCGTACTCAAATGGACTGAACCTTGTGCCAACTTGATATCAAAAATGACTTCCTCTACAGTCAGTTAAAGGAGGAAGTCTATATGCAGCAACCCCTAGGTTTTGCTCCTGAGGGAGAGCCTTCCCTAATTTTCCGACACAAATGATCTGTGTACGGCCTCGAGTAACCAAAGGCAAAAGCTAAGTGAAGGTTTTGCCACTTTAGGTTTTTCCAAATCTTCAACCAATCACAGCTTCTTTTTGAAGATTGTGTCCGCTATTATCATCCTAGTCATCCATGTTGATGATAGTGTTTGTTAGAAAGTATGAGCCTATTTAGTTAATATGTTAACCAGTCTATAATGTACATGGGCTTGTTTGCCCTGGTCCATTAGGGTTTAGTTCGCTTCCTTGTAACTGCCTCCTCTCCTATATATATAGGACAGGGGTGCACATATCAGTAACAACGATTTCAACATCACACACACTTGTTAACATGGTATCAGAGTGTGCCATGGCGACCTAACCCTACCCGCGCCTCTGCTTCCCTATCCTCTCTCCACATTTGATGTTGCCCTAGTCGTCGTCTGTCCTTCCTAGAGGAGCAACATCGAAAAGCACTTATTGGTCTCTATGGTCGCCACTCTTCCGCTTTCAAATAGATCTTTATCTACGCGTCGGCGCCATCCTTCCCGGCAATCAACACCCCCGAGTTTGGGTCTCTGAACGGTGCTAATTCCTGTTCAGATCTATACGTCGTCTCTTCCCCAAAGTTGTCCTCCCGGTTATCTTCATGCAGTGTTCATCCCAGCGTCATCAAGCATCGTCGACCACGCCGCAAGCTACAGTAGCAAAGAAAGACATAGCAGCAAGGGAGCCATCATCTTCCTTGATCCTTGGTTCCCTAGACGACACTAATTCCTGTCCAGATCTGTTCATGGTGGAGCTAACGTCATCCCCCATGTGGCTATTGTCTAGATCGGTCCTTGGTCAAGCAAGAGGTTGTTGATACCTCAGATACGTATGATTTATGGTCACAAGTGATGGCGCTATTTCCCGTCATCCCTCAGTGCTAATTCCCGGGGTTGTTTTCTCCTTGACGAAGCTAATTCCCGTTAAAACCGAACACCAGCTGCAGCCAACACGGCGTGTTGCGCTCCAAAATTCTTCCTAACGGCGCAAAGAGCTATCTAGATCACAGGCGACACGGCGTGTTGTTTAACAAGCACGGCGTGTTGCATTCCAAAAATATTCCTCAAGGCACAGATCGCAACATACACTATGTGTCATCTTCAAACATGGTGTGTTAACGGAAGCTAGTTTTACACCTCCGACATTTGAAACAGTGTGTTGCATATCCACACGTCGTGTTGTTGGGAGCCTGTCACCTTCGACCAACAAACTTACACGGCGTGTCAAGATACAAGCACGGCGTGTCAGAAGCAGTCAATCTACTTCCAGTTCCCATTATGACATCCTCCAAGGGTCTATCTCTCCTCCAATACTTAATGATAACGATCATGTTATTTTTTTACCTAGCCTAAAAAATTTCAAGAAAAAATCCATTTAATTTCTCTATCCGGATCTTATAATCGGGTTGTTTTACACAATGATTCTGGTTATAGGCTTTCCTACCGAGATCTATTCTGGTAGTGTCATTCCTTTTCCTACCGAGTTCCATTCTGGTAGTGTTCCTCCTCTTTCTACCGAGTTTCCATTCTAGTAGTATTTCTGTTTTACATTTTTTCTTTCCTACCCTTCCACCCATCATGTGTGCATTTTTCCACATGTGGGGGGTCACATGTCCCTTTTTCACACCATCCACTCACTCTCCTCGTATATGGTGTGTGTGTGGGGGGGGGGGTATAGAGGAGAGGGAGAGTATGATGGAGAGGAGGGTATGAGGAGAATATGAGAGAGAGCATATGAGGAAAGAGACAAGAAATGAGTGAGATGATATATTCCAGGTTATCTTCTTGGAGCTTCATTCTTCAACACGTTTGTTCTCCACTTTCAGACAGCATTGAAGGATCTCACAGTTGCAGCATTGCCACCAAACCTTTCACATTTGTGTCGCATTATGTACGTCAAGACAAGAGATGTTCTGGCTAATTCTGGCCTCTTGTTCCCTTCGGTGTTGATGGCATTCCAGTTGATCATCCATGTTGCGTTCTCATGAGACTGGACAAGAGTTGTTGTGGCTAATTCCGGCCTCTTGTTCCCTATAGTGTTAATGGCTTCATCCAGAGTTATCTTCACCGAGCTACTTCGTTACGTCTTCTCTGAGTTGCATCTACTACCTCTAGGTGTTGAGACAATACTTCAGCACTTCGTCCAACGTGTTTGTGCCACGTTATGTACGTTTGTAGTCTTTTGTGCTAATTCAAGTTGGCTACACTTCTCGGAAGATTTGAAAACACCACTATTACTACATCGACATCGCTCCGGGTTCGTGTCGTGTTATGTACATGGGATGTGTTGATGTGCACTTATTAAACTCACACATTCCTCTCCAATGGAGATGGCGTAGTCGTGGTATTTATGATTTCCTGCTTTAGATGTTCTTCATTCCAGATGCACTTCAAAAGAAAGACCTTCTCCAAAGGTCGAGCATTTCAAGCCTACAGAACACATCTCAAAGAGGCGTCATCATATGTTTAGTTAGGAAGTATTGTTTAAGGGGGGGTAACAATTTTTGTATGGGGAGTGACATTTGAATCTTTCATTTATCATTTATTTCTTATTGTTTAATCGAGTCATGTAACTCCAAGCTTGGACATCTGTTCACCCATGCTCCAGCTTGGGGGAGTATTAGAAAGTATTAGCCTCTTTAGTTAATAGGTTAATTAGTCATTTATGTACATGGGCATGTTTGCCCCGACCCATTAGAGTTTAGTCTGCTTCCTTGTAGGTGTACATATCAATAACAACAATTACAGTGACACACACACTTGTCAACAGCATTACTACTAGCAGTGATGCTATAGGGATCTCTGCATTAAAAGATTTTCTCAAGCCACCTTTTCATTCGAATGACCTGGGGCGGCTATGCTACTTCTTGGGCACGGAAGTTCTTAGTTCCAAAGTGACATCTATCTCTCTCAGCGGAAGTAAGTCCTAGACCTCTTTGTTGATTCTGGCATGCTCAATTCTAAGCATGTTTTCTCTCCAATCGACGACCAAACCCAAATTTTTCTAAGGGGGGATCCTTAAAGGACCTGAGCAATATGACAGATAGTTGGGAGGCTGATTTATCTCACTATCACGTGTCCAGAAATTGCCTTTGCAGTCGTTGTTAATTAAACACATGGCTCAGCCTCTTGTCTGTCCCTCTCTATAAAAAGGTCCCTTCTATAGGCAATTTTCTAACATGATATGCTTAAGAGTTGTTAATAAGATGTCGGATTCTTCATAGGGCCCTGTGATAGTCACTTCCTATCCGATAGGGGATCTTTCCATTTCACATGAAGGACTTAGCTCCTACAATCCCCTTCTTCTCTATTTTGGCCCTAGACTTGCGGCCTTAAAAGGGTCACCAGTCTACCTACTCCTGCCATCCGCATTGTTCTTGCGATGGAAGGACATCATAAATGCATACCATAATATATCTAGTCTCGTGTACAAATACATGTCTGTACATAATTTTATATATGGTGTCATGCTGACGTCACTCAGACAATTGGGTCCATCTGGCAGTTGATTCAAAGACTCGTGACTCGAAAACTTTTTCAGGTCGACCTCTAGCAAAATCTATACTCACCTCTCATGTTGGCTATTTGTTGCATTTCCATGCTAAGTAATGCATGTCAAACACTTGCTAAATGTGTGGCATTATTTGGTGTCTGTTTGAGACCCAACACATTTTGGACTAAATGAAGCCATTAGCGACTGAGATGAAGACTACCCACATACTTGTAACCTATTGTTGTGATCTGCAATCTTAAGATCATCTATTACCTGCTATGAGCTTGCACTTGAAGTTATGGGGTTGAGTGGAAGCTCTTACATTAAGAGATTTAGGCAGAGAGACCCTCTCTGTAAGCATTGAGTGTACATGTTTATTTATCATCTATTATTAAGTTTGTATCCCCGCAAATTGCGCTTGGGATTCTCCCACGCTCTAACTTAAGGGGAGTCTTGAGAGTTATTAGTTAATGAGTAAATCATGTAAATGAGTCTGAGAGTTTATGGCATGTTAGGGTTTGAGTCCACACATATACTCTCCCTCTCTTATACATAGTAGGGGTTTACCAATCAAAAACTTGCATTCATCTCCTAATCGCTTTCTAACATAAATGATTAAAATGTGGTCAAGGAAAAGATCTGCATAAATATTCAATTGTAGTGAGTTTTAGAACCATATGGTAAGAATATATTCAAAATAGATGGGACAACAATATTCATATATCACCTGTAAAATGACGGCGAGTGTAGACATTCCAATCAACAGGAGAGTGTATTCGATGGTAATCACCAGGCCTCAGATATATAACACAATAAAAAGCCCGTTTTCTTTGACTGCTGATCAATTAAGAATTGACATAAAATATCAATTTTGGATTTTTCAAAGGTACAATGGAGGAAGAAACATATAGAAAGGTTACAAATTTCACGTAGAAAGGTTACAACTTTCACATAGAAAGGTTACAAGTTTCACACAAGATAGCATATAAGTGTTTCCTTCATAAGAAGAATGGTGTACCAGCCCTTAAGCTATTTCAAGGTGGTGGTATTACCTCCTTTTTAAGATGGGACATTCTAAGTTGATATGGGCATTATAGAGGTGGCTTAGTGCATCCTAAAGGAAAAAGGAAAACTCAGATTCCCTCAAAACATGATGAGATAGGGAATAGATAATTAAAGACGAGCAAGCATTAATCATGCACCAAAAATTGAGGTTTTTCACGGTCACGCATAAGTATCATATCATTTCTTAAAACCACGTCCATGGCAGATAAGGAAAAATACTCGAGCATTATTGGTTTATTACTCAAACTGCACGCAAAAGAACCATGGAAAACCTAGAGCTCGTTGTTCTGTGATAAGTCTCATAAGTTATAACTATGTTGAGTTCATAAAGAGGTAAACAGTTATCTCCAATGTGGTCTGGAGTTGTTGCACACCTTGGTTTTCTTCTGTCGCTCTGTGTCTTATTAAATGGGGTGTGGCTGCAATATCTTTTGGGCAAGAGGTGTGACAATTCCTACTTGACAGAAAACTTCCCTGTTCAGTTTAGTCTATCCGTTTTCCACCAAGGATGCAGCCCTAACAGGTTGTTCTAGGGTGAGGCCGCTTGGCTCTTCCCGTATTAGAGATACAGGAGGAAATTGTTCAATCTTTATATTGTTAGTAGAACATTGGCTGGACTCCTCTCTCCTGTCCCCTTATTACAATCGCATTTGACACCTAGAGCCAGGCAATGGACATGCTTTTAAGCATCATGTATTCTGAGAAGAAATTTCCCACCTTGGCAGACTATCTTGGACTAAAGATGTTTGGAAGCCCACCTTTCAAACAAAAGTTCAGTTCTTTGTCTGGAAACTTTCCAACAGAAAACTGTCAACCTGGAATGTATCTGCCACTTTGTTACAGGGGAAAATTATTATTGCATCTTCAGAGAATTTGGATCAAGTATTTATGGGGATCATGGAACTGTGTGCATTTTACGATGAGTGTTCCCTAAAAGCTACACTTTGAATGATAGAGGCCTTTACTTCCCAGAAATTTAGAGCCTTTCTTGCGGTCCTTTCCCAAGCCAAGGGAACCAAGTCTGTCTTGCTTTTTAGCCAAGGATGGTGTGGAAGAATTGAGGAAGAAGAGAAGATTAGAAAGATTCTTCTCACCTTTGGGAGTTAGGATCAGGGGGGCTGGGTGCACTTTTTGTTTGGATAGGTAGGGGGAAAACAAGGTGGTACCATTTGTTTGAGAAGTTATCCATATATAGCAAGCAACTACATAGGTATGATGTTAATGTTGGTGTCACCAGTTGAAGCGATCACACTATAGGTTTAAACCGGTAAACCATAAACCTGTAGCCTGACCAGCTTGTTTTGCTTACCTTGCTTGACAGTTGAGTCCTAGTAGACTTAGATGGGGGGCCCAGTGCCATTCCGACAGAGGGAATAAGGGTAGGATATATTACTCCTCGATGGTAAAGGATGTGATGCCTCCACTCCAAGCCGAGAAATGAAGAATCAACCCCCCTCCTAAAGGACGATGAAGGGGACACAACCACAAATAGACAACAGCCTAGCATACTCTCAAGCTTGATGAAACCAAATGCAGAGGCTGGAGTAGATTAGCAATGGAACTGGACAATATGGAAACATCAACGCAGCCAACACCAAGCAACAAAATGCACAGAGGGAGTTGGAATTCAGCATCTTGTTCATGACTAGTGGATCTCAAGAGTGAGACGCAAACTCTTTGTCTCTTATTTATTAGATGTACATTTTTTAATTAAGACCCTTCGACTCTCATATAATTGATATGTGCACTAACTTATTCTAATAATTTCCACAAGGTTCAGGAAAAGTCACACGACATAGCAAATGTAAAAGCATACTGTAAATTGTGACATTACCTCTTTGAAGAAGGATGTGGTAAGTTTGGAGGAGATGACATTAATCTCAATGATTTGCTTTTGTTGTCCAGGTCTTTGGCCTCAACAGATTCTTTAGATTCCTCATTTGAATGAGTTTCAATCTTCTTAGAAATTAATGTATTTGCACCAAGCAGAGAAGAAACTGAATATGAAAAGCCTTTAACTTGTTCAATCATTGTTCCCTTGTTTTTCAGCTCTCCACACCGCAGTATTGTTCCATCCACAGGACTAATCTACATATGGTAGGATATTGTACTCAATTATACACTTTATAATGATGATCACAAATGAAGAAACAAGTAGCAGTTAGTTACCATTTACCAGACAATGTGGGTCTGAATCAATTGGTCTTGACCCTTCTTTGAGGGAACGAACAAAAAAATCTTGTAAGGAGGCATAATTCTCTAATGGTACAGCTGTTTCATCTAGATCTGTAGAGCAAATATATCAAAAAAGGACAGAAGATAATGACAACAACAGCAACTGAAATTGCATCACCAGAATCAGGCTCATCATTCTGCTAAGATTAACTGTGGTTTACATCTTTTTTTCCACAATGTAACATACAACAAGCCACTTTTTCCATCATACTTGAATTTCATATGTCAAGAGTGAATTTTAAATGGGACTACGAAATGTGAAAGTTCTCTACTAAAACAAGTTGGCAAGAAACTGAATCATGTACAGTGTGTTTGTTGCTTTTTTTCTGAAGAAGAAAATCCAAGAATCCATTAGATAGAGAGAAAATGCACAGAAAACTAATTACATTTACAGAGGGCATTAAGAACCAATTTCCATTAAAAAAAAAGTGTCAGTTATGAGCAGTTATGCAAAACAAGGACAACACATTAGAAGGCCAGCAGCAAGCCAACGTGGCGGGCCCTCCCCTTCAAAAATCAATATATATCAAGAAGGCCTATGGCCCATGTATCAGATATAAACTGATAAGAACGAGTGCAACCTTTGCCGAGAGATCTCTATGTTACATCTTTCCGCCTTAACAACGGTTTGCTCATTGAGATCTATAAGAGCACTAGATCTTCATTGAAAAAAACTGAAAACCACTTTTTGCCATGAGACCTTCATGTTACATCTCTTCATGTTCCTAAGGCTTTTTCTCATCAAGACCAACCCAAAAAGATTCATATCTTCTTCTTTGTGTCTGGATTCATCCCTGGAGACTCCCAAACATAGAACACACTATTACAGCATAGGTGAGGCAAATGACCTTGTCCATCTGGAAAAGAGACAGGAACACTTATACCCAGCCTTGTGAGAAGATGACTCCCCACATTATATGTCCTCCCTTAACGATATTCTTTCCCGAAGGATATTTTTTGCCCCATTAAACACCTTCCATGATATCTCAAACGGTAAGACACATACTTTTTAAGGTATCAAGGTCAAACACCTCGACACATACATATATTTTTGGTTATTAAGAACCCTCTGTAGACATATTTTCTGGTTAATATGCAGATATATATATATACATTTTATGGTGAATCGCCTAAACCTTATATACTAAATAAACAAAATTTTCTATTGATTCTGATTAACATTGATGACATAGACAAAAAGAATACAATTCCAAAAAAATATGAGAAAATCATATAGACGTTCAAACTTAATGGCATAAAATCAAGCCTTTAGTAAAGCCCTTACACTACTTCACGTGTTCATTATCTCTAGAACAATTTATGCTGTCAACAACTTTATCATATAAGCTCTTTGTATCCGTCTTAGTTATCAAGGCGCCCGCCTAGGCGGCGCCTAGGCTTCAGTCAGGCCGCCTCAAACTGGGCGCACAGCCCCCTTTCTGACCTAAGTGTCCACCTAAGGCATTTTAGGCCCAAATTAAGCCACTTCAAGGCTAATTTAGCATATATTGGGTCTGTATTTGATCAAATTGTCATTTTACGGTTGAAATGGGTCTAACGTATCCCAAACGAGATCAAATTAGGGTAAATTAGGTCTGGTTTGGGGAAAACAGGTCTGATTTAGGGGAAATAGGTCTAATTTGGGGGTTTTAGGTCTGATTTGGGGAAAACAGGTCTGATTTAGGGGAAATAGGTCTAATTTGGGGGAATTAGGTCTGATTTGGCCATGTAAGGTCTCATGTAGATCAATATACGGAAAATTAGGGCTAGTTCGGTTTGATTAGGTCATGTTAATGCAAAAATATCATCATTTTTCATAAGAAAAGGCAAAACGCCAAGCAACGCCTAGGCGTCCTAGGCGCCCCTTCAAAAACGCTTGGCGCCTGGCCGCCTTAAAAACTATGTATTTGTATAAGTTGTAAAATCATATAGTCAATAATACACATGGATGTTTCGGTTTATATAATATGCAAGAGGACTCTATATAGGTATTGTGATCTTATCTATTACAATTCAAGCCCTATCAATATATTGTCACCAGCATGGAGATGCAAACTAAGGTAACCCTCAACATGAAAACTAAAAGTATTGAGCCCTAAAATAAGGGCACTAGGCATCTAAAGTGGACAGAAATATAAAATGGAACATGGGACGCAAAAAGGGGCATTGATACCAATAAATAAGCCTGAAAACCAAAAAAAACCTAAGGTGCATGAAAAAGCATCCAATCAGGAAGGTCATGCTGACTAGGCGACTGCCTCAGCGTTCACCTTGACAAGCATGGAAGGAAAGGTTGTCTCTCCATAACTGCTTTCTAGAAAAACAAGCACCTTTCGGAGATAAAGAGGCAGAATCTACCAGTGTTATACTTATCATAGATTATCACCTTCAAAAGCACCTTTCTCTTCCCCATCCTCCAAGCGCATTGGAAAGAGCCCCTACTATAGTGTCTAGGGGCACTAAGTTAATCCTCTAACAGATTACTCAAGTACAACTAACCAGATAGCTATCAGACAAAAGGTTTTAAGCGAGTCTTTGCCAATATAAAAGAAGCACCTCCTAATTTCAAATCAAGCATGTCGATGATATCTTAAGGTTCTTTAAGAGCCACCATGGCGTATGTTTGGCAAAGAATCTAGCATTTCTTTAAATAAATTCAACTTCATCATTGTAGGAATTGAGCTCAAGCTTTCCCCAACTCCTTTTCATCAATGGATTCCTAACGTATACGAAGGAGTGTGGTTCGTTCGACAAATTCCTCTGCCTCTATATCTAACTCTGAGATGTTTGGATTTTTCAAAACTCCATAGACATACAGAAGAATAATGCTATCCCCACTCGGGCCTCAAAAGATAAGGAATTTTTCTTCTATCCAACCAAAGAATGGTGAAACTAACCAATAGCAAAAAGTCACAATTTGCAACTCGTAACTTTCAAAAAGATAAGAGGAAAAGCAAAGCATGTGGAAGGGAAACCAACCCTAATACAACCAATCTTATGCATTATACATTCCCAGTTGTAACTAAACACCCCTGACACTACAACACATCAGTATAGAACTAATGCAAGAGCATGGGTGATAAAGCAATCCTTTCGTTTGGGATGTGTTCATTTCACTTTTAAGACCCAAATTTACTGGAAAAGAGCAAGAATCATCAAGGTATTTTTCATGCATGTCTTTGTATCCTCAATAAGGAAGATAGCATCATCAGCACATCAAGGTGTACAATATACAACTACCAATTCCCACCCAAGTTATCCTAAATTTAAGCATGTTATAATTTAGTCTACATGCATCTATACAGAAAATGATCAAAGTGATCAGTGTTACAATGATACAGTTTCGTCCATAATGCATGTTCCATTATTAAAAACCCATTCAAATACAGTGGACCTTTATATCCAAAATGAAATTTTGACCTGAAACATGAAACCAAAATTCACATGAAGCCACTACGTAGAACTCAAATGAAAAATGTAAAATGTGCTTAACTAGTAGCTTAAATAATCTGGCCACTAAAATACATATTTTAGATTATATATTTAAAGGTTGTTTTCAGAGCTGGACAAACTACAGGGTATCAAGTTGATGAGTCACACAATGAAGCTTTGGGAGAGGATTTTGAGCAGAGGCTAAGATCTATAACGCAGATATCAAACAATCAATTTGGTTTCATGCCTGGAAGATCAACAACAGATGCTATTTTTCTGATTAGGAGGCCTATGGAGAAGTATAGAGAAAGTAAAAGCGATCTCCATATGGTGTTTATTGATTTGGAAAAGGCTTATGATCGAGTACCCAGAGAAGTGTTGTGGATGGTTTTGAAGAAAAAGGGTGTGCCAATCCAATACATTGACTTGATCAAAGACATGTATGATAGCTCTACTGCAAGTGTGAAGACTCCTGGAGGAGAGACACCAACTTTTCCTATCACAGTTGGGGTACACCAAGGATCCACACTCAGCCCAAATCTGTTTGTTCTTATTATGGATGAGCTGACAAAGAATGTTCAAGATGATATTCCTTGGTGTTTGTTATTTGTTGATGATATTTAATATCTCTCTTTATATTAGGACTTTTGTAATTTCTATTTATTGTTGGATCTCTATGTAATTTATCCAGTTCTATTAATAAAAGGGTGAGTGGTCTTGAACCCTCACACAAGTTGCATTGCAAGCAGCCTTGCAACTTACGTTCGCATGGTATCAGAGAAAGGCTCCTAGGGTTCCATCTAGGGCGCCGCTCCCCCCCCCTCTCTTTCTCCTTTGCGCCACCGCCGTCAGGCAGCGCCGCCGGCCGCCGCATAGCAGCAGCACAGCGCAGTGCCGTCGGTCGCCGCACAGCAGCAGCGCCGCGCCGTCGGGCAGCACAGCTACGTCGCACAACCGCGGAGCCCCACTAGCAGCAGTCGTCGCCGCTGATCTTGCGGCAGCAATAGTCACCGGCCTGGGCAGCGACGTAGGCGCCGGTTCCAGGCAGGCCCACCGCCCGTCAGCAGCCTCCAGTTCCTCCAGTTGACTCCGAAGGCAGAGTCTACATAAGACGGCTCATTAAAACTCATACTGGAGGCTCTGTCCGTACGCAGCAAATTCTTAATCACATCTCCATGTGTGATTAGGGAATTTTTCGATTGGGGGTTGTGGATGCGTCAGAAACACATCTAATCTGACGTGACGTGTATCTCTCTGTCACTCTATCTATCCGTTAAATCATAGAGGACAACAAGGCATCTACTATCTACAACGAGATGTCGCCTATCACCTCCATCAAGCTTAACGGGAAAAATTATATCTTGTGGATGAATGTTGTCCATACAGTGTTGGAATCCCGAGATAAAGCACGGCATGTTGATTTTAATCCTCCTGCTTCTACTGATAAAGGCTATGTTGAATGGAAACGTCATAATAGTCTGGTGAAGACATGGCTATGGGGGAGCATAGAACCTGCTATTGTTGCTAGGTTCATGTTCTATACTACTGCCAAAGACATATGGGATGTTGTGAAGAAGCATTACTCTCAGGAAAAGAATGCTATTCGTCAGTTTATGATATATGATCGAATCTTCGCTGAACGACAGGGAGACAAGCCTTTAGAAGAATATTTCGGAGTGATCCAAGGTATTGCTCAGGAGCTGAGCTTCTATCATCCAGTGAATGTCCAAGAACAGGTCAAAGACAGAGATAACTTGATTACTGAAAGTTTCTATCGGGTCTGAATTCGTCTTGCAGTTCGACCCGCAGTGTCATCCTCGCTTCTGACAAACTTCCCAGACTAGAAGAAGCCTACTTGAGAATTCTACAATCAAATTTAGAACCAGTTGATTCTACAACATTCTCGCCTTCTAGAGATTCTCATGCATCTGTAGCCGTTGCAGTTCGAGGAGACCGTACAGGTATGGGACGAGGACGTGGAGCACGCCCCAAGTGCACCTTCTGTGACAAACATGGACACACTGTTGAGAAGTGCTGGAAGAAACATGGAAGACATGTTGCACCACCTATGGGACTATGCAAGTATTGTTAGAGTCTTCTGAGCCATATGCATCTAGTTTTGGTTCTTCTGGTATCACACAAAGGAAGAATATGATAGATTTCTTCTGGCTACACAGCATATGAGTGTAGGATCGTCTTCTTCCTCTGCAAATCTGGCTTTTACCACTGGTAATCAAGCTACCTCTCTATTGGCTTCTGGTTCAACTTCTTCATTGGTGGTTGATTCTGGAGTATCCTAGCATATGACCGGTATGAGTGGATTACTTCATTCCATTGACTCACATATTCCTCACAAATCTGTGACCATAGTAGATGGTTCAGTGAGGAGAGTGTTAGCAAGTGGATTTGTTTCTCTGACTCCTAAAATTAATCTTAAATTGGTTCACTATGTGCCTGCATTTCCTTTTAATCTTCTCTCTGTTGCAAAATTAGTTGATATTGTGAACTGTACAGTGACGTTTGGGCCTTCTTGCTTTGTATTACAGGATCTCAAGAGTATGAGGACGATTGGTGGGGGGCCTAGGAAAGGTGATCTCTACCTCTTCCACGGTGACAGTATGCCTCGCCAAGTATCTGCTCCTACTCCGGCTATCCTTTTGAGTGGTTCTCCCTTACTGTGGCACTACAGATATGGACATCCGTCGTTAAAGAGCTTGGGAATGTTAGAACCTTAGTTGTCCCAAGTGTCTTCTATAGAGTGTCAGTCTTGTCAATTGGGAAAACATCATAAACTGTCTTATCTCAGTCGTGTCATTAAACGGGCATCTTGTCCATTTGAGTTAGTCCATAGTGATGTTTGGGGTCCTGTAAAGACCAATAGTTATAATGGTTTTCGCTATTTTATTTCCTTTGTGGATGATTTTTCTCGCATGACATGGATTTATTTATTAAAGAGTCGAGAGTTGTGTTATCCATTGTCAAGCATTTTCATCAAGAAATAAAAGTTCAATTTAATTGTAATATTAAAATTCTTCAATCTGATAATGCCTTAAAATATGTTCAAACTACTATGGCTGATTTTTGTAGCTCTGTTGGGATGATTCATCGTACGTCTTGTCCTCACACTCCAACAAAATGGAGTAGCTGAGCGTAAAAATCGTCATCTTCTTGATATTACCAGGACTATTATGTTTCAATCCAATGTCCCTAAGAGGTTCTGGTCTGATGCTTTACTTATTGCATGTTTCGTTATCAACAGGCAACCCTCTTTGGTGCTTCAAGGACGTACTCCTTTTTCTATCTTACGTCCAAAAGATCAGCCTTTCCTTGTTCCTCTCAGTGTTTGGGTGTACTTCATTTGTCCACAATTTTGATCCTAAGGCTGATAAGTTATCCCCTAGGTCTATTAGGACTCTCTTTCTTGGGTACTCCAACACTAGCAAAGGATACAAGTGTTATTGTCCTAGTCTTCGCCGTATGTTTGTGCCTCGGGATGTAACTTTCCATGAATCCACACCATTTTTCTTAAGTGTTCCCAGTATGGGGGAGCAATTGTGTGAAAATGAGAGAGGGTCACCATCAGACATCGGTGAGAGAGTGCCACCTATCATTCCTAATTATATTGTCATTCAGGAAGAGCAGCCAACAAGTGATACATTGATTCAACAATATCAACACGTTTATAGCAGACGAGGCAAGCAGGATCCAGAGGAGGTAGCGACTCCAGTCTCTGAGCCTTCCCCACCTTCCTCTGCTCAAAAGATTTCTACAGAACCATCTTACCTTGATGTTCCCATTGTTGTTCGCAAAGGTACTCGTTCATGTACTATTCGACATCCTATTGCAAATGTGTTGTTTGTCGAAATTATCCAAGCAGGCCTGGTCATTTGCTCTTGGGATTGATTTTGTGGTTATTCCAAGAAATCATCTTACTAGCTGGAAACAGGCGATGCATATGTAAATGTTTGCTCTTCTACAAAACAACACTTGGGATCTTACCTCCAGGGAAAAATGTTGTGGGTTGCAGATGGGTATTCACAGTAAAACATAATCCAGAAGGTTTAGTTGAGAGGTTGAAGGCTAGACTGGTGGCAAAGGGTTATACTCAGACATATGGAGTTGATTCTTTGAGACCTTTTCACCAGTGGCTCGTCTGAATTCAGTGCGGATTCTTATTTCTCTAGCTACTACCTTTGATTGGCCTCTATTTCAGCTTGATGTCAAGAATGCCTTTCTCCATGGTGATCTACAAGAAGAGGTATACATAGAGCAACCTCCTGGTTTTGTTGCTCAGGGGGAGTGTCAGAAGGTGTGTAGATTAAAGAAAGCCATCTACGGGTTGAAACAATCTCCTAGAGCTAGGTTTGACAAGTTCAGTGATGTTGTGTTAAAGATGGGCTTCTCTCGTTCTGTGACTGATCACTCCTTATTTTATTCTAACTCTTCTGTTGGATCCATCATTATTGTTGTATATGTTGATGATATAGTTATCACGGGCAGCGATTCTACATGCATATCACGTGTGAAGGAAGGATTGCAGGGACACTTTCATACAAAGGATCTGGGCAAACTGAGATTTTTTTTGGGCATTGAAGTACTTAGATCTCATGCAGGTACTAATTTGTCTCAAGAGGAAATATGTGTTGGATTTACTGCAAGAAGCTGGCATGAGTGAATCCAAGTCGGTGTATACTCCTATGGACTATCATGTGAAGGAGATGGTTGATGATATTGATTATCCAGATCCAGGCTACTACAAGAAAATTGTTAGGAAGCATATATACCTGACAGTTACTCGCCTTGATATTTCTTTTGTTGTAGATGTGGTGAGTCAGCATATGAGCTCACCACAACAGTCACACTGGATGGCAGTTTGCCGTATTCTGAGAGATCTGAAGGGTGCACCCGGTAAGAGGATCGCCTACTATAGACCCAAGACTCCTGTGTCTACTCTTGTTCTTACTGGTTATGCAAATGCATACCGGGTTGGTAATCTGAATGACAGGAGGTCTACCTCTGGGTGTTGCACGTTTCTGGGAAATCACCTTATCACCTGGAAAAGTAAAAAGCAGAGTGTTGTGGCTAGATCAAGCACGGAAGCTGAGTATCGAGTAATGGCCCATGCCTGTTGCGAGTTGCAGTGGGTTCAATTTGTACTTTCTGAGTTAAAGATTTCTGTTTCGTCTCCCATAGAGCTCAGGTGTGACAATCAGGCTGCTATCTACATTGCCAAGAATCTAGTCTTCCATGAGCGCACTAAACATATAGAGGTTGACTGCCACTTCATTAGAGATCAAATCAAGAATGGCAAAGTGGTGACTCCGCATGTCAAATCTGAAGATCAACTTGCAGATGTCCTCACAAATCCATAGAGTCCAACAACATTTCAGAGCTTTTGCAACAAGCTGGGCATACACGATGTGTACGCTCCAGCTTGAGGGGGAGTGTTAATATATCTCTTTATATTATGATTTTTGTAATTTCTATTTATTGTTGGACCTCTATGTAATTTCTCCAGTTATATTACTAAAAGGGTGAGTGGTCTTGAACCCTCACACAAGTTACATTGCAAGCAGCCTTACAACTTACGTTCACAATATTGTTTTGATTGACGAAACTAAAGATGGATTAAATGATAAAGTTAAACGGTGGAGAGAGGCATTGGAATCAAATGGATTGATGATTAGCAGGAGCAAAACTGAGTAGATGCATTGCAATTTCAGCCGATCCCGCAGTGTGAATGATGGAGGCAAGTTGGACGGAGTAGATATACAAAAATGTGATAAATTTCATTACTTGGGTTCTATTATTCAAATAGATGGGGATGTCCAAAATGACGTTTGTCACATGATCACTGCAGGATGGTTGAAATGGAGGAGTGCAACTAGAGTATTATGTGATCGGAAGATCCCTCTCAGGTTAAAAAGTATGTTTTATAGAACAGCTATACGGCCAACCATGCTCTATGGGAGTGAATGTTGGGCGGTGAAGAAACAAGGTCTCAACAAGATGAATGTGGCTGAAATGCGTACACTGAGATGGATGTGTGGGAAGACAAGAAAAGATTGCTTGAGAAATGATTATATCAGGAATAAAATGAGGGTGGCGACCTTTGAGGACAAGTTGCGCGAGGGCCGACTCAGATGGTATGGACATGTACAACGCAGACCAACTAATACGCTTATACGAAGCATGCTATTGAGTCAAGCACAACAAATAGAAGAGGAAGACCCAAATTAACATGGGATGAGCTTATAAAGAGAGATTTTGAATCTCTACATCTCAACCAGAATATGGCCCATGATAGAGATGAATGGAAACGAAGGATCCATGTAGCCGACCCCAACATAGTTGGGACTGAGGCTTAGATGATGATGATGATACTGAAAGGTTGTTCGATGCATAGAATTAAATGTCCTATTTCGATGTCGTATTTGATGGCCCAGAAACATAAACTTACAAATATTTCGGCTAAAATTTTGATATTTACGTCCCTAACAATTTCGACGACCAAATAAGCGAATTAAATCATGAAAATTTGCCAAGACAAGCTAAATGCTAAGATCTATTCAAATATGCAAAAATATTTCATATTAGATATGTGGAGGGGTCAATGAAGGAAGCTAAACAATTTCGGCAAAATTTCGCTAGCAATTTCGATGGCAAAATGAAGGAATTAAGTTATGAAATTTTGCAAACACAATGTTTAGACACTAATACACTAGAGTATATACTAAATTTATATGTTTAGTGGTCAAGGTGGGATCCATGTCTTGATGAGTGAGTGCACAATTGAACAGAAATGCCAAGTCTGCTAGACAGTTAGACTATTAAAAACTTTAAGTTACATCTTAGAATGTAAAAGTTACAAATTACTGTTAGAGAGTGTGTTTATTAGTTATTTATATTGTCCTTGTAATATGGGCCTCACTGTGTCTAGGCCCATTAGGGTTTAGTTAAGTCTGTATGCTTCCCTGTTCTCCTATTTATAGGAGCAGGGTTTCTCCTATCTAATACAATGATTTGCCTTCTTTTATTATTTAACATGGTATCAGAGCAGCCGTCCTAGGACCAGAGCCGCCGTCGCCGCCTACTGCCAGTTCGGCCACAGCCGCCGATTGATTGCTATTCTCTGCCTCTGTCCGCCAACTACATGCCTAGCTGCTTGCTGCCCGCTGCTGCTTCACGCGCATGTCGTTACCTGCCCCTGTGACCGCCCTTGCCGGCACCATCCCGAGCCGCCGCCGCCGCTTGCATATGTTGCTCTTGCCTATTCTAGATGAGCCGCCATCGGCTCTTTGCTGCTGCGCTGTGACTCTACTACTGCGTTGCCTCTACTACTATGCCCCCCGCCGCTCCTGCTCCATACGCCCCCCACCACTACTGCCCGCTGCAAATTTTTGGACTGGCCAGAGCAAATTTTGATGGATTTTATCTGTAATATTATTAATCTTTATGAAGATTTGTGCTTGATTTATCTTCGAAAATCTTTGTAGACCTTTTTGGGGGACCCCCTAATTGGGGGGTCGCGCCCCCCAAACCCCCCGGCAGTGCTACGGCCTATATTTCTTTTTGGGGTGTTCCTTTATCATTATCCACCCCAACCACTCTTGATTCTTTCCGTGGTTGGTGTGAGGGGGAGAAATAGAGAAGAGATGAGATGAAGAAGAATTTCATTCTGTTGTTCTATGGATCTTCGTGCTACATTTACTACTGATATATGGAGTCTTCTGCTGCTATTTGGTATATTTTGCTGCTAGATTGTTTATTCATCATCTACCTCGACTGCTGCTGTGAAGTTACATACTTGGACGTCATCTTTGCTACTTGTGCTATGATTAGCACACTTTACCTGCTGCTTTGTGCTTTTGCATTTTCTGCTGTCCGTGCTTTATTTGCACGTTGACTTTCTACTATGTGGACAAGCACTCTCTGGATTTATGACATCTACTACTGTGATGGATGCTTTATAAGGAGGGAAATTGATGAAGACATTTGTTGCTGACTTTACATGGAGCTTCGTCTACTGGAGTTATGTATTTGCTTGCTACTCTGCGATACTGGTCTTCTATCTGCCTACGTCGTCGACTCTCTATTGTAGTGCGCCAGCACTCTCTGGCATGTCTGTGCCTTGTTTGCACATCGACTCTCTACTACTGTGTACCAGCACTATCTGGCCCGTCCGTGCTTTATTTCGCACATTGACCCGTCCGTACTTTATTTGTACGTTGACCTCTATTGCCTGTGATCCAGCACTCTCTGGACTTTGCTGCATGTGACCCAGCACTCTCTGGCTACTACGACGACGACGTTGATGAAGACCTTGGTGCCTATCAGCTATTATATCTTTTGCTCCAGATGATTGTGTTGTTGCTTATTTCTGCTCCAAATGATCGAGAAGCTTCTGTGACCTGCTTGTCTGCTTGCCTGGAGTATCTACTTGAGGGGGAGTGTATGAGTATTTGTGTGCTTTATTGTAATATTGAGGGGAAGCAATTTCTTGTATGGGCTTGGTTTATCCTTTTATTTCTGTCTATTTGTTTTCTAGTTTGACTCTCTATCTACAAGCTGATTTGGGATTCTCCCAACTTCAGCTTGAGGGGGAGTGTTAGAGAGTATGTTTATTAGTTATTTATATTGTCCTTGTAATATGGGCCTCACTGTGTCTTGGCCCATTAAGGTTTAGTTAAGTCTGTATGCTTTCATGCTCTCCTATTTATAGGAGCAGGGTTTCTCCTATCTAATACAACGATTTGCCTTCTTTTATTATTTGACAGTTACAAACTTACAAACTACAATTGTATAAGTCTAGTGTTAGCATTTAACTAGGTTACATGGGACATTTATACATATATTCAAGAAAGAACTTTATTATTTACAAAGTATTTCTCTAGATCTCTATAGAAGAGTGTATAAATTGATAAAGGTAAAGTATAGATGGTCTTGGAGTAGGAGACGTACCTTAGAATTAAGAAAAATAGCCTCTAGAAGCAAGAGATTCAAAAAAAAGGTCAAAATACCCAACATATAGTATTAGCAGCCCTAGGAACAAATTTCTCTAAATTTAAGTTGTGTTTATGTGACCTTTCGCGAAATTATGGCCCAAACTGGGCATTTTGCTGCAAAATTTCACCCTGTTTGGCGAAATTTCACACCTAGGGTCAAAAATTTTATGAAATTACGTCTCATTCCCTGCATTTATGCGTTTCGATATCCGGTTGCACTTTTCGATGTCTGATTGGAAGAAAAAAAACAAAATTTCAAGCAAAATCTCACAATTTCGATCGAATTTTTTTCCATGGTTCGATGCACTTTTTATGGCTGATGTATGTTTAAGAGACCAAAGTCTATTAAACCTTTCCAAATAGGAGGATACTAAGTCTAATTTGCCAAAAAAATTTATGAAACTCTAGTATTTAATCTCGGCTTAGTGATACTTTCAAGGTGACAACACAACCCATAAACTTATTTGGGCATCTTAGCTAAAAGGAATTATGTGGTGTCCTATTTCCATTTGAGATCTAGCTATTAATCCATGTTTGTGGCTTGCCAATATTATCCAGTTCTTAACTATTGAAAGAATTGTGAGGTTGCCTAAATGTCCCCTTATACACCCAAACCCATGTGAAATAGAGAAACATAGGCAACACTAGGAAACATAATACCAATATACCACTTTAAGCTACTTTGCCAATAGGTTAAGCAAAAGGTTCACTAACACAAATCCAATGTCATGCTAAATTTTGGAAAAGGAAGTTCACATTGTTCACGTGATACTGTCCCGATTCATACACATCATAGATCTAAGGAATAATATGTTAACAAAATTACATTCCCTTCACAATACAAAACAAGAAGATATTAAGTATTCGGTTTCCTAAATGTGTTTGCGTGTCTGTGTGTGTGTGTAAGATGATGTGTGGTGTGTGTGGGTATGTGTGTGTATGTTTTACATTATAAGCCAAACATATAACATTATTTTCTAACAAATTGTACTTCAACTTAACGTATGTGCTTTTGTTAGTCAATTTACTAGATCAAGACGTGATGCGTGCTCAATAATTCAACCTCAGTCCTCTTAAACAAATTTCTTATAATTCCAAGATTGTATTATAATTTTTAAATAACTTGGTTTTGTTGACTTATTCTTCAGTGACAATGTGTGGCAAAATAGGTAAAGAATAATATGGGGGTGGGGGAATAGCGCTAAGATGGTGGTTGGTAGAACAATGAGATTGCAAAGTAGGGCTAGAGAATACTAACATACCATGTGCTAACGAACAGCAAAAGAACATATCGAAGAAAGAGTCTCTCCCTTAAAAGATTGTGAAGGGACAAACCAAATTAAGAAGGAATACGAGGCATAAGAAGCTCCTCCAATTGTTGCTAAAATAGGCAATCCAACTATTATTGACCTTGGATACATGCAGTGGAGATGTTAGGGTCCGAGACTTCCTTATATCTATTATGGAGACCCGTTTAGGAGAATAGCATTTTATCACCTCCACAACACCCAAGCTAGGGTCGCCATGCTTGTTTGATTAGCCACGTCATTAGGAACCCCTTTTTCTTTAATCAAAGAGAAGGCAAACAAAGACAAATAAAAGATTTAATTATTATAGAGAATGGTATCAGGAGCATCAATATAAGAGCAAGTACCAAGGACAATGATGAAGCTAGCTAAGGCGGATACAAAAGTTTTCAATTTTTGGTTGTTGCTTTAAATCATATCATTGCATCTTCTTTAAAGGATGAAGATGCTCAAATAGCCTCTATGTAGAAGCATCGATAACAATGAATCTCTCTTAAGCAATAATATATGCTTCCAAGACCATAACCCGTACCTATAACACATCATGGAGATGGAAGGTGGAGATTCAGACTATCATACTCAATAGTCAATTCCTATTGGGTTTATCCTATTAGTCCTTGCTCAGAAAAAGATACATTATGGCTCGGGCCAACTAGCCAAGCTTCACGAGTTAAACCAAGTAACATGTCTAGAGTGTCTCCAACCAATATCCAATCATGTATAGGACACTAAAGGGACAAAGAAAAATATGCAAATTTGGTTTTCCAAAAAAATTGGGTTATCTTTGAATCATTTATGTGCCCAACATTGGTGTCCAATATGGCCATGCGCTCATGGGGATCATTTAGAAGTATTATCTTTTCAAAGATCATAATCACCACTTATATGAACATCATAGTGGCATCATTATCCAATTTGAATAGGAAAGTCATAATTTGATTCCATAACCCAGTCAACTTTCCTCAAGAAATAGTTCTTAAAATAGCTTGGCTTAAAAAATATGCATTAATTGACCCTACAATTAAAATTTATTTAGACAAAATTTTAGACAGTTTAAGAATATAGTTTTTGCATCAACTCACTTCTTTAAGAGTTATTACATCCCAAAATTGTCACCAAGAATTGGTGATGTAAATTGATACCATAGCAATGTGCAGAAAGGGCGAGAGCAAATAAGACCACTCTTCACCTATTATCTATTCAACTAAGAAAATCATCAGGCTTACATCTTCACCATAAATGGAAGGTAGATCTAGAAATGTGTACGTCAAAAGTTGGACATAAGCTTGTGAATCACAACCACGAAACTAATGCCATTATGGGTTTTAATTGTTGCTTAGCTATATCATCTTATAGTGCGTTAGTCTTTGGCTTAGACTCACAGTCAAGCATAAAATTAAGATAAAACTCAAGCTTATGCTATGATTCCAAATCATCATAAAAATAGAAAGTAACACTTGTGTTCAATCTCTTCTCTCTAAGTAATTACCTCCCTAAATAATCAATAGGAGATTGTGATGTATGTTGATGGCATGGTAACGTGTAAAAGAGGCAACAAAAAGGATGCGCTAACAGTACCTTTGATTAAGTAGAATGAAAAAAGTTGGTCTGGAAACATGTAATGTCAAAAATTTCACTTGTGATTCTACCATTGAAACATAAGGAACCAATGCCTGAGTAGGTTTCGATTGTAGCTTTAGCTCTATATATTAAATTACAACCGGCTCTAGCTCAAGCTTAAGTTCATGAGTCGTATGAGGATCAACCTCGGGCTTAAACTCAGATTTTAAGTTAATGAGTCGTACTATACAAACTCAACATGGTTGGGATTGAGGCTTAGATGATGTGATGACGGTTTTGATGATGATACATACTAATACAGACATATTTTACATAGACATTTATATATAAGGCTAAAAGAATTGTGTGCTTGAGTACATGTAGCTTATGTGTGCTCATCTTAATTTAACACGATTACAACATGCACAAAATGATTTAATCATATAGATTTGAGGTAGCCCCTAAGTACATGTATAAAATCATCTGAATTTGACATTTGTAGAGAATCCATTAAGAGAAGACATCATGTATACATGATGTACATGCAAGGTTTCAAAGCACGCGAGGGGTAACGAGGCGCTTTTGTCTCAGTGAGGCGAGGTGTAAGCCTCTAGGGGTTTGAAGTGCCAGTCTCAAAATATGTATGAGGCTTTCATAAAAAATAATATATACATATATATAAGATTAAGAGAAAGACATCTCTCCTCCTCTCCCATGCATGTGGCAAAGGCCAAACGCCTAGGAGGGTGGTAAATTAAGGTGGCATTTGGGATTCAAACCGGGTCCCTTTGTTAGGGGACATCATGCTTGACCACGTGAAGCACTCCTCACCGGCAATATATACATATATATACATATTTTTATGTATGTATATGTCTGTATTTATGAATGTACATCATCATCATCATCTAAGCCTCAGTCCTAACTATGTTGGGGTCGACTACATGGATCCTTTGTTTCCATTCAGCTCTATGATGGGTCATATTCTGGTTGAGATGTAGAGATTCAAAATCTCTCTTTATAAGCTCTTCCCATGTTAATTTAGGCATTCCTCTTCTTTTATTAATTGTGCTTGCCTCAATAGCATTGCTTCGTATAGGCGCATTAGCCGGTTTGTGTTGCACATGTTCATACCATCTAAGTCAGCCCTCGCGCAACTTGTCCTTAATGCTCGCCACCCCCACTTTATTCTTGATCCTGATATAGTCATTTCTTAAGCGGTCTTTTCTTGTCTTCCCACACATCCATCTCAGCATACGCATTTCAGCCACGTTCATCTTGTTGAGTCCTTGTTTCTTCACCGCCCAACATTCACGCCCATAGAGCATGGCAGGTCGTATAGTTATTCTATAACACTTATTTTTTAGTCTGAGAGGGATCTTCCGATCACATAACCAGTTGCACTCCATTTCAACCATCCTGCAGTGATCATATGACAAACGTCATTTTGGACATATGTATCTATTTGAATAATAGAACCCAAGTAACAAAATTTATCACATTTTGATATATCTACTTCGTCCAACTTGGCTCCACCATTCACATAGCGAGATTGGCTGAAATTGCAATGCATATACTCAGTTTTGCTCCTACTATCCATTTGATTCCAATGCCTTTCTCCAAAGTTCAACTTCATTATTCAATCCATCTTTAGTTTCGTCAATCAATACAATATCATCAGCAAATAACAAACACCCGGGAATATCATCTTGAGCATTTTTTGTCAACTCATCCATAACAAGAAAGAACAGATATGGGTTGAGTGTGGATCCTTGGTGTACCCGAACTGTTATAGGAAATGTTGGTGTCTCTCCTCTAGGAGTCTTCACACTTGCAGTAGAGCTACCATACATGTCTTTAATCAAGTCAATGTATTGGATTAGCACACCCTTTTTCTTCAAAACCATCCACAACACTTCCCTGAGTACTCGATCATAAGCCTTTTCTAAATCGATGAAAACCATATGAAGATCTCTTTTGCTTTCCCTATACTTCTCCATAAGCCTCCTTATCAAAAAAATAGCATATGTTGTTGATCTACCAGGCATAAAACCAAATTGGTTGTTTGATATTTGCGTTATAGATCTTAGCCTCTCTTAATAATCCTCTCCCAAAGCTTCATTGTGTGACTCATCAACTTGATACCTCTGCAGTTTGTGCAGCACTAAACATCACCTTTGTTCTTGTAGATGGGGACTATAGTACTATCTCCACTCATCTTGCCATCTTCTTGGTCTTCATGATCTTGTTAAATAAATTTGTTAGCCACATAACTCCTTCATCCCCCATACTCTTCCATACATGAATGGAAATATCGTTTGGTCCGCATGCCTTTCTCATTTTCATCTTTTTCAAAGCATTCTTGACCTCAAATAGTGAAACTCGTCATGTGTAAATGATATCTCTTGTATTCATGTCACACGAGTCTCTAACATTATTTACAGTATCTCCATTGAAAAGCTTCCTTCACCAGCAATCTAGCCTCTTCATTCTTGATGCATTTTACTTGACTCAAGTCTCTTCCTTTCCTTTCTCTAGTACGAGCCATTTTATATATATCTTTTAGAGTATGTATGTATAGCATAAATATGTATGTATAATATAAGTACAACTAGATACAAAGTTTATACCTAAGATAGCAAGGCGAAATACGGATTAAGAGCAATGTTAATAACTGGAACCACCAAAATAATAAAATAAAATTATAGCAAATAATAAGATATCAATGACATTGTACAATTAAATACAATTTTAAACGCGATAAGGAAAATTAGGGCATGCATAATTTGGATTTTGTAGAAACCAAGATAGAGAAAATCACTAACTTAATAAAACATGTGGTACAAGAATAAATTCAACAAAGTTTGGTAAGTCCAAATTAAAATAAATTTTGACTTTTGAATTTTGAGTTTGAACAAATAAAACTTATGTAAATTCACTAATGGCATAGAGATAATAAATTACAAATTTACAACTACATATGAATGGAAAATTTTTGAAGAAAATGTGTAATTGTCCCAAAAGTGAAAAAAGGTTGGTGATTAACATAAGACATTATCATCTAGAACTAAGTCTTGCGCCTCGACCAAGGAATGAGGTTTCTTAAAACGATTAGGTGGCATCTACCACAAAATCAAGCGAATGTAGTCGATTTTGATGGAAGTTGCTACCACGATTGCATCTATTGATTTTTCAATAAAATTTTGACGATTTGGTGGATATCGCCAATTTCGATGGATTTTGAGGTTTTTTTACACAGCTCAAAATATTCAATGGAAATTTTGATAATTGCAATCTTTGGTGTCATTGTTGTTGTTTGAAGAGGAGAAAAGGGAGATTGGAGTGATTTCTCCATTTAGTACTCATACCTAGTATATACTTAGAGTTTATCATAATTGCATTGCATTCTCTAATATGTGTTATTCAATGTATTAAATACTAATGCAATGCATGTTGTAGGTTTTTTTTTTCTTAAATGCAGAAGACATGTATTCTAGTGGTAGATTATTAGACAACGAGGGTACTACGAAGCCAACCACACCAAAAAATACAATTTTGCTTGGAAACATTGCACTATTTTACTTGGGGACAGTAAAATGGTTAACTGTTCAGTCAGTATCAACAACAAACTATTAACCCAAGTAAAATTTTTGGGGGGTGCCCTACATATCCAATATGTGATATTTTAGCACAAACAAGTCCATGCATGTATATAGCTCATGCTTGTAAATTGCATAACTTGAATTCCTACATTTTGTTATCGATATCCTTCATCGAGATCCTATGGAAACAAGAAATTTTCCTTAGCTCCCACAAGGACTCCCCAAACCTACCCCCATATAAAATTTAATTGCATAAGACGATGCATTTAGGTGTAGACATCACGCCTACAAAATTTCATGACTTCATTAGTACATTTGGCATCGAAACAGGCACAGTTGCATTTATCACAATTTTTGTCATTATTTCCATAAATTTCTATGTCCACGTCGTCAAAACGGCATTGAAATCATATACCTCATTCCTTGGCCTCAACTAAGCCTCTGAGCCTCAGTACCCTGAGGCGGGCCTTAGACATTTCGAGGCGTAAACCTCAATCCATGACATTGAGGTGTGTTAGAAACTTAGAAGTTAAAAGGAGACATTAGTCATGTAATATGGGTCTGCGTCTGTAAGCCCATATAAGTTAGTCCATTTCCATTAAGTCAGTCTGTCAAGTCTAGGGTTTGTATCCACCTCTATTATATATATAGGAGAAGATGTCTCTTGCATAGTTGTCGAGGCGGCTAGGCGGTCAGCATGACCCAAGGGGCGCCTAGCCCGCCTAGGCGCCTTTTTGGGCTTTTTTGTTTTTGTATTTTTTTTCAGTATATTAATTTGCTTCTTATTATACATATATACTACATATAATATCATATAGGAAACATAAAAAGAGGGCAGAATGAGACTATGACAGCAGTAGCAGGAAATGGGAGTAGGAAGAAAAAAGGGTAGTAATATTAACAAGCCTGCAACAACAATTGGAGCAGGAGACGTAGAAAAGAAATTAAAGAAAACAGGGGAAAAAAGGGTGGGAAGAGGTTGAAACACAATAGAGAGGAAATGGAGGATGGGAAAGAAAAGAAAAGGAATATTAACAACGGCAGCAACATCACGAGGAACAGGTGATGTGAACGAGAAAAATAGCAAGTACAACATCAGCAACATTACGAAGCATAGGTGATGTACAAGAGGATTAGAAGAAAACAGAATTAAAAAAAACACAACAGTAGTAGGATTTAGGAGGAGATATAAGAGGAATAACTCAATAAAAAAACGCAGTAGCATAGGATTTAGGAATAAATTGCAGGAGAAAGGATAAAAAAAGAAAAGAAAAACAGGCAAGAACAACAGACATATGAGGAAGTAATTTTTTTGTTGCAAACAAGCCATGATGACTTACCAATTTGGCCCAAATCAGACATGTTTTCCCTTAATTTTCCAAAATTTGACTTGATTTTTCCTAAATCAGACCTATTTCAACCATAAATTGACTCAAGGTGATCTAGTTTGACCATGTCCAGACTTGATTCATGCTAATTTATCCTTTAAATGGCTTAATTTGGGCCTAAAAGGCATTGGACGCCTGGATAATGCATGTAATAGGTTGGATACCTAGTTTGAGGCGCCTTGATAACTAAGGTCTCTTGTATCTCAATACAACATATAGTGAATACATCTCATATCCTTCCAAATGGTATCAGAGCCTAGGGTTAGGCTGTAGAGAGAAAGCTCTATTGTCTCTTCCTGCGGGTGGTTGCTTCCGTCATGGCTAGCTACCCGCAAGGCCATCTTCATCGACGAGTAGCTGGCCTGGTCCTCCGTCTCATGTAGGGCTATTGTCTCCAGCTCCCCCCAGCTTTGTCTCCAAGTCTTCTCTAGTTGTCTCAAGAGTTATCCTCAAGAAACAGCTGTCCAGTTACTTCCTCGTTAGGATGTTGCTCTCTCTCGGCCAAGTTCAAGATTTGGTCTTCTTCAAGCTTCTGCAATCGTCTTCACCATGAGAGCTATGGGAGAAACCCAAGGAGAGCCATCAAACTCTTTAATAAAGTCTTCATGGGGTCTTCAACCATCAAGAAATGCAGCAGCTTGGAGTTTTACGTTCGTTGCTACTGTGCCGTATTGTATGTAGCACGACGGCCAGTATAAGTGGATGTTGCTCCTTCTCCGGTTGAAATTCGGTCAAACCCTTTTAGGATGTTCTTCACGTTGGTCCTAGATCCCAAATGGTGCTTGCGGCTAGCTGAATATATATCTCTTTCTTCTCCAAATCAGCAAGAGTTTGGGTAGTTGTCAACAGCCTTTTATTGCAGCAGATTGCGGCTTCAACAAGTAGGCACAGAGGGTTGTATCCCCCCTAAAATCTGGTCCAAAGGGGGCGCCCTGGACCCTGCTATGCTGCCGAAGAAGGTCACGGACAAAGGTACTCCAAGGAGGGAGCATTGGTCATTCAGTCGTTGTCACCAGCGAAGTACTGTAGCACGGCCATTTTCTGGTCTACTGTTGTTGTCCCAAAGGCAATGTATCTATCAGTTCAAGTGCATTGTTGTTGCAAAGTCAATTGCAGGTTGTCTCCCTTCAACAAAGTAGAACGGAGGGTTGTTCCCCCTCCTTCGTTGGTCTACAGTTGTTGTCCAAAGGCAATGTATTTGTCCACTCAAGTGCATTGCTGCTGCAAAATCAAGTCTGTCATGCTCATCTATTCATCCACTATTCCCCCCCCCACACTCTTGTTGTCTCTTCGTGGTTGGTGTGCGGAGGAGATATAGAGGAGATGAGAAGAAAAGAATGAGTATGAGAAGAAGAGAGGAGAAGAGATGAAGAGCCAAGTCAAGTTAAGAGAGAAGAAATTTTTCTCATTCTATATCATGCAGGTTGTCTACAGATTCGAGCTTCTGAGTTGCCATCCACAGGTCTTCTTTGCCCATCGTCAAGGCAAGAAGATGGTAGTCATGTGGGATGTCTCCTTTTTGGACCCAAAAAACATTGAGCTGGTTAAGATGTTAAAGCCCAAAGAGTTGTCTCCAGCTTATTCAGTTTACAAGCATCGAGAAGGTCAAGATGCTAATTCAAGTTCTAGATAAAGCTTCAATAGTCTCTAGTCACTTGCTGATTCAAAGACATCGAGTTGGTTAAGATGTCAAAAGTCCAAAGAGAGAAAATTCAAGGGGAGTGCACATGTCGTGCATAGTCTATCTTCATGTTTGTCTGTATTCGTACCTTGTTTTTAGTCTGTCTTGTATATGTCCAAGTTGGTCATGTGATTCTCCCATGCTCTAGCTTGCAGGGGAGTGTTAGAAGTTAAAAGGAGACATTAGCCATGTAATATGGGCCTGCGTCTGTAAGCCCATATAAGTTGGTCCATTTCCATTAAATAAGTCCGTCAAGTCTAGGGTTTGTAACCACCTCTTCTATATATATAGGAGAGGGTGTCTCTTGTATCTCAATACAACATATAGTGAATACATCTTATATCCTTATACAAGGTGTAGGCCTCGAGGCGCAAATGGGATAGCCTAGCCTCAAGGCATAAGCCTCGAAAGCCTTAAGGTCGATCTTTTAACACCAGTGTACATGAGATATTTATAGTGATTTTTTAATCCAATATTGAAATGATCCATATGGTTAGATTTAGTTCTTAGATTCTTCATGTGCCATTTGAATGGCCAACACACATAAACTACATGTACCGACGGCGACTGGTACACACTTTCTAACATGTGTGTGTACACCCTAAAAGTCAAGACATATTTTATGTGGACATTTTTATGCTTATAGCCTATAGTTTTTTGAAAATTCCAAAATTGCATATGCTCCCCTATGTTGTACATGATCTATGCCCTAACTTCTACGCCTTTAAAAGCATACCACTTTTCAAAACATGGAGTCAATCGACCTTTTCTGCTTGACATCACTCTTCGAAAAAAAATCTTCGATGTTTCAACCGAGGACACTATTTAGGAGTGCAAATCCCATGGCATTGTAGGTGTTGTCGTGGTACCAAGCATAGGGATATGGTTTACTTTAATGAGCAAGGTTGGCATTTATCCATCTACCGTCTACCCCAACAAGTGATCCACCTTAGTTGGGTGAGAGCAAGGTTGACATCTTCCATCTACGGCAACAAGCGATCACCTCTTAGTGGGGTGGGAGCAAGGTCGATATCACCAACACAACAAGGGATCAACCTCTTAGTTGGGTGCGGTCCATAGGTGATGGCTTTACGCTTGAGGAGTTTTAGTTACGAGTGGTGTATGTTCCTCATCATCCTCTGGGCACCCCTTCGGCTTTTACACAGTCTCTTTGATATGTAATGGTTGATTGGTCCATTGGCATCAACAGATGCTACTTGCGACCCAAGCAGAGGTGGTGAGCCAGACCATGGGCATGTAGCTAGGTCTATAAGAAGCATTTACATCGACATTGAGTGTGAATTTGGGTGACGAGGGCCCCCTCTCGGCCTTCCTTTGCTTGAGACTCTTTATCTCTTGAGAAAAGGAAGACAAGTTGAAGGGGTACAATAGTGAAGCAAGCTTGACGTTATAGTGTATTGCTTAGGTAAGGGCTTCATAGACCCCCTTTTGCAACCATTAGTTCCTTCGTCTACTATAGGATTGGTATTTGCAGAGACAATATTTTAGTATCCATGCAAGGCGAGTTGGGGACCATGGATAAGCTATGTAGCTTTATAGAGATAAATCGCATATGGCAAAGAGCTTAAAGTATAACTTTCTTCTTTAGAATGTTGGTGGATGTGTGAGAAAGAAGAAAATTCCAAGAAAGGTTTAGCTGGATGCATTGATGATACCTAGAAAAATTTTAGGGAAGCATACAGGAGATGGACAACGAATCCCCTTTGTTTTGGGAGACGACATGGCAAGTGCACCAAGATGAACCAAATCTTGAAGGGAGGTATTACTAAGTTGCAAGACGATGGTTTTTAAATCTCTTTGATTTTTATTGACGAGGAGATGGTGACATCTAGTTTAGTGGAGGAAGAGCATGAGGGAGCTAGTATGGAAGTAGTAGCATGGTTGGAAATATGGAAGATACTATAGCCTAGTTGTTGTGAGGTGCAGTGGGCTTGGGAGGCTTGGTGTAGTCATCTCTTAAGATGGATCCTCTAGTCATTGTGCCCAAGAATAGTCTTCCTTTGCAATTATAGTTATGGTGGTTTGCATATCCAATTTCACACTAGTTACAAGAGCAGCGGGAAAGAAAGGGCACACATCCGCTTCTAACAAGGAAGCACGTCATGGAATGAATAGGATATGACACAATTGGGTATGATTAAGTCTTCCCTAGTAAAGGGCTTAGTTGGGGTGATGCAGTGAACTAATCTCTTCTAATCAAGAGATCATACTTTTCTATGACCTCAGGTTACCCATGTAACTACAAGTTTTAAAAGCTCAATGTGTCATCACTTCAAATGATGAAGAGAGATTTGTATAGGACAAAGACACTAATGGTGATGAGCCCATCATTTTGGATTTCGGAAAGAGGATGGCTACCTTCATTAGATTTTCATTGATGTTATTCTCTATGTTTTGTTTGGTTCTTATACTTTAGGACATGATCATGTAATTTTTGTATTTTTTTCCTTTTAGACATGTTTTGTAGTAAAACTAGCTCTTTATCATCTTGTTTTTGGAAACAGATGTGCGAAACAACATTTTCTTATTTATTCATCCAATTTCAAACAAGAACATGTTTGAAATGTGTATGTTGAGATGGATGTGTGGGAAGACAAGAAAAGATTGTCTGAGAAATGACTATATCAGGAATAAAGTGGGGGTGGCAAGCATTGAGGACAAGTTGCGCGAGGGCCGACTCAGACGGTACGGACATGTGCAACGCAGACCGACTAATGTGCCTATACGAAACAATGTTATTGAGTCAAGCACAATAAATAGACGAAGAGGAAGGCCTAAATTAACGTGGGATGAGCTTATAAAGAGAGATTTTGAATCTCTACATTTTAACCAGAATATGGCCCATGATAGAGCTGAATGGATACGAAGGATCCATGTAGCCGACCCCAACATAGTTGGGACTGAGGCTTAGATGATGATTCATCCAATTTCAAAATTAGTATTTTTATAAACATAGGATTGGGTTCATCTCCCAATTACAATAATCCTTTTAAAACTCTACAATTTAATCTAAAAAAATAAACAATTTAAGGCATGCATATGCGCCCATACTCAACATAACTCTATACAATACCCTCTCAAAATGCATATCGCTTTAGGGAACATTATTTTTTGCTTTGAGATCTTGTAATGTATGGTCTTTTATAGTTTCAGATTGTTGAAGTATAAGAGCATTTTATTTATTTTGCATATGGGCTAAAATTATTTGGCCCATTAATACTTTGGCTCGTAGTTCATTAGGGTTTTCTGGTGTCTTGTACTTGCCTCCTCTCCTATATACAGCAGAGAAGTTTGCCAAATTATCGATAACAAGAAACACAATACAAGGAATTTCCCCTATCTCATTTTGATCACAACTCGGCATATAGCTTAGGTTATGAATTGATCTATAGAATTTAGAAAAAATAGCAAACATCATATAAAACGTATTATATATGAAGCCATGTCGGCATCATTGGTTCAACAGGTATGCCTAGCACGTGAACCAAATAACAAGACACCAAACTCTTTCCTTGTTAGTTCGATCTCGAGGAGTTTAAAAGAAGGATCCATGCAGCCGACCCAAACTTTCAAAGGCTTTTAGGCTTAAGGATATAATAATAATTAAACAAAAGAAAATAATGGGAACTACAAACAAGCACATCAAGAAATGTTGCAGACTTCATATTCCTTTTTAGAGATAAAAGTCCTTCAGTCTGAGGTACACTCACTGGAATGAAATGCTCGAGCCCATGCCTTATACACTAGAGGACGAAATGCAACAGGGATTTCCTGTGGAAAAGAGAAGAAACTATTAGTTTGGGAAAGACAATGACATAAATAAAAGAACATGACAAAGAACCACTGGCATCCTCCAGTTACATAGCTAGATTAGAAAACGGTTTTTGTTGCAATCAATTGTAGAAAATTACTGACAGGAAAAAAATGAGAATTGATGTGCAACATTAATTCTGTGATACAAACACGATTGATATAAAGTTATTAATAACAGGGTAGCAGTTTAGGGATTTCTTAATTTAGCATGATATATAGCAGTCAGACATTTTCACTCAGAATCTTTAATATAAAATACATTAGTGACAATTATTTTGATCATGTAAAACATCTAAAGGACACAGCCTGGACTTGATTAATATATGCCTTATAAGTATTTGCTTGATAGAATCACATCATTGGCATCCTGATCTCTGACTTTGTATTGCAACGCTGGATTTACTTACAAGCTGAGACCATCAATTTATCAATTGAAGCTCTTATCTTAACATTAAGCCTTCATTTGAGAAGAAAACAACTCATTTTGGCCAGATGTATAAGCTAGAAGTAACAAAACCTTCATTTCAAAAGAAAATAACTTTCTCCAGATGAATATACGAAAAGTTAAAAGGATTTCTTCTCTACATTTACCACAATCTATATTTTATATTATATCTGTTACAGACAGACATTGAACAACTTCGAATATGTACTTGCTCTTCATTGAAGATACTTGACTATATTCTAAAGCATCTTGCATTGAATTCTATCCCAGAGCATCTTGCATTGATTCCAAGTTTACTATGGATAGTGAACTTGTGTGTCTAACACTCAAGTATTATCATTTTCATGGTTTTACAAATTGTGAAGGCAGATTTGCATCTGCCATTTAACACTCTTCCTGTGATGGTATCAGATACTGGAGATTAAAAATCTAAGTTGTGAGTCCTGTTTTCACCACCAGATCCTAAGCAATTTGACGCTTAGCAACATAAAACCATACTGCCAAGGAAAACAGGTTTAAGAATCATTCATCTCTATGTACAGTGATAGTTGACAATTGTGAATATGCCGTGCCAAATAAGACAGCTCACCACACTAGTTAGTGCACCCCAGATCCGTGAAATAGAGCGCAGAGGCATCAGCTTCAGGAATGCAGCCTGTATATGTTCAATGAAAACAATGTATGTCCAGCACTTTAGGCACAGCCTATGACAGATATGAACAATAAAACTGACTACACGCATCTGGTATAACTAGTCCAAGAAAATTCTTATTTATAAAATCCATGTCAATGTAAATTGCCACACCTTAACATCTGGTGAGAATTCAAGCTCGATTCCTTTTTCCTTCATATTCTCTATCTAAAAATTGACAAAGAAAAAACAATTATAGTGCAGAAAGAAACAGAAGAGAGCCTGTCTTAAAAGTCAAAACGTATAAACTCCTTGCAAGATAAAATTTCAACAATATAGTGAAAAAGTCATGATAACTCATGGTGCTGAAAAGTAATGGTCCCATGGAAATAGGATTTCATAAAATTCAATTGAGCAGTACACTAATGTATATATTTTTCTTGTTTAGTGCCAGCTTACTGGCTGGAAATCTATGCCAGTAGCTACAAGATACTATGTATAAGAAAAACAAGTTTTCCTACTCTACCCAATAAATTTCAAAAATAAGAATAAAAAAACGCAATCTCACTACGAACGGCCTCTGCTACTTCTGCCCTACCAAACACTCAAGCCCAATAAAAAGCATAACGTTGGACCTCCTGAAAGAGACAAGACAGAAGCCAAAGAGCAATATGTCATCGCAAAACTGTCTTTTGGTATGGCTCTAACCATTATACCACATTTGTCATAAAGTGTGGCCTCTCTTGTTATGTTCCTACCACTATTCCATACATGCCATAAATTCATGGCCTATGAGCACATCTAATAGAAACCTACCTCGCTCCAAAAGAGGTTAGCAGCATGACAATGCCGCATACAACATCGTTGTGGTGTGCATGGCAGTGAGGTTGTTGCATCCCTTCACAAGGCCACATGGAGTCCTCAAGATATCACATGGGCATCAGTGCAAGCTCACTTTGCAAAACCAAATTCATTCGTCTAATCAACTGCCTTATAATACCCCCAAATGTGGGTTTATATAAATAATATGTGGGAAGCCTGTATTAGCTTATTTCAGCCCATGACCCAAGAAAATAAGAAATAAACAAGTAATTTATTGGGAACTTTCAAACAAGTCCCCGACTATTACATATAACTCCTAATATTAAAATATTGAGACTAAGACCCTAGATGGAAATCAATAAAAGACAACAAATTAAAGCACGAAGACAAATAAAAGATTGTTCTAATCAAGAGGCGCCAAACCTTAGCCAGGCTCTGTGAGCAGGTTATCCTACATCAGCTCCTCACGGCTTGACAAAACGAGCCTCTGGCGAGTGGGCATGTAGCTGCGGTACTCCATGCCAGTCTAACGTAAGTAGCATATGTCCCTTGAATAGGGTGTGTTGAGGTGAGTCCTCTAGCTCGTCCTCACTAGCTTGTTTGTAGGAAGGACATCCTCGTATTCTTCATCGTCTTCCTTAGTCTTAAAAGTTGTGATCATCATGGGCATGAGTTGGAGCGGTGCCTAAACCCCTTGCAAGAGAAGCACCAAATCTAGATGGAGGATGTTGTTGCAAAAGACATTGGCGCGATTGTGGTATAGTCAATGGGCATGCTAATGTCGAAGAAGAACGTTGTCAAAAGGTGGAATCATTTGTGTCGTTTCCACTCATGTTGTATATGTAGCCACATCAATTGCAATGTCCATAGAAAAAATCAGTAAAGTGTCTAATGTTGCAGTCATAGACAAATTGAGTCTGCGACGGAACATGGTGTAATATCATATGCAAGTCTTTCTTCTAGATCAAGTCAGGGAACTTCCAAGTGTATTCGTCCATAGACCAGGCCATTGTTGCAAGTTAGATAGCTTGAGGTGCAGGTTGTCTGTGATTGACAGAGACAAAGGACTCCATGTCAACTTTCATCTCTGCCCAGGTGATTGGTGCACCGAACTATACACAGCCACTTCCACCGAGTGTAGTGTCATGGAGGTTGCCCTCTACATATTGCATCTTGTAATTCTCTGTTGGTTGGTATCAATAAAAAATGCTTCCATGTTGTGCTTGTGGGCCCAATCGTGGAATACTTTAACGACGTTTGCGCCATGGAATTATGAAACATCAATCTTAAACACTACATCCTGTCAGGGAAGAGCATCTTGAGGTGGTAGACATCGTGGTTTAAGTAGTGCCTGCACACGGTCAAGTGTGCCTCGCATCTCTTGTTGCATGTCTTGAATCAAGGCCTCGAGCACGGACTGGTAGGCGTCCTTCTAGCTTTGTTGGAAAGTATTATTAGTCAATTTAGTTAATAGGTTCATTTGTAATATGGGACTTGAGACAAAACAGATTTGGGAAGCATAGGGTTACACAATGTGTACCCTCATATATATATTAGTGTAACAACTACATGTAGGTCCAAATAGAAATGTAAATTAACAGAACAATAAATAAAGACATATATTAACACTCCCCCTCAAATTGGAGCATAGATATCAATCATGCCCAACTTGTCCACAAGCGAGTTGAAATGCTACTTGGCCAGCAACTTGGTAAACATATCAGCAACCTGGTCTTCTGAGCGAGTGAAAGGAGTACAGATCTTGCCAGATAAGATAGTCTCTCGAATGAAATGACAATCGACTTCAATATGCTTTGTGCGCTCATGATATACAGGATTATTAGCAATGAAGATAGTAGCTTTATTGTCACAGTGCATAGGGATAGCAGCAGAAGATTTAATCCCGAAGTCTTTCAGAAGAGATTTTACCCATAGGAGCTCACAAGCGGTGTGGGCCATCGCCCTGTATTCAGTTTCAGCACTAGATCTGGCAACAACATTTTGCTTTTTGCTTCTCCAAGTCACCAGATTACCGCCAACATAAGTACAGTAGCCTAAAGTAGATTTCCTGTCAATCTTACTTCCTGCATAATCAGAATCAGAGTAGCCTTCCACAGAACAGTGTCCATGCTTTCTATAGTAGAGGCCTTTGCCAGGTGATTTCTTAAGATATCTCAGAATATTACAGAGGGCATCCCAATGACACTGTCTAGGCTTATCCAGGTATCTGCTAAGAAGACCAACTGCAATAGAAATATCGGCCCTAGTAACAGTCAGATAGATCATCTTACCAATCAGTCTCCTATATTTTTTATTGTCTGGAAACATAGGAGAAGAGTCATCATCCCAATTAATATTGGGATCCAAAGGAGTATCAGCATGACGTGCACCAAGCATCCAAGTCTCCTGTAACAGGTCAAGAACATACTTCCTCTGAGATAATACAAGAGCATTAGAGGTCCTAGACACCTCAATGCCCAGAAAATATCGTAACTTCCCCAGATTTTTAGTAGCAAAATGTTTGCACAAGTGTGCTTTAGTGGTTTGTATCTCAGAATGATCGCTACCAGATAGAACAATATCATCAACATAAACAATCAGAATGACAATACTAGAAGAAGTCTTTTTTGTAAAGACAGAATGATCAACATGTGACCTCAGAAAACCAAAAGCAGTCAGGATTTTACTCAGCTTATCAAACCATGTCTGAGGACTCTGCTTGAGTCCATAAATAGATTTTTTTAACCTGCAAACTTTATGTGACCCCCCCTGAGCAACAAACCCAGGAGGTTGCTCCATATAAACCTCTTCTTGAAGATCCCCATACAGGAAGGCATTTTTAACATCCAGTTGAATAAGAGGCCAATTAAGGTTAATAGCAATAGAAAGAAGAATTCTGACAGATCCACTTAGGCTTTCCTTGATGGCGTCTTTGATTACTATCCAGATCCCCCTCGAGATTCACTCTCTAGATTTATGGATCCAGTATGGTTGTCATCGGCACCCTAACGTGTTCGTGTTCATGCCACATAATGCACCTCTATGATCTTCCATACTCTGGTCCAATTGACTACACTTCGCAAACGATTTGAAGATACTCTATAGCTAAATTGTGGGATGTGTCGATTGTGCTTGTTTCAATCACACATTGCTTTCCAATGAAAATAGCATAGTCATGGTGCTTTGATCGTCTGCTCAAGATTGATGGTGGTGAGTTTTTGCTATGGCGATTGGATTCCATCTACCAGATGTTCTTCATTCCATATGCACTTTAGAAGATCTTTTCCAAAGCTCGAGCATTTCCAGCCTGCAAAACACAACTTCATAGGAGGTCACATGAACTATTTTTATTAGTTGGAGGGGAAGTGAAATTCTTGTATGGGAATTGACATTTTTATTTCTTATTGTCGTATCATCTGATTAATTGAGTATTGTATGTCCAAGCTAGATGTGTTTCACCCATATTGCAACTTGAGGGGGTGTTAGAAGTATTATTAGTCCATTTAGTTAATAGGTTCATTTGTAATATGGGTCTAAAATTCTTAGCTCTTAGGGTTATGTTTGCTTCCTTGTACTTGCCTCCATATATGAAATACATAGGAGATTTTCCCCACTATCTCCTTATTTAACAAGCTCAATAAAGAAAGTAAGAAACTATAGTGCTTTTTTAGCATACTACTTGGTCTACCTAATTTTCTATCTTTACGTCATGGAGGTTTGATAGTATTGAGCGGAAAATTAAGAATATTTTTGTCTAATTGGATATTGCTAAAGCTATATGGGACAAGTTGGCTCAGCTTTATGCCAACAAGAAGACTCCTGGTAAAATAGTCAAATTATACACATATCATATATTTGTGTGTTCGTCCTCTAGTGAAGTTGTATATGAGATTTTCTAGTCCCAATATTTAAGCTCTTGGGAAGAATTTGAAAGTCTGTCATTAATTGTGCATCCATCTAGCATCACTTCGAAAGAAGCATCAGAAATTTCATTTGATTATGCTCCTAGTGGATCTACCAATCATTTATCAGGGTCATTGACAAGACACTTCATAATAATCTCCATATTGAGCCTGAGGACGTGTATCGAGTCACTATAGTGTGTGCTTCCCTCCTACTTCATTGCCTTTGAGGCCTCTAGTGCTTATAATGAATTCAACCAAAATGAAACACTCGAGATCATAGCCTAGGGATCAAGGGCTCCTTCTACGTGTGGCCAGGCAACTCCCAAGTCACATCATATGTGGCTGGCATAATCACACTAAAGAAAGATATTAGAGAAACATGGAAAAGATGCATGAGACAACCTAGATTCTACTACTTCTAAGGATGACATGTATAATGTTACTTACCACTCCATGCTTGTGTTCATACTGCTTTTATAGCTAGTCTTTTAGCCTGTCATTGTAATAGACCATGGAACGAGTCTATTAACCTACTTTTATAGCCAAATTTGGGATATTGTCATGGGTTGATCATGTCAAAATCGTTGAGCATTCAATTGAGGATGTCTAAGTCATCAAAACCCAGAGATTTAACAATCGTGACAAGTGCTTCTTGTTACAGAAATCAACCTTGGATACTAATTTGGGAATAGATATATATGACAAGCAGCAATGTCATTTCCAGTCCCAAATGATAAATACAAAAAAATGAGTTAACAAATGCTCAGTGAAAATACACGTCTATTTGCAGTAAGTAGTATGCAAACATGTATCATTATTAAGCATAGAAACGAAGAGGTACTGCATTATCAAAAGAAGTCATTAGATTTGTAGGATTTACCACGATGTAGGATACATCATTATTGTGTGATGCTTCCTATAGTAATAAGAAAATTCAAAATTGCTCAAGACAATGTTTCTTAACACACTTCCAATGGTGGGAGCGGAGTTGGGAATAGAAGAACATCTTGAATAGAAGAACTAGAGGGGAGAATGGTGAGTTCTCTACAAAGGTAACATGTGCACTCAACTCCCTTTAGCAACTAGATCAAAGTACTAGCACCCTTCTAGATAGGAGAATCTTGAGTAATAGGCATTGCATGGCTCGTGAGGATTGTTTAGTCGGACCCTGACAAGGGAGCTCTATCTTTCCAAGGGCCCTTACAAAAATAGTGAACTTGTCCCCAAGGGAGCGTCGACACTAGACCTCAACACCACAGGACTTTCATTGGGGGAGGAGTGTGGCTTCTGGATGCCTTCTTCCACCCACTATCTCCCTTTCTCTCCTCTCTGATCCCCACCCTCTACTTCTTGCTCCTTCACGGTGATGGTGTTGCACGCCCTCTAGGTTTCTTTTTCAAGCTTTCGCATGTAGCGTTCTCCATGTCTAATTGGGCATACCTTTGTTCCTTTGTACACATCACCTCCCACTGAGATTCCCCTTTAAGATTTTACCCACTATGGGATTTTCCCTACCTTGTTTCTGGGGGATTTTATCTTTCCGCTGCCCTTCGTGCTTGGTGCCATCATTGTACCATAGATCTCGACCGTGGTGACGCGGGCTTGCCTTCCTTCTTCTCCTTTGTGTCTGAATGTGGCCAGAGTTTGCGGATCTGGCTTGATATGCACATCCATGGCTTGATCTCAATGGAGTTTGCAGCTCTCCCAGCAACTATTTGAGTTCTTTCTTGTGTCGTTTTGATCTTTCTTGGGGGTTGAGGTGTTGCCTCTCCGGGCTCCCTTCGTAGGATCTCTCTCCCCCCTCCCTCTTTCAAATTTATGGGTTTCCTTGCTTTTAGAGACTCATTCTTTTATTGCTTCAGCTCATTGTTGAGACTTCCTAGGAGCTTGTTTGGCATGAGTGGATTGGATCCGCTCCCTTTCTTTTTCTTTCATTATGCCAGTGATCAAGCTTCTATGAGCGTGCTCGCATGTGTCAGGGATCCATTTGTGTTGCTTGGTTTGGGTGATGATAGCCTCCTAGTGGCGTCCTTCAAAGTTGTGAACGTTCTTTACCTCTTGAGTTGCCCTTGGAGGTTCTCTCCTCCAAGTTCTTAGGGCCTTAACAGGATCTTAACAAAATTGGGGTTTGTTATGCGAAGGTGTAAGGTACTACCCTGTTTCGATGTCGACATCTTGGTTTGTTGGATGCTCACAATAATTGACTACGAATCGGTGGTGTATTGGCTTTGTCACTTCAGGCCTACTTGTCTCTTTTTCCTTCTTTCCACTCTCCTTGGGCATTCGCGGCGTGAATTATTTTATATCGCTCTTTTTATTGGAGCATTATTATTCCAAAGAAAAGGAAAGCTTTATAAGACCCTAATGCCTCCCTTCCATTTCTCTTAGCCACCATCTCCTTCCTTTTCTTTTTTGCCCGTCGTCTTCCCTTCCCCTTCGCCCGCTTCCCCTGCCCCTTCTTCCCCTCTGCGATCCTTCCTCTCCCAGACTCTGCCATCCGCAAGCCCGTCGTCCTTCCTCTCCCAACCTCTCCTTACCCTCTGTCATCTCCAACCCGTTGGCCCTACACCCTCTCCGGCCCGTCACTACCTTCTCCCCTTTCCCGAGTCGCCCCCTCCTCTGCCTCCACGCATAGCCACTACCCACAGGCCCTGCATCTTCCCCGCCTAGCCCCCCCCCCTCCGCCTTCTGTTGCTGCCAAGCAACACACCACCATCCCACCCCTCTTCCACCATGTCCCCTCCCGCCGTTGCATCACCTAGTAGCACGCCAACAGCCCCTCTACCCACCACCCCACCTAACCACAATCACCTCCACCCTCCAAGCCACCTTCCATCCATCTATCATCCCATCTAGCCGCATCCACTCCTCTACCTCCCTCCCACCACCAACTTGCCCCTTTCCTTCCACTGCATTTTCGGGTTGGTCTATGTTCCCAACTTGTTTTTGCTTTAGATCACCTCTTCTCGATTCCGCTTCAAGAAAGGGAGGGACTTGCTCCCTCCCATCAACCTTCATCACATGTCGGTCTAAATTGACGATGTGGTGTTGGTCAATTAATTAAAATTCTTAAATGCCCATTTTTGGGGTCTCTAACCTCTTCTGCTGGTAACTTGTGTGATGCTTCACGCCCTTTTGAACTAATAACTTGTGTGGACTGATCAAGAAGCGATTACCACCATGGCCTCTAATGATAACTTAAGAACTTTTTATGTGACCGCAGTAAAATTAGATAGTTCTAACTACCATACGTGGTCTGCTTCTTTTGAGTTGTACGTCAAGGCCCAAGGCTGGTACTCTCACCTTACTACTAAAGAACTTGCTAATCCTGCAGAGAATGTTGACGAGAAAACTAAACAATCCTTTGACTTGTGGGTCAAGGATGACTCGGATGGTCAACAAAGCAAAACCAAAAATAAGTCAATCTCTTTTGAGACTGCGAGCGACTAAGGCCATGTGGGATCAGTTATCTCATGTTTACTCACATCAAAACAACCCTGAAAAGGTGTTTGAAAACTTAAAAATTTGGCGAAAAAAGAATTCTCTAGTAATACCTCTATTGATGATTAGTATAATCAGTAATTAGAAAAGCGGCCAGTTTCACACTTAAGCACCCACTTAAGCGTTTTGGACAGGGCAGTCCTTTTTTTTTTGGGCCTAGGCGGGTTTTGAGGGGGATTGAACCGAAGCGGCTGCTTTTTGGCAAAAAACCCTTGCCTCAGCCCACTTAATTAGGCCGGCTTCAGCCGCTTTCTGACAAATTGTGGATTTACATAATAGCCCCTTAAACCCCAACACCCCATCGACTTTTTAATAGAAGATGTTAGAAGTCGGCGGTAATAATACCGCTACGAAATGGTCTTTGCAGGCCTTTTGGTTTATGGTTTGGAGGGGGAATCCATCCCTATTCCTTGGCGCCTTGTCCGTTCATAAAAGGAGCAGCAATGACTGCACAAAACACACCAACACACAGTTGCTTGAAGTTAAACAAGTTGATCTTTGGCGACCAAAGAGAAAGTATCTCGAAAGGAGTTGTTGCATCCTTGGATTCCGCCTAGAGCCCGACAAGCGCCCGATCACCCCTCATTGAGATCTCAAGGCTAACAAAGGGGAAACAAGGACCAAGAACATAGGTTACAAAGCTTCCTGTGGGTCGACAAATTAGTATTTTAACCGGTCGCTTTTCTTAAGTTAATTATCTCGCTTCTGATTTTTATATACAATGACGTCATGTGTGTACTACTTCTCTATTAGTGATTAATAATCAATGTTTACAGCTGACATAATTGACTCAACACGCTTCATTCCAGTACGCATTCACCACATCTCCATTACTATACTTCTAGGTGTAATAATTCTCATTGTCTTGCAACTTACTGCCTATGTGCCTAGTGCCTGCATATTCTAATTTCTTCTAAAGTAATGAATCATTGCATTGTAGATTGGTAATTAAAACTAATTATTAATTGAAGGTAACGTGATTCATACCTACTCAATGCATCTTTACATGATGATTTTGATTTACTCGTTCTAGGAGCGAGGAGTATGGGTTTTTGTTTGATGTTTGAGTTTTGTTAGCTTGTAACCATTTACTTTTATAACTAGGACTCTTTTTAGTCTATGAAAGTCATTCTAATGCAATGAAATATCATTCATAATTCTTGATTGTTGAGTAATATTTCTTTATGTTAGTAGTAGGGCGGTCACTAAATTTTTCACAATTTTTAAAACAATGCAGACTGCTTTTTCAAAAAGCACCCGCTTTAAAACCCGCTTCCCGTTTTCCACTTTAAGAAAAATAGCCTCTAGAAGCAAGAGATTCAAAAAATGCCAAAATACCCAACATGTAGTATTAGCAGCCCTAGGAACAAATTTCTCTAAATTTAAGTTGTGTTTATGTGCCATTTCACGAAATTATGGCCCAAACTGCACATTTTGCTGCGAATTTTTTGTGAATCAATTTTTTTGTGAAATTACGTCCCATTTCCTGCATTTGTGCGTTCGGATGTCCAGTTGCACTTTTTGATGTCTGATTGAAGAAAAAACAAAATTTCGATCAAAATTTCATTCCATGTACCTAATTCAATTAGATGGTTGAGTTTTAATAGTGGCTGTGGTGGGAATCAGGAGTAGATCTAAAATGCAAGAGAATAAATCTTATTCCATTGGCATCCCACTCATTAGGTGGAATTGAAACCATGATACAAGTTCAAAGCAATGTATAACCAACTCTTCCCATTGTTCTAGTTCTTATTTTGCAAATAAACCAGTGGAGTGTTTTTATTGTAGCATAGGGTTATTCTGACACTAGCTTAATCATATAGTGCCAATGAGCGGTACATGTATGTATGCATCTTGAACAATCTTGCATCAAGTCTTTTTTTAACTTCCCAATCATCATTTGAAACTGGTTTTGTAATATTATGAGTCAGCAACTAGTATAAAAACAGAAAAGACTCCTCAACAAAGGACATGCACACAAGTTTGAGAATGAATCCAAGTTCCACTTTGCTTTTTAGAATGGGGTCAACCAAGTGAATCATAAAAATGTGGTTTACTTCAATGCAGTTTGGTATCTACTATCTACTAGAAGTTTTTTCATGTTAGAATTTTTCTAAACCACGAAGGTGCTTTGGTCTACAGTTATGTCCAAACCAAACCAACGCCAAGCTGAGCGACATGTACTCCACATAGTTTGTCTACCTCTCCAGATGTAGATGGTAAACATTGTATCTCTGCTAAATTGAGGATTTCTTATCTTTCTCTAGCTCAAATGCCAGCATTCCTACTCTGCATAGTTGTTTGTTACCACTCTCAAGATGTTGATGATAGGAAAATTTAGGATTTCTTGTATCACATGTGTGTGTGCTACGCACATATACAGATAAAAAGATGCAAACTTCAGATCCCCAAGGTGTAATGATAAGTACCACAAAATACTTTATGCAACATAGGATCCAATACACACTTGTACCTGCACACGAATACTAACATACACCACCATGTCATCTGAACAACTCAACACCTATTGAAACATTAAAGCAAAATGAGAATTACAAATATAATCGCACAACTCATCAATAAAGGAAATCAAGGAAACTGACAATGAAAAATATATAAATTAAACATCAGACACAACCCCAAAAACACTTGCAAACTTGCTTTAAAATTCAACAAGCAAGGCAAACATAAAATCGCCCTTGAATTCAAAGCAAGTACTTTTAACAGTATCCCTATTCTTTCAGATTTTAAGGAACAATAGGTACAGCCATTTCAAGGTTATTGAGTCAAGCACAATTAAAAGAAGCAGAGACAGACCTAAAATAATTTGGTAAGAGCTTATAAAGAGAGATTTTGAATCTTCATATCTTGATCAGAATACGACCCATAACATACTTGATTGGAATAGAAGGATCTGTGTAGCCGACTCTAACATGGTTGGGATTGAGGCTTAGATGATGAGGATGATGATGATGAATAGGTACAGCCATTAATTGTTGATAAAGAGAAGCAATGTATGATACATGAATAGGAATGATTGGAAGTTATAAGCTGCTTCTTATAGCGCTTTACTATGTGAAGGTGTAGTATTATTGTAGTCACCAACTTAATTCATAAAGTAAAAGATCGTCTAATATAACTAAGTGATCAATGATATATATTAGAAATAAGGAATATGGAAAATTACATAAGCAAATTTAGAAATGGCCGACCTGTTTGTCAGAATAGAGGCGTCGGGCATGGAGAGCTGCCAACATAACTAAAGTAGCCAGAGTTGCGCCTGGAAACAAAATGGATTCACCTGCAAAATATTACAATCACTGGTTATTAACTTATTATAGCTTCAGGACATTTTCCCTATATATAAAAACCTTGTATGGATTTTATGAACATTTACCCATTAATTATATACGTAGTTTATTGTTTATGTATCGGTGTATACATATATAAATGTTAATCTGCTAATATATATACATATATATAAATATTAAAGAAAAATATACAGGATCAGACATTTTAAAAAAAGTAGAAAAAGAAAGCAATACAAAAGCAAGAAAGAGGCGGAACTCGATTTATTCCTGAAGTAGGGTTTAGGAAGTGTGTACCGGCCGTTACATGTAAGTTATGTGCAACACTCATTAAAACGGGATATGTGGAATCCGTTCAATAAATCCAACCATATGGATTGAATCAACACTGTTTAGATTGATTGTGTTTAAAAAATCACAACCATATCTCGCATGTATCATGAGATATAACAGCATATCATCCAATGGTTTCTGCAATTTCTACAACTTACCATTGATTAGAAAATATGCATTTTCTTTCATTTGATTATCTAGGAATGTTGAATTGAGATGATATTTGAGACACATGTTATCTAAGGGGTATACATCACATCTGTAAGATTCGGTTGTTCTGTAGAGTTGTGCAACCATCATAAATGAAGATGGGTACGTATAAGAAACACGTACTCAAGTACAATATTGGTATGAAAACATAAACGATTAGATTTATAATTTTTCTAATTAGCATTAATGGCAAAAACAAGAATAAAGTTATTTTAAATAAGAAAAAGATAGATCAACAAATAAATAGAGTTCAATGTCATAACTCGAAGTCTTCTACAAAGTAATGACTATCCTTCACAACATAGCCACTGAATAGAAACAGAATTGAAGGCAGAAAACAAGATAACCAGGAAACATTTATTTACAGTATGAATTCCAAATAAAAATGATGTTTGGCACATAATGATAGCATCAATCTTTAGTTCAATACTGACATGGAACAGAAAACTCATATATATGTCGTAGTGCCCACTAAAACAACTTAAGGCTGCAATATGGACAAGGCAAGGGCCAAGGTGCACCCCCTTGGGGTGTCTTGCTGCCTATGAGAGTGCCTTTCCAAGTATGCCTACCAATCTCAATCTTCAAAAAATAGAAAATCCCTCTCCAGGAAATTCATTTTTCTAGTCTTTGCCGGATGGAAAACTGTAAAAATATCAATGACGGGGATGCAATTGACATAGTCTATGTGTTTTAGGGTAGACCCACCCACCCACCCCGTAGTTGCCAATTTCTAGCAATTGATCATGTCATAATTTCAAAAGATTTGAAATCTTCATGCTCGTTTTAGTAGGGTTTTCAATGGGGAACTCATCTTCCGGTCATAGATTGCAAGATTTCAATCTGGGTAAATGTTGAGTATTAGGTCTTAACTATAGACAGATGAACTCTTTTTCCTAATGACCTCGTTCTACTCTTTTCTCAAAACAAGCATCACTCTATACTACTGTACTTTTTCTAGAATTCCAAAAAAAATTATGGTCTCAACAATTGATTTGGTGATTGACACTCAGTCCATATAGGGGTGAGAAGTCAGAAGATTTGATCTCTAGCAAAACCCATCATACAACCACCACTACTGCCTAAATTGAAATAATGGCTGTGGAGTCAGAAGTAAATAGGCATTCATAACAACACTAGCCGTCACTAACAGAAGCATACGTCTAGGCCAGGCCCTACTCCCAAGGGATTGCTAGTAATCGAGCGCATTGGTTTCTACAGTAATAGTCTGTTATACTTGTTGAGCAAATCTTGAAAACAGTGCTTTACATTAATCAACAGTGAGTGAGAAAAAAAGAGTTCAGATCAGCCGATTTTAATGGATATTAAAGAGCTCAAAGAACAGCCTCAACTTTAGTGCAGAGATGATACGAAATCCTCAGCGGCTGGGTCGTAGTATCAGAGTGGCTCGGATCAACTTATCCCTCTCTAAATCATATCTACTGTCTTAACTTCAGTGTTTCAACATTTCTTTCCTTCAATCTGTTATTTCAACAGGAAGGGGTTTTGATTTTAAAAACAGGTTACTCTGAGACCAGTTAGTCGATGACGGTTAGCTACCAAATTCATATCCGTATCGTGAGAGTCAATAATAGCGACTATAATGGTAGGGCAGTTTGTCTCTACGCTCTAAGAGGCTAACCTTTGCCGCCGCCGGTGCTTCCACCGCCAACAGATGACCGCGTTTGGAAGAAACTCCGGCGAGAACCAGGAGTGCGGAGGATGGAGGCGGCGGCAGGTAGGCGCTGGAGGCGATGACATGGTAGAAAGGCCCATGAGGGAGGAGTCCGAAACTTCATGCTCCTCGAAGCTACCTCTGCTTATGCGCAACTGGTTGACACTCTCCCACTGTCTTCGTTAGGCGAAGAGCTGCCAAAGCGTTCACCAGCTGCGACACTACGGCGGCGTGACCGCCTCTCTAACTTTCCCTATTTCCTTACCTGCCGCCAGAAATACTTTCCAGCTTCAGTTTCCCGTAACTTTCTCCCGCCGCATGCATACACATACACAAGGCCCTTTTTTGGGGGTGGGTGTTGTTCATAAGAATGGAATTTGATTGTGAGGCTTTTAGTTGGTTTATATTTATTTCTTTGGTACGACAATTTACGTCATTAAAAGACCAGACTATTTTGGAAAAACATGAAAACAGGAAATGCATATGGTCCAGATAGAATTTCTATGACAAGATCATGTTTTCTCGGAAGAACTCATTGTAATGGCCACATCGAATGAACAAAGTAATGTTGTTTGTTCAGAAAAAAAATGAAAAATAGTATTCCTATGCGGATAAATGAGCTTGGTGGTCAACGACTTTCTTCAATAAGATTATCAGCAGTAAGAAAATACCATATAAGTTAGGATTAGTACCATAGTCCCCGTATATAAGAACAAAGATCTTAAAGCTGCCCAAATCATAGAAGAATCAAGTTGACACGTCCTATTTTGGAGCATTGCAAAGGGTTTATTGAGCAGGTATTAAATTCTATAACACAAACATCGCCGCCACGACCATCTAATTCCCAATGACAACGAAGTGGAGGTTGGCTACATGACTTTTCGAACCATCCTTAGTATTTTGACCTAGATATAAATATTCAAAATATATATTTATAAACTATTTTCATATTAATTTAGCCATGCATCTTTTTCTTTTAACATTGTTGACTCAATAGCATTGTTTCAAGTAGGCATATTGTAAGTGCATTGTGTTGACTTTTTTTGATATTGCCACATTTCCCAATGATGCAAATGTTGGCTAAATTGGACATTATTATAATCCATTTGTTTTGATGATGACAAATATTTCATTCTTGTAGATCTAACGTGCTACTTGAGTGTTGCAAGAATAAAGTGGATGACAAACCTTTAGAAGATCTATATGCTCAAAATGCTTTAATTTCATCAAATGTAAAAACTTGTACAAGTATATAATGTACAAGTACTTAGATATCATATAAATCAAGCGTTTAGATCTTCCTTAGCCATTCACAACACTTAGATAGGTCATCCCCTATTATAGTGTCACAACTGCACACTCATACACACACTTAGTATTTATCTAGAACCACCAAAACAGAGACATTCTCGGTCGAACTAATTGTCGATCGAGACACACTCGGTCGAACATCTTCTCGACCGAGAGTCTCCCGATTTAATTCTTCTAATAGGTTCTATAGTCGTTAGACACAGCAAACAAGGTAGTTGGGAGTTGGAATCGAACGTTATATACACTTGCTCCAGACCGTCCATCGGTCGACAAAAACTTCGACCGACGGACTCTCGATCAACAAACTTCTCCACCGAGATTGTCTCTGTCTGCACTTTTCAGAATTAATAAACTAGTCGTTGCTAATGCAATTAGTGGATACCTACCGGCTAGTTGAGCACTTAGAACCCCCTAGAAAGTGTCTAGAACGTCCTTAAGCATTCATAGGTCATTCCTATAAATAGGTCATGTCTTACGACACCCAAAACACACTTGTGCAATACTTGAGCATACATACTTGCAATTGGCAATCCTTTCTTGTGAGCAATTGAGCAACTCATACACTTGCTAATCTTTCCCATTGCTACAAGCTTGTGTCTTATTGGCTAGAATCTCCTTTCCAGCATACTTGCACTTTTACACACATTGGTTAGGAGATCAAAATGCTTGATATAGGAAATCAAGACTTGTGCTACAACGGTAATTGTAATTTTCATTTTCCTTTCTTGTTCCTTTTTATTACTTGTACTCTCTTTGCTACTCCTAGGGTTGGAGGCTGCGGATTGAATAGGGTGCTATCTTCTCAGGTGGAGAAGGGTCTTCTCAGGAGGAGAAGGTGGACTTTGGACTACTTCTGTCACACCCCGATCTCACACTAACCACAAATCACGAGATTAGGGCGCGACGGAGGGATTATTACATAAACAAATCACTGAGAACCTTTTTCTTTTTAAAATCTCATAATGATATCCGGATCATTGCTGTAAACTAAAACATAAATAACTATTGCGGAAGCATTTCAATTAAACTGGCTAGAGAACATAAACAGAGTTTACAACATGTAACATTGTTTAACAGAACGTAGAACATAACAGTTAATTTACATCTTTTACACATTCGCCATACATACTTTCTCTCACCCACACCATGTCCCAAGGATCGAGGGGAAAGGACTAATAGACCACTATCTAACTAAACTAACTACATATACCTTCTACAGATTAAGCGTTAGGATGAAAAGATCCTTCTGATTCCTGGAATTTGTCGCTGGCCTGAAAATGTTTGAGTAGAGGAATTAGCCTACTCGCTCAGTGAATAATATTTCACTTAGCCATCATCGGATAACTCCATATTTTACATTTAACAGGAATATGTGAATAAAATAACAAACTGAGCAGTTCTAATTAAACAGTGCAATTATCACAGAAAAGTATAATGAACATTTAAAGAACAAGTATTATAAATTCTAAATCTAAACATACACAAGTTTCATATTAATCTAACTTAATTCTAAGTAATCATCTTTTAACTTATGCCCTGATCATATGCAGTGTACTCTGCATATAAAGTCTCGTAGCGAACTACGAACCCACCGTACAAGACTTAGCGACACACCCGGGAAATGCTAAGTCTGACTGCTGTCCTGGTCTGCGTCAGGACTCTCAGGCTCACACGGCCTCTCTGCACTCTCAAAGAGTGTACTCTAGACTCCTCCTCTAACCTGAGCACACAGGCGGAGAGTCTGGGTTACCACCGTGACACACGCACAGATTATTGTTGAATAACCCATATTTACTTCCAGTGCCACCGTGACACACGCACGGATTATTATTGAACACTGCCTCTCTGTCCTCGTGCCACCGTGACACACGCACGGATTATTGTTGAACACGAGCCACCGACCATCTAGACACACTCTAGGTAGGTCGTTTCACCCCTAAGGCACAGACCTCCAAAAGGGGTTCTACGGTGTAAGGGCATCTAAGTCTAACACATTTTATTATAACAAGAAAACTCTTATAACATTGTGTCTCTCTCTCACATATTCGACTACTGGAATATACAGTAATTCTGCAATTCACTAGCTGAAACTAGAAATTCAACTTTCATAACATTTCGATATATAGTGCAACAACTATTCACTTATATCGCAATAACTCATAACTCAGCTATGCTTTCATGCAAACAGATTCGTTTACTGTAAAAAGATTTCATATCTATTCCACGTCTCTATACTGATTTCATATTAATGAACATTCAAATATATTGTATTGAAAGGAATACTCAATCTGAAATACTTTATCACATTTATTCACATCTTACTGAAATTACTCGTAAAGCATACACATTTATTTTACTAATCATTTCATTTCATTTGAACTATGCAAATTAAAAGTCTAGGGATGATAACTATGCTCGGTATCCGAGTAATCTCTATTACCCACATATACACATAAACAGCATTTTCATATACGCAATATCTACGATTAAACGAGTTAAACCTTGATAACTAAGTGAGATAATACTCACCCACTTCGGTGTGTTCGTATACACCGAAAACATCCACAAACACGCCTAATTCTGCTTTTCTGCAACTTTGCACCCCGTGCAACTGATCTGCACGCCGTGAAAATCTGGGAAGAAACACTTCTGTTATTGGTTTGGGATGTCCGGATTCCACCGGAATTGCGTCCAGAGACCGGTTCCGACGTTTGTTGGATTGTCTTCTATCTTTGGATTTGTCCTGGAACAAACCTGCTACACCCAAGGTGCTCCCGTACGACAGGTTGAAGACGAACTCGATTAAAGCTGAATCGAGGACTAGGGTTGCAGATTTGTACCTAGGCCTCAAGGCCGGGGTCAAAGCTATCTTTTTCCTTGGTGTCTCATGCGCCCAACAGCTCCTGGTTTAGAACATGCTGCAGCAAGCAGCTACTTCCCGCGCTCAGTTAGAAGAAAGGTTTTGGCTAGGTGCCATTCATGACTGGAAGCTGCGGTTTCGTGCACTAGGCTCTTGGCCGAAGTCGGGGTGGTGGTTTTGGTGGTATTTGCTCGCCCAAGGAAGCTCCCTGGCCGTTGTTGCGGTTGTCGTTCTGCTGCAGTTTGCTAGGGCGCCGCCTAGCAAGCTAGGGCTACGATGGGGGCGAGGTAGAGGAAGAAGGAAGAAGAAGATAGTGGAGGCGACGCCTTGCTGGATCGATGGTGCTGTGAAGCCGCCCCACTCTCCCCCTTAGTTGCTGGCCGCGGCCCTGTGCAGCAGGTCGGCTGCAGATGGGGCACCACCCTAGGCAAGGAAAGGGGAACGAAGGAGGAGGAAGAAAGAGAACGGAGGGGAGGAAGCATCGACCTGCTGGAATTGGAGCTAGGATGCCCAAGTCGCCCCAAGATCGCCCCTCCCCTTTTCCTCAGCTGCAGGTCGATCGACCTGCTTGGGCGTCGCTCAAGCGCTGTCTGTTCCTGTTCTATTGAGCGTCGGCTCGGAAGAAAGAAGATAAGGGAAATAAAGTAGCCGACCCACTAAAGGGATGAATAAATGGGAAAATTGCATCTCAAGTCCAAGAAAACTAAAAAGGTTGTAACTTTTGCCTTGAGGGTCCGATTTAAACGATTTTTCTTGCAAAATTCCAAGCACGGAATCCACTACAATCTCAAAGCAAATAATCATGCTAATTAGACTGTCTCACTTGATCAAAGAACTAAACACATCAGTGAGTACTTAATTCAACTTAATTAACTTAATGATCAACATTGCTACTATCATTAATTACCTCAGATGATTCAATCTCAACTATTGATTCACATATTAGCTTATATTAATTAACCATGATGTTTAACAAAATACTTAGCACTAATCAAGGTACTTCACGCTAATCGAGGTATTAATTAGTTAACTTAGTTATGGGTTATAACAATCTCCCTCCCTTATAAGAATTTCGTCCCGAAATTCCTAAAAGAGAAAAGAAAACTTGTTACGCATATCTATCCCAAAACTCCCATGTGGCTTCCTCTAGGTTGTGGTTTCTCCACAAAACCTTCTCTATGGGTATCTCACGATTTTGAGTTTCTTGATCCTCTGATCAACTATCTGCATTGGTCTTTCAACCTAGGACACATCTGATCTGATTCCAGATCAAACCACAAAACATTGTCTTTGTAGAACTGTTATAACAGTATCTCAAATTATGGTAATTACTGAGAAATTATCATACTATACATGCAGACAAACTAAAATTCTTAAATAAACAGAATGCACGTCAATTTGGTACTAAAATAAAATCATGCAATTTAACTGTTAAACATCATCACATCTCATAATGAAAATTGATATCAAAATACTTGATTCATTGTACACCCTATCCTTAGGGTTTCATTTGCCTTATTCATTCATCACATGCCAACACCCTACTCTTAGGGTTATCTCATTCACTAGTCACATGGCAACACCCTACTCTTAGGGTTTCCGTTATCTCATCTGTTTGATTGCAGTTCAATTCACAATACGGTATCATTCTAGAACTGGCGGAGCAGTATATTCAAAATCATTGTAATTACTGAATAATCTTTATATCATGCATGCAGGCAGATTAAAAATTCATAAATATTCCAAACTCAAATCAATTTTGGCACATACATACTGAATTCATGTAATTGAACATCTTATTACATCAATAATAGTAATTTACTTCACCTATAAGAAACCATCTGTAATATTTTTCAATTATCTGAAATTTCTCGAAGAACGTGCATATTAACCAAATTCCTGGTTTGTGCATCACATAACTCAATTAAGAGTTGCTTACAAAACATAACACAAATAATTAATAGTACTTGAGAATTTCTAATAATATCTCAGAGAAACGTGCCAATTCATGAAAATGTTAAGTCATACCCATTAACATAACAGGAAGCGTGCAACTAGGTTTATTTGTATATTTTAATGCTAACGTACTTTCTTGAAATCATGCATCTAATGGTTTACTAAATCTGTATTGTCTGGGTTTATACCCAAACCGTACCATTATCAGTTGTGTATTTCTAAACTCAACATTCATACTAAGCAAACTCTATAAGACTTAAATGTTCATCCCTACTTCCACTGAAAAGCAAAACACATGCTCTCAGCATGTCCTCAAGAGTCTGAATGGTTCTCTCAGACTGGCCATCCGTCTGCGGTTGAAAAGGTTATATTGAATCTTAACTTTGTGCCCGAAGCACGATGCAACTGTTTCTACAATCCTAAATGTGAACTTAGAATCTCAATATGATATGATTGAAACTGGATTACCAGGCAATCTAACTATTTCATCCATGTATATCTTAGTCAAGTTTCGAGACATCAAGGGTTGACTTAATATGAAGAAAGCGAGCAGACTAAATTAGTCTATCCACAATCATTCATATCAAATCACAACCTCTAGATGTCCTGGGTAATCTTACCACAAAATCCATTGTGAAAAATTCCCATTCCCATACTAGTATAGGAAAAGATTACAAAGTACATGTGGGTTTCTGATGCTAAGTCTTAACCTGCTGACACACATTGCACTTAACCACCTAATCAGCTACATCCTTCTGCATATCTAACCATCCGTTTCAATTCCTTGACATTCATATACATCTTAGTGTTTTCCTGAAAGCATAGCATACATCAATACATGCATTTCCATAAGAATCTTTTCTTTCAACTTACTATCTCGAGGTACACACAACATGTCATGCTAATACAACACCTTATCATCTTAAAAACTCAAACTCTGGTCTCTTTTCCTTCTATCATGTCATGCATGGTCTGGTTTAACTCACTATCACCCTATAATAGTCCCTTGATCTGATCATAAGAAGTAGGCTTGACTTGCATCTGTGCAATCAAGCCACTCTGTGTTGTCACCCCTAAGCCTAAGTTCAACTTCCACATTTCTACTAACAGGTCTCTATTGAAACCTGCCATAGAGAATGCATTAGTTGTTGAACTTGACTTTCTGCTGAAAGCATCAGCCACCACATTCTCTTTACCAGGGTGATAATCTATTGTCACATTATAAAGATAGTGACGCCATGTCTTAAAAACATGAACTACGTCAGCTATCTTCAGACCATATATCGGATAATACTCCGCATTCTATGCTACTTTCTTATTGTTTACATTTCAGTTTTATGTTTTACTCTTTTCTCTAAGTCATTTCATGTTGTTCATGTACCATTCAGATTAGCTACCTATAAACCCTAGATCACTATCAAAGCCAGCTTACTTTTCATAGATCAAATCTCAAGGTCTTATTTTACAGAGATACTAGTATTCAGGGTTAAACCACTAGTGATATCCCTTGAACTATTTCAACTCTAATCATTCTAGGGTTTGGTCCTTATCAGTAACATAGCATTATTGTGTGTGGGTGTGGTCGATCATATAGATCAATTTGAGCTGCTTGGGTCAATAGCATATTAACCCAATACTCAACTTTAATTATACTGGCTGAAAATTCAGTTTTCACAATAGTTTCTGTAATTCGTTTATTAAATAGCTAACAGAAGCTCCAAAAATTCTGGAAATTTTATATGTTATACCTAATGAAGTTTCAGGCCTCCAGTAAAAATTTGAGATCATTTCTAATTACCAATAAATAATTAAAAATCAAACAGTGCACTGCTATATTGCAGTCTGCAGCAGATTCGGTCGAGTTGTAAACTCGGCCGACACCCTCACTGTAGAGATCAAAAGTCATCCAAAAATTACGCCAATTTAACAGAGTGTCTAAAATTGTGTTTTTCAAGAACAATTAAAATTTGATATCAATTGGATAGACAAATAAAAATATAAAATTCAATTACCACACTGCTATATCATTCTGAAAATGTGATCGGTCGAGTTTGAAACTTGGCTGATAAACAAGTCATAACATTCTTCAAAAATTCTGATATTTTCCAATGTTGTTTACATTTTATATATCCAAATCATATCCAAATTGGAGATAAATCAGAGTTACACATAAAATACTAAAAATCATTTAGTGAGACATTCTACTTATCAAATTTTGTGTTTATGTATCATCAAAACCCTATTTTGGGCCAATTAGGGTCTATGCTTCTCAAACCCTAATTCTCAAGACAAAAGAACATTTAGACTTCTTATCATAGTTAAAACATCCTAGTGTATATACATTCTCACTATGTTACGGGTCTAAATCATCCAGAGTCTATTCTTATTTTACTGTTAATAGGAGTCATTAGATCCCAGTAACGCATCCTGCCAGCCGGACCAGGCCGAACCTGTAGTCTTGAAGCCAAGAGCTACTCGAGATTAATCAACCCCTATTAATCTTAAACATGTGGAAAGAATATCCACTTAGGGCAAACTCATTTAAACGTAATTTCGGGTCTACTTTAATACAAAGAAAACAAACACTAAACAATTCACTTCATGACACAACAATATAAAAGAATCATATTTATTCTATAAACTGAAAATTTAAATCCATACATATAAGAGCATTTCTAATGATTTCCAATCAAATAAGAAATATAAGGCAAGAGTTGTATCATATTCTATGTTTAATCTTTTACTCCTACATAAATTTCCAGTTTCTTAACCCTAAGATTTCTAGGGTTTCTCTCTAGCCTATCCTTCCTCTGCATACCTGGCCAGGGCATCCAGAGAAGAATAGACAGAGTAGCTTGATACTGGTCAATCTAAGTATTCAGACACCTGGCCAGGGTATCTAAACACTCAGACCTCCCAGAGCTAAAAACACATCACTTACTATTTGCCTCACTTATAACTTTATCTCTTGATCCTAATGATTCTTAACGACTCAACCTAAGCTCTTTACTTGGTTCTCATGACCACATCCTCTTCCTACCATCTGCAATAGTATAACAGAACACTTCCTGTTAGAAAATTGCAGTTAGAAGGAAGACACTTAAGTCCTAATCCTATTGGTCTCTTATCGTCCCCTGACCTTGACTTAGAGTAACCATGTACTCAACCTATGCTCTGATACCAAGATGTCACACCCGATCTCACACTAACCACAAATCACGAGATTAGGGCACGACGGAGGGATTATTACATAAACAAATCACTGAGAACCTTTTTCTTTTTAAAACCTCGTAATGATATCCGGATCATTGTTGTAAACTAAAATATAAATAACTATTGCGGAAGCATTTCAATTAAACTGGCTAGAGAACATAAACAGAGTTTACAACATGTAACATTGTTTAACAGAACGTAGAACATAACAGTTAATTTACATCTTTTACACATTCGCCATACATACTCTCTCTCACCCACACCATGTCCCAAGGATCGAGGGGAAAGGAATAAGAGACCACTATCTAACTAAACTAACTACATATACCTTCTACAGATTAAGCGTTAGGATGAAAAGATCCTTCTGATTCCTGGAATTTGTCGCTGACCTGAAAATGTTTGAGTAGAGGAATGAGCCTACTCGCTCAGTGAATAATATTTCACTTAGCCATCATCGGATAACTCCATATTTTACATTTAACAAGAATATGTGAATAAAATAACAAACTGAGCAGTTCTAATTAAACAGTGCAATTATCGCAGAAAAGTATAATGAACATTTAAAGAACAAGTATTATAAATTCTAAATCTGAACATACACAAGTTTCATATTAATCTAACTTAATTCTAAGTAATCATCTTTTAACTTATGCCCTGATCATATGCAGTGTACTCTGCATATAAAGTCTCGTAGCGAACTACGAACCCACCGTACAAGACTTAGCGACACACCCGGGAAATGCTAAGTCTGACTGCTGTCCTGGTCTGCGTCAGGACTCTCAGGCTCACACGGCCTCTCTGCACTCTCAAAGAGTGTACTCTAGACTCCTCCTCTAACCTGAGCACACAGGAGGAGAGTCTGGGTTACCACTGTGACACACGTACAGATTATTGTTGAATAACCCATATTTACTTCCAGTGCCACCGTGACACACGCACGCATTATTGTTGAACACTGCCTCTCTGTCCTCGTGCCACCGTGACACACGCACGGATTATTGTTGAACACGAGCCACCGACCATCTAGACACACTCTAGGTAGGTCGTTTCACCCCTAAGGCACAGACCTCCAAAAGGGGTTCTACACTGTCAGGGCATCTAAGTCTAACACATTTTATTATAACAAGAAAACTCTTATAACATTGTGTCTCTCTCTCACATATTCGACTACTGGAATATACTGTAATTCTGCAATTCACTAGCTGAAACTATAAATTCAACTTTCATAACATTTCTATATATAGTGCAACAACTATTCACTTATATCGCAATAACTCATAACTCAGATATGCTTTCATGCAAACAGATTCGTTTACTGTAAATAGATTTCATATCTATTCCATGCCTCTATACTGATTTCATATTAATGAACATTCAAATATACTGTATTGAAAGGAATACTCAATCTAAAATACTTTATCACATTTATTCGCATCTTACTGAAATTACTCGTAAAGCATACACATTTATTTTACTAATCATTTCATTTCATTTGAACTGTGCAAATTAAAAGTCTAGGGATGATAACTATGCTCGGTATCCGAGTAATCTCTATTACCCACATATACACATAAACAACATTTTCATATACGCAATATCTACGATTAAACGAGTTAAACCTTGATAACTAAGTGAGATAATACTCACCCACTTCGGTGTGTTCGTATACACCGAAAACGTCCACAAACACGCCTAATTCTGCTTTTCTGCAACTTTGCACCCCGTGCAACTGATCTGCACGTCGTGCAAATCTGGGCAGAAACACTTCTGTTATTGGTTTGGGATGTCCGGATTCCACCGGAATTGCGTCCAGAGACCGGTTCCGACGTTTGTTGGATTGTCTTCTATCTTTGGATTTGTCCTGGAACAAACCTGCTACACCCAAGGTGCTCCCATACGATAGGTTGAAGACGAACTCGATTAAAGCTGAATCGAGGACTAGGGTTGCAGATTTGTACCTAGGCCTCAAGGCCGGGGTCAAAGCTATCTTTTTCCTTGGTGTCTCATGCGCCCAACAGCTCCTGGTTTAGAACATGCTGCAACAAGCAGCTACTTCCCGCACTCAGTTGGAAGAAAGGTTTTGGCTAGGTGCCAATCATGACTGGAAGCTGCGGTTTCGTGCACTAGGCTCTTGGCCGAAGTCGGGGTGGTGGTTTTGGTGGTACTTGCTCGCCCAAGGAAGCTCCCTGGCCGCTGTTGCGGCTGTCGTTCTGCTGCAGTTTGCTAGGGCGCCGCCTAGCAAGCTAGGGCTATGATGGGGGCGAGGTAGAGGAAGAAGGAAGAAGAAGATAGTGGAGGCGACGCCTTGCTGGATCGATGGTGCTGCGAAGCCGCCCCACTCTCCCCCTTAGTTGCTGGCCGCAGCCCTGTGCAGCAGGTCGGCTGCATATGGGGCACCACCCTAGGCAAGGAAAGGGGAACGAAGGATGAGGAAGAAAGAGAACGGAGGGGAGGAAGCATCGACCTGCTGGAATTGGAGCTAGGATGCCCAAGTCGCCCCAAGATCGCCCCTCCCCTTTTCCTCAGCTGCAGGTCGATCAACCTGCTTGGGCGTCGCTCAAGCGCTGTCTGTTCCTGTTCTATTGAGCGTCGGCTGGGAAGAAAGAAGATAAGGGAAATAAAGTAGCCGACCCACTAAAGGGATGAATAAATGGGAAAATTGCATCTCAAGTCCAAGAAAACTAAAAAGGTTGTAACTTTTGCCTTGAGGGTCCGATTTAAACGATTTTTCTTGCAAAATTCCAAGCACGGAATCCACTACAATCTCAAAGCAAATAATCATGCTAATTAGACTGTCTCACTTGATCAAAGAACTAAACACATCAGTGAGTACTTAATTCAACTTAATAACTTAATGATCAACATTGCTACTATCATTAATTACCTCAGATGATTCAATCTCAACTATTGATTCACATATTAGCTTATATTAATTAACCATGATGTTTAACAAAATACTTAGCACTAATCAAGGTACTTCACGCTAATCGAGGTATTAATTAGTTAACTTAGTTATGGGTTATAACAATCTCCCTCCCTTATAAGAATTTCATCCCGAAATTCCTAAAAGAGAAAAGAAAACTTGTTACGCATATCTATCCCAAAACTCCCATGTGGCTTCCTCTAGGTTGTGGTTTCTCCACAAAACCTTCTCTAAGGGTATCTCACGATTTTGAGTTTCTTGATCCTCTGATCAACTATCTGCATTGGTCTTTCAACCTAGGACACATCTGATCTGATTCCAGATCAAACCACAAAACATTGTCTTTGTAGAACTGTTATAACAGTATCTCAAATTATGGTAATTACTGAGAAATTATCATACTATACATGCAGACAAACTAAAATTCTTAAATAAACAGAATGCACGTCAATTTGGTACTAAAATAAAATCATGCAATTTAACTGTTAAACATCATCACATCTCATAATGAAAATTGATATCAAAATACTTGATTCATCGTACACCCTATCCTTAGGGTTTCATTTGCCTTATTCATTCATCACATGCCAACACCCTACTCTTAGGGTTATTTCATTCACTAGTCACATGGCAACACCCTACTCTTAGGGTTTCCATTATCTCATCTGTTTGATTGCAGTTCAATTCACAATACGGTATCTCATCTGTTTGATTGGGTGGCTTTGACACATGGGGCTTTTGAGGGGTGAGTGATAGATATGGGATTTGTCCCTCCTGAGGGAGTTTGATGTCCTTGTCCACTTGATGAGTAGGATTGAGAAAGGCATGCACATGCACGTGTGAATCAATATGTGATATTGATGTCACACACATCTCACTCAGTCTGCTCTGAGATCAAGGAAATGAATGAACGTTGACAGGATGATTGTTCCATGCCTCGAGTTCATTCAGGATATCAGTGACAAAGTAATTATACATTCACTGTAACACCATTCACGGATTGTAGGATTGAAAGTTGTTCTCCAACTTTCTATTTCACTTGGGTAGCACTGATGTGTGACTAGGCATCGCTCTTTGCTTGTGAAGTCATAAGTGTTATGGACTTTCACTGCCAACGTGAAATGGACCTGCAGGGTCACACACATAGGATTTAATCTGGAAGAGGAGTTTTGTCCACAAGTAATGTTTAGATTGATTACTAAAGGAGTTTAGTAGTTCAATTAAACACTCAATTAATCGATAGCTCAATATCATAATGTTCAAGGTGTTGGATGCATTGATTGGAGTATCAGATTGATTGAAATCGCAATTGACTAATTCTGCACAATCTGCACTCCCAACTGATCGGCTCATGAGATGAACCGATCGGCTGAGCTTGGTGAACCGGTCGGCTCAAGTGTCGAACCGATTGGCTCAAGATCAGAGTGAACCGATTGCTTCAAGTGTTGAAACGATCGATTCAACTGGTGCAACCGAGCAAATTGGGAAAGTAAGATTGGTGAGAATTCTCCTTTCATTTCAATTGCCCAATTTGATTGGGAAATAGGATTGGTATTCGATACCAATTAGAAACAAAAGAAGGAAAGTCAATCGGGAACTGATCAGGACCACCAACCGACCGGTTCAGAAGTGAACCGACCGGTTCAAGGGTCCCAACCGATCAGTTGAGGTGTCAACCGACCGGTTCATGTCCCCAACCGACCGTTTCAGTTGTGAAACGATCGGTTCAGGTTGCGAGTTGGTTGCTTTTGTGGAAAATCTCGAACCATTCTACTCCTGCTTTTAGTCCCATATTGTCGGGGACAAAGAACCCTGTCCCATGACCTGCATATATATAGGGGTATTGGGGGCTTCTCAGAGTACAACTCAGTGCAAGCCGGTTGCTCTGCAAATTTGTCGTTCTCTCTGGTTTTGGTAACCAAGAGAGCCCGAGCAAGTGTTACCCGAAAAGGGAGGCATAGCAAGGGAAAGACAACTGCAGTTGCAACTGGTAGTAGGAGAGTGTGTTGGCGACTAGTACATCAACATGAGGGTGTGACTCCTTCTGGTTCCTTGTGCGACAAGGAAATCGGAGTTCCAGGGAGTCTGTGTGGATGACTGCAGAGGCGGGAGACCTCTGTCGCTCGGAGGACAACTGTCAATCCCGACAGTCTCGGTGAAACTGGGAGTCTTAAGTCCCGGTGCGACCAGGAGCTGGACAGACACCGTCCAAGACCGGAGGTGAAGACCGCGCAAGGCGTGAGATACTGTCAGCGAGCAAGCCTCGGGACAAGGTATGCATCCACAAACCATCTTTCCTATTGTACAGACATTGACGTGATTCCTTTTGTTCTGGGTTTTTGGGAGAATTTTTTTTGTTTCCGCTGCTTCTCTGCCTCCTCTAAAACCCAACAGTGGTATCAGAGCCACATCAACTGTTCTATATTTTAGGATTATCGATATGATCGATTTTGGTTTGTCGCCTTTATTTATTGCATGTGATGCGAATAATATCGGCTTTATACATGTCCAATCCACAAATCCCAAATATACATATATGATATGTAATATTAATGCACTCGATACACGTCACCCTTAAACGAGTTTTGTGGTGGATGTGTAGCATGATTATGGCCTATAAACCCCTATATTTGTGTGTGGGTGTATGTGGTTGCTTGCATCTCGGTCTGCACACCGATTCCCCTTCTCTTATTCCTGATGTAACTCAAAATAATTCGAGAATTCTTTTCCTACCTTTGCTCCCCCCGAATGTAACTCGGAGTTTCACAGTTAAATTGTAAATAGGATAGATTTTATTTCCTGTTATGTCAAAGAACGGCGAACGACCTGAGACGATCGGTTCAAGGCATGAACCGATCGGTTGGTGATCCAGACGACCAGTTCGAGGAGCGAGACGAGCAGGTGGTGACCTGATGAGATGCACGACGACCGGTGAACCGATTGGCTGGAGGAGCCAGTCGATCGGCTGGTGGCACCCGAACAACCAACCTGATGGCGAGCCGATCGGTCATGGAGATGAGCTGATCAACCAGAAAGGCAGGCACAGATTTCATCTTGTACATGTTGCATATGATGTAGACCTAGATGACCGTGATTCCTCTTGGCTCGAGGAATCACAATAGGATGGCCATAATCATTGCTTTTTATCATTTTGCATGTTTTCTATGGGATATTGCATGTATATGATACTTACTACACATTGTGGTGATTGGATATGTATATCTATATAAAAACCAAATCCCTCATTAAATATTAAGTTTTAGATGCCTTCCAAATGCGACACACGTGAAAAGCTTGATCGACCAAGTGTGGGCATGACCTAGCGTGGTGCACCGTCTATCTCGTGGAAGCGTGAAGGATGAATGTGTGGGTCTGCCCTAGCAGGGTGCATATTCATCATGTTGGCTTTGGGTCGGACTTAACAAGGTGATCTAGATGGGATCTAGTACCTTGAGGCATGGAGATGATCATGGCAAAGAGTTGCATATCACATCTTTCAAGAGTTGCATATGATGCAATTGGCAAGAGTTGCCTACCTGAGAGATCTCAGTTGTGGGTGACAGCCCTAGCTGGTCCATGGCTCAGAGGATTTCAGGATCTTGACCCACTAGAAGATTGTACACTGTAATCTTCTGAATTGATGGTGAGGGCTATCAATTTGAGTCAAAATAGTGGGAGCGGTAATTAATTAAAGGCCTAATTAACTATCGTCAAATTTTATTCAAATCAAATCAAAAGGAGTTTTGACAAATGCAAATTTTCTCTTATAGAATGGCAAAGGAATCATCTCTTAAAATGGGCAAATTAATTGAGAATAAATTCCATAACTGGTTGAGGATTATGAGAAGTGTTATGCACAATCCAGATATACCAGGAGCCTTAGAATCCACTCTATGTACGCTTAACGCATTAGTGAAGAAGAAAGAAGGTAAGGGAGAGAAGGGTTCTCTCGCCAAACCATTTTCTTCTACATGGAGAGGATGGAAGGAACAATGGAAGAAGAAGTCAAAGATAAAGATCTCTACTTCCGGTGTATACGTGATAGAGATTAACTTTACTACTTCTTCGTCATGGGTACTTGATACCGGTTGCGGATCTCACATTTGTTCAAATGTAAAGGATCTTAAGAGAAGTAGGCCTTTGGGGAAAGGCGAGGTTGAACTACGTGTTGCCAATGGGGCAAGAGTTGCTGCCAGTGTCGTAGGAACCTATGGCTAATAATAGAGTTGAAGAACTGCTATTATGTACCTGCCATAAATAGGAATATCATTTTCGTCTCTTGTTTGGACAAAGATGGATTTGAATTTCTTATTAAGAATGGAAAATGTTCCATTTCTAAAGATGGGATCTTTTATGGTAGTGCCCCAATGTCTTATGGTCTATATTTGATAGACTTGGAGACAAGTGTATACAACGTAAACACCAAAAAGCAAAAACTCAACGACTCAAACAAAACATATCTCTGGCATTGTCGTCTAGGGCACATAAATGAGAAGCACATTTCTAGACTCCATAAAGATGGTTATCTAGACTCTTTTGATTATGAATCAATAGAGACATGTGCGTCTTGTTTGTTGGGCAAGATGACCAAGACTCCCTTTTCAGGTAAAGGTGAGAGAGCAAGTGATCTATTACATATTGATGTATGTGGGCCTTTTAGAACTAATGCCAGAAATGGGTATCAGTACTTCATTACCTTTACTGATGACTTTAGTAGGTATGACTATGTGTACCTGATGAAACATAAGTCAGAAACCCTTGAAAAGTTCAAGGATTTCATGAATGAAGTACAGAACCAACTTGGTAAAAGTATTAAGGCACTTCGATCCGATCAAGGTGGAGAATACTTAAGCCAGGAGTTTGAGGACCTTCTGCGAGCTCGTGGTATTGTATCACAATGGACTCCGCCTGGAACACCACAACATAATGGTGTGTCTGAAAGAAGGAATCACACATTGTTGGATATGGTGCGATCGATGATGAGTTTTGTTGATCTTCCAATTTCCTTATGGGGTCATGCTCTTGAAACCACCACGTTTACACTTAACAGTGTGCCATCTAAATCAGTTCAAAAGACACCATATGAGATATGGTATGGGAAGCATCCCGTTTTGTCTTTTATGAAGATTTGGGGTTGTGAGGCTTATATCAAGAAAATGTTTCCTGATAAGCTTGGACCCAAGTCCGATAAATGTTATTTTGTTGGATATCCCAAGGAAATAAGGGGATATTACTTATACCAACCAACTGACAACAAAGTGTTTGTTGCCAGGGATGATGTATTCCTAGAGAGGGAATTCATTTCCAAAGGAAGCAGTGGGAGGAATATAGAGCTTGAAGAGGTTCAAGCCTAATAAGAAAACATTGAACCGGTAGATGTACCAGAGGAAAATGCAGATTCACAAGGTGTTGTGGAATCTCAGTCTCCTCAGGTAACACAAGGACCTTGTAGATCTAGTAGGACCCGCCTTGAACCTGAGAAGTTTGGATATCTTGTGACTCAGGAAGGTGGTGAGTTGATCATAGATGATGATCCAACTACCTACGTAGAGGCTATGGAGGGACCAGATTCTGAGAAATGGCTTAAGGCCATGAGATCCGAGATGGAATCCATGTACTCCAACAAAGTATGGACTTTGGAGTATGGACTTTGGTGGAACCACCTGAAGGGGTAAAACCCATAGGGTGCAAGTGGGTCTTTAAGAAAAAGACCGACATGGATGGCAATGTGCAAACTTATAAAGGCAGATTGGTTGCAAAGGGATTTCGACAAGTTCAAGGTGTTGACTATGACGAAACCTTTTCTCCAATTGCCACGATTAAGTCCATCAGGATCATGCTTGCTATTGCAGCTTATTATGACTATGAGATTTGGCAGATGGATGTTAAAACCGCATTCCTTAACGGGAATATAAATGAGGGTGTGTACATGACACAACCTGAAGGTTTTGTAGATCCAAAGAATGCCAATAAAGTTTGTAAGCTGCAAAGGTCAATCTATGGATTGAAGCAAGCATCTCGGAGTTGGAATCTTCGATTTGATGAGGAAGTCAAAGTGTTTGGCTTTATCCAAAATGAAGATGAACCTTGTGTGTATAAGAAGGTTAGTGGGAGCTCGACCACATTCCTCATATTGTATGTGGATGACATACTTTTGATGGGGAATGATGTCTTAGCCTTAGAGAAGGTAAAGACTTGGCTTGGGAATACTTTCTCAATGAAGGACTTAGGAGAAGCATCCTACATTCTAGGAATTAAGATGTATAGAGATAGATCTAGAAGGCTTCTCGGACTAAGTCAGAGCACATACATTGACAAAGTGTTGAAGCGGTTCAACATGGAGAACTCAAAGAGAGGCAACATCCCCATGCTACATGGAGTCACCGTCTCTAGAGCTCAATGTCCCCAATCTTGTGAAGAGAGGGAGCGTATGAATGGGATCCCATATGCATCAGCCATCAGATCCATCATGTACGCTATGTTGTGCACACACCCAGATGTCTCGTATGCTCTCAGCATGACAAGCAGGTACCAGTCAGATCCCGGGAATGCTCACTGGACAGTCATTAAGAACATCCTCAAGTACTTGCAAAGGACTAAGGATCAGTTTCTTGTGTACAGCGGCGAGGAAGAGCTGGTTGTAAAGGATTACACCGATGCAAGCTTCCAAACCGATAAAGATGATTACAAATCGCAGTCAGGATTTGTGTTTTGCCTGAATAATGGAGCTGTGAGCTAGAAGAGTTCCAAGCAAGAAATAGTTGATGATTCTACTACAGAGGCCGAGTATATTGTTGCTTCACATGCAGAAAAGGAGGCTGTGTGGATCAGGAAGTTCATTTCTGAACTTGGTGTAGTTCCCAGTAGCTGTGATGCAATTGAGCTTTATTGTGACAATAATGGAGCTATTGCTCAAGCTAAGGAGCCTAGATCACATCAGCGGTCCAAGCACATACTGCGGCGCTTCCATCTCATACGAGAGATCGTACAATGAGGAGATGTGAAGATTTGCAAAGTACCAATTGAAGACAACATAGCTGATCCACTGACTAAGGCCCTTTCTCAGCAGAAGCATGATGGTCATGCTAGGTCACAAGGATTGAGGTTCCTTGGTGACTAGCTCTAAGTGCAAGTGGGAGTCTGTTGGTATGTATGCCCATAGAGCAAGTCATGTGATGATTGTAATGGGATACTTTGTAAATGATTTGAATAATAATAACGACAATTTCCGATCTATATGTTTAAACGGTTTATGAGATTATGGTGTAACATGATAGATGTCTAAAGAATGATTTTACTCAATGACGTATGCTTTTAGGTTAAGGACCTAAACGATGAGATCATACGGATGTTAAGAGTATACATTCTTGTTTGGTCCCTAGTCGGTTGTTATTATGGAAATAACCATAGACATCAATAACACTGAAGACTAGATTGTGTGTTGGTTGATGACAAAATCTCATTAGTCATGATATAAGATATCAAACCAAGCACATAGGTACTTGTTAGAGAACAAGGTACCGGACAGACCCACCGTGAGAGTGACACATGGAACCATGACCTGGTAGTCACAGTCATCTCTCATAGTGATGGTGGCGAGTGTGATTCTTAGACCTAAAATCACTACACTCGACACTTGTCGTTGGGTACACTTTGACATCATCAAACGTAGTCCTGAAACATGGGTTGTTATAAAGGTGATGATTGGGTGGCTTTGACACATGGGACTTTTGAGGGGTGAGTGATAGATATGGGATTTGTCCCTCCTAAGGGAGTTTGATGTCCTTGGCCACTTGATGAGTAGGATTGAGAAAGGCATGCACATGCACGTGTGAATCAATATGTGATATTGATGTCACACACATCTCACTCGGTCTGCTCTGAGATCAAGGAAATGAATGAACGTTGACAGGATGACTGTTCCATACCTCGAGTTCATTCAGGATATCAGTGACAAAGGAATTATACATTCACTGTAACACCATTCACGGATTGTAGGATTGAAAGTTGTTCTCCAACTTTCTATTTCACTTGGGTAGCATTGATGTGTGACTAGGCACCACTCTTTGCTTGTGAAGTCATAAGTGTTATGGACTTTCACTGCCAACGTGAAATGGACCTACAGGGTCACACACATAGGATTTAATATGGAAGAGGAGTTTTGTCCACAAGCAATGTTTAGATTGATTACTAAAGGAGTTTAGTAGTTCAATTAAACACTCAATTAATCGATAGCTCAATATCATAATGTTCAAGGTGTTGGACACATTGATTGGAGTATCGGATTGATTGAAATCGCAATTGACTAATTCTGCACAATTTGCACTCCCAACCGATCGGCTCATAAGATGAATTGATCGGCTGAGCTTGGTGAACCGATCGGCTCAAGTGTTGAACCGATCGGCTCAAGATCAGAGTGAACCAATTGCTTCAAGTGTTGAAACGATCGATTCAACTGGTGCAACTGAGCAAATTAGGAAAGTAAGATTGGTGAGAATTTTCCTTTCATTTCAATTGCCCAATTTGATTGGGAAATAGGATTGGTATTCGATACTAATTAGAAACAAAAGAAGGAAAGTCAATCGGGAACTGATCAGGACCACCACGACCACCAACCGACCGGTTCAAGGGTCCCAACCGATTGGTTGAGGTGTCCACCGACCGGTTCAGGTCCCCAACTGACCATTTCAGTTGTAAAACGATCGGTTCAGGTTGCGAGTTGGTTGCTTTTGTGGAAAATCTCGAACCCTTCTACTCCTGCTTTTAGTCCCATATTGTCAGGGACAGAGAACCCAGTCCCATGACCCGCCTATATATAGGGGTATTGGGGGCTTCTCAGAGTACAACTCAGTGCAAGTCGATTACTCTGCAAAGTTGTCGTTCTCTCTGGTTTTGGTAACCGAGAGAGCCCGAGCAAGTGCTACCTGAAAAGGGAGGCATAGCAAGGGAAAGACAACTGCAATTGCAACTGGTAGCAGGAGAGTGTGTTGGTGACTAGTACGTCAACATGAGGGTGCGACTCCTTCCGATTCCTTGTGCGACAAGGAGATCAAAGTTCCAGGCAGTCTGTGTGGACGACTGCAGAGGCGGGAGACCTCTGTCGCTCAGAGGACAACTGTCAATCCCGACAGTCTCGGTGAAACTGGGAGTCTTCAGTCCCGGTGCGACCAGGAGCTGCACAGTCACCATCCAAGATTGGAGGTGAAGACCGCGCAAGGTGCGAGGTACTGTCGCCGAACAAGCCTCGGGACAAGGTATGCATCCACAAACCATCTTTCCTATTGTATAGACGTTGACGCGATTCCTTTTATTCTGGGTTTTTGGGAGAATTTTTTTTGTTTCCGCTGCTTCTCTGCCTCCTCTAAAACCCAATAGATTTCTGTACCCGCAGTGGACAAGAAGGACCTCCCCAATATGAGGTATTCTTTCCCATCAATAGGTTCAGAATCCACTATCAGAAAGTCGGTCACATATGCAATGTTTATCCTTTCATCCATTAATACTATTGCATTCTGTAGTATTCCCAAAGGTTTCCTTTTGGTTCCATCACCTAAGACAAGGACACAATCCACCAGTTCCATTTTATTTAGGCCCAGACGTAGATACATGCTCCATGGCATGATGTTTGTCCCTGCACCTAAGTCAAGGAGGGAGTGCTCGATGGCTTGTGTACCAATGTAGCAGGTGATGAGAGGCACTCCCGGATCGTCTCTCTTTTCGGGGAAGCCACTGTCGTAGATGAAGTTCACAAACTTTGAAGCAACAATATCCTTGGTTGGTAGTAGCACTAACTTTTTCTTTCCCATGCACACATCCTTCAGTAATGAAAAGAATGATGTGATGCCCATCGTTCCTCGCTTCAAGTTTCCTAAGAGATTCATGATATTGCTGCCCTTTTCTTGGAGAGTCAGACCTTCATGGAATTGCTTCCCGACTTCATCAAATATCTCCACAGCACTGGTTGGAACTTGAGGAGGGATGATGGTGATACTTGTCTCATGAAAAGGTTTTGGCTCCCATAAAGGTATGGCCTCAAGCACTGCTATGTCAATGGTATGTGAAGCAATGGGCATGGCCTTGTCACAAACAGCCGGATGAGCCCTATCTATTGCTATTTCAGTTTTCCCAAGAGATGGTAGGGAAGTGAGGGCGCTTCTACATTTGCGCTGGGAGCAGCAGAAATTTGGGTGCACTTGACATCTTTTGGTAGTGCTTGAGTGGCAAATTCTTCAGATCTTTTGTGATCTTTGCTAGACCCTTCTAGCATTGAGCTTTTATCATCAACCTCAATCACTCTCCTTTCCCTTTTTTCAAGATTTTGGGCAGCTTTTTCTCCCCATATGATAGACACCATACTCACTTGTTCATGGGAATAGGGGGGGGGGGCTGTGGAGGTGGTTGTGGCTGTTGAGGTGGTGGAGGCCTTTGGTGAGGTGAATTGGGATTTTGAAGAATGAATTGTGGTTGTGGTTTTGGTAGTGGTTGTTATTGTTGTGGATGGGGGTGATATTGCAGAGGTGGTTGTTGGTATGTATGAGGTGGAGGTGGAGCATACTGATAGTTGAGAGGTGCTTGAGGAGGTGGTGGAGCATAGAGGTTCGGTGGTGCTTGGTATTGTGGCAGAGCATATGTACTTGAAGTGCTCCCTTGGAAGGCACCGTCATTGTTTGGATTGGGCATCAGTTGAGAAGGTAGTCTTCCTTCCTCCCTCCTTGCAAGGGAGAGGGAAATCTGATCCAACCTTTGCTCAAGGCGGTCAATGGACTGCCCATGCGAGTTCACATCCTTTTTTTACTTCATCTAGGCTTCTTAGCCTTCCCATCACTTCGTCTTCAAACTTTGAACTATAACGTGGCTTTTGTTGCCCTTGTCCTGGTCCATCCTCATTATGTTGTTTCCAAGAGAAGTTCAGATGGTTTCTCCACTCGGGAGAGTAGGAGTTGGACATAGGGCCTTGGTTGTTGCGACCACCAAAAGAGTGTAGAGCATTTACTTCCTCATCTACAGTGTCAACTGCCATAATGGGTTGGCTAGAAGAGCCACCAACTTGATTTTGCATCATCTTCATCATGTCGGCCATATCTTCATCATGTCTAGGTCAGTAGCATTATGAGTCAGAGCTACGGAGGAAGGTAGAGGAGTGTAGCTCCAATCGACATGCCCCCCTTTAGTAGAAGTGCGATAGCGAGAATTTTCAACAAGGTGTTCAAACAATGGCCATGATTCTTCAGACGGCTTTGCCATGAAAGTGCCCCCGCATGAAGAGTCCACATTGTTCTGGCTTTGCTCTTCAAGCCCGGTGTAGAACGCTTGAACGAGCTGCCACAAAGGTAACTCATGGTGAGGGCAGTCACGAAGCAACTTCTGAAATCTCTTCCACACCTTGTGGAAGGGATCATTTTCCTTCTGAGAAAACGACGTGATGCACCTCCTCATGTAAGATAGCTTAGCTATGGGAAGAACTTCTTGAGGAACTCATTTTTGACGTCATTCCACGAGACCAACTCCAGCTTGGACACGTACTATAACATCCCTGACCTGGGTTATGAGTCAACCCTAGGTGTTTTGCCTAAATATGTAATTAAATCTTTGTGATTAACTCTGAGCATGTAATTAAGTTTCTCAGAAACGTATATTTCAGTATTTGCTCCTTTTTATTTAAAGTTGTAGCATTGTTTTGATATACAGGGACCTATGTGCAATTTACCCAGTTGAAAGGGTTAGCTTGCAATTTGCACATGATGGGATGTTCCTCTGATGTTGAGACATCATGAGAATCTCTTTGGCAAAGTTTGAGGGATTTCCCAAGCTAGAGCACCAAGGTGCAACTGTGGAAGCAATCCCAGGGCTTGAAACCCTAATTTGGGGTAAAATGCAATTTACCCAAATAAAGGGATGCAATTTGTAAAGAATTTCATCTAAAGTATCTTTTTAGACTCTTGCCATCATTTAGAGAAGAAATGACGAGGAATTCACCTCAATTGAATTATCAAGTTATGAGATATACCTTGTGAGTGAATAATCAGGGTATATGTGCAATGTTTCTCTATGTATGTACCTCATTATTAGATTGTTCTTCCTTGCCTTCTTTTCTATAACTTAAGATAAGGTTTGTCCTTAGAATAAAGAGGAAGGGACGAGCAAGTAATAAAGGAAGGACTTAGTTGGAATTATGGACAACTTATGTACTAATATTGAAAATCCTACCCCATGTATATAAGCTCTCCTTCCCTTAGTTGCAAGGAAACTCACCCTTCGTTCCCTTACTGTTTCATTTCACCAAAGACGACCAAGGACTGCCTTGGAGCTAAGGAGGACGACCAAGGGGTGCAAGGTAGGTCTAAACCCCTCTTCTTGCCTAATTCCATGGTTAGAATTCGAATTCAAGGTCATCTTCATGGCTAACTCTTGAAACCCTACCTTTCTAGCCGTCTCTTTTCATCCTTCCTTGGAGTTTTCACCTTGGCCAACCTGTGGGAACTCAAGGACGCCATTAGATCTTGGAGCTTGAAAGCTTGGAGCTCAAGAAGCAAGCTTTAGGCGGGTTTTATAACTCTAAACCCATGCTTTACTATGTGCATCTTTATATGCGTTTTAATGATAGCTCTTAGTATTTCCCTACTTTTCCCTGCTATTTTGCAAGCAAACCCGTGGGATATCTGTACTGTTCTTGAGCTAGAAGATGAAGGCGTGATTTCCAAGAAAAACACACCGCTTTTCTTTTCCTTAAACGGTCCTAACAGTTTGCTCTCTCGGACTCAAGACCGCAAGGTGAGCAAATGGTCTCGAGACCGCGACAGGGCAAACGGTCTCAAGACCGTTTGGCCCCGTTGACCGAGCGTGGACCGTATAAGAAATCTGTTTCTAATTATATAGGATAATTACCCTCAAAATTTGGGAGACTAACTCCAAAGTAATCGGGAGATATGACCTTTTTAAGTCACAACTTTAAATGAATTAATTGCTGATTTTCAAACGGTCTGAAATTGCCTTTTTGGGCAAACGGTCTCAAGACCGTGTAAGGTCGTTGACTAAGCGTTGACCGAATGAGATTACTGTTCAAAATTATGTTAATTAACAACTCACCAAGTTTGATGGTCTAATTCCAAACGGGCTAAGAGTTGAAGTGTGAATACTAGGGCTAACCCTAGGTAAAATCAGTACTGAAATTATGGTGACCTAATTAGGGTTTTTAGGGTTGATTGACCTAAACGGTCTCAAGACCGTTTGGGGGTCACCAAACGGTCTCAAGACCGCGAGGGCAATCAACCAAGACCGTTTGGAGGTCTGGGGTCAAGATTTTTTGACCAATTGAAGGTACTTTTACACCAATTTACATTGCAATTAAATATTGATATAATCATCAACTCAATTTGTTCAACCTTGATGAATTTCCACTAGAATCCAAAAATTGGATGGGCAAACGGTCTCAAGACCGTTTGGAACTCATCAAAATGGTCTCAAGACCGAGAGGAAAATCACCCAAGACCGTTTGAAGGTCTAGGGTTGAGTAATTTGACCAATTGAGGACCCAATTGCAAATAAGTTATTAATTTAATCAAAATTCTGTTTTGTGGTTCAATCATGGTTCAACCCCTATCAAATCACCTTATACTTTGATGAAATCTTGGTAAAACGGTCTTAAGACCATGTGGGGTCCACCCACATGACCTCAAGACCGTTTGGGCCAAGTTTGGGCCCAATTGGAGCTCAATTGAAGGGTTCAACCTTGTGTTGATGCACATTGTTGAGTGTTGATGGGTGAACATTGATAGACCCTAATTGAATCGATTTCAACCATAATTGGTTAACCATTATGGGTCAATTGAATGACCAAGTGATCAAGCATAATCTTAGTTGACTAAATCCATAAGTGGTCAACTTATCTTTGACCATTTGAGGGCTTCAACATGGGTTGACATTATCGGTTGCATCTTTGAGCCTTGTTGAAGGACCAAGCGGCTGAGACCATGAGAGCCTCGCGGTCTCAAGACCGTGAGAGGGCTCGTGGTCTCAAGACCGTGAGGGGGCTCACGGTCACAAGACCGAGAGGAGGCTCACGGTCTCAAAACCGTGAAGGGCCTCGCGGTCCCGAGGTCAAAGAAGGGCAAACGGTCTTCATGACCCTCGCGGTCTTAGCTCAAATTGGTCTTCGCGGTCTCAACATTAACTTGAACCAATGGAAGGCTTCGCGGTCTTGAACCCTTGAAGAGGCTCACGGTCTTGAAGCCTAAGGGGGCTCGCGGTCTTGGAGCTAGAAAGAGGATCGCGGTCTTGGAGGGTCAAAGTGGGCAAACGGTCAACACTTTCAACCAATCTCAACCCAATTGATGATTAATGATTGAAATCAATCAATGTGATTCAAGGTTGACCTCATTCAATCATTTGATGATGTAAATGGTTCAATGTTGCCCCAATCAAATCCTAATGATAATCTAGGATAGTAAGGGGTTATTTGACTAAGGTTTTTGACCATGATGATGATCAATGGGGTGAATTACCAAAATACCCCTGAAGGGTCAATTAAGTTATACCTTGCTCAATTCAAACCCTAATTACATGAGAATGATGTTTTTAGTCATAATGACTCTATCCAACTTGATCTAGTGTAATGTTACCATCAACCATTAGTGTGATGAAAGAGAGAGTACTCTAGAGAGAGAAAGTAACCTAGAGAGAGAAAGTAACTCTAATCACATAATGATGATGTTTTTGGCTATGTTAGCCTATGATGCCTCAATCCAACCTGTTTTAGAGTGATGTTGACATCACCTAACATTATGATGAGAGAGAAAGTACTTCTAGAGAGAGAAAGTACTTCTAGAAAGAGAAAGTACCCTTTTTAAGTGGAAACTCGAGTAAAGTATCTCCAATGCACATAAATGAGCATAATTAGGGTATGATCCACCTGTGTGAGATCATAGAAACCCTAATTATGATAAATGATGAACCTTTAACTAATCCAAGAGTATCGATGAAGATGTTACTCATACATGATGATGTTATGAGTTTAATTCACCTTGATGTGAATAGTAAACCCTAATTCAAGGGTGATGACATGTAATGTGAATAGTAAACCCTAATTCAAGGGTGATGACATGTAATGTGAATAGTAAACCCTAATTCAAGGGTAATGGCATGCTTTTGAGCAATAAACTCTATTTGAATTGAATTAAAGATTTAACTCTTATGACAAGAGTAGGAAGTACATTCCTTATTGTTGTATTACCTTTATCAGATGTATTAACCATGCATGTTCTGATATGAAGGTAATCATATCCAGGTATGGATGTTGATGTTATATTCATTGAAGGCATGTTGTTAGCCTTATGAATAAGTAAAGTAATCTGATGCCTTGCCAGTGGCATCCTATGCTGATAATAGGCTATGAGAGCCATGAATACCATCAAGGTCATGCCTTAGAGATGACTTATGATGAGGATAAGGAGAAATAATGATTGATATGAGTTAGGCCTGTTACATTTAGTATTCTTCTTTTATAGCTGCTATGCTATTGTTATTGTTTGAAGAACAATGTATGCTGTTAAAGAATACTGAATGTACCTAACAAATCGAGTATAATGTAGAGCTCTGATCATAGATCCATCATTGTCAGAAATTAAGTGATGGTGAAACAGGTTTTCCTCAGGGAACTCCTGGAGCACATACTTTTGAGTATGTGGGGTACATGGATGTGTAGAACCTTACATCCTAGTGTAGGAAAGTGATGTAGATGTGGAATCCATCCTTCACTATAGTCCCATACCGTATCAGTGGTAGGTAAACATGAAACCTCCTGATGACAAAGAAAGCACAGATATCCGTATCAGTGGTAGGTAAATATGAAACCTCCTGATGACGAAGAGAGTACAGAATGCCACTGTGACTCTAGAATAGCGAAGGACCAGTTTACCCTGGTGAGCTATAGTAGTAGAGACACGAGATGTCCTACAAGTGATCCTCTTACTGACTGAGGAAGGTGAAGGTCATGAGAATCCGGCTCTCTTAATGACCTATGTATGATACTGATGCGGCTTCTCAGCGATCAGTTGGAGTATGAGTGGTAAGCCTCATCTCCACAGGGCATAATGTTGTTTGTAAAACATAATCAACCATATAGTATAACTTGTTAGAGATAACTCCAAGTTAGTTGATTGATGTTACATTGCAATAGTGTTTATATTCTCCATATCTCCTAAATGGTTGAGATCTTGTTATACCTGCAACTGTTACAGAATGCTTTGAAGGCTTTACTGTTTAAAATATTCTTTGATGTTATAATAAAGCTTCTGGCGAAGAGTTATAACTCTCGCTGGGACAATTATGTATAATTGTCTCACCCCGTAGGCTTCAACTTTTTAGGTGGACGTCGGAGACGAAGGAACCAGCCTACAAGTGATCAGTCTCAGCAGCAGCAGCACCAGGGGCAGCAGTAATCTCAGGTGGAGATTTGTCCTGCCATGTGGTGTAGTTAGAGTCAGTCCTATGTGTCCTCTGTACTCTCAGGTCTTGGAGTCTTGTGTTATGTGATCTTGAGATTTTGTATCTTGATGTATATAATTACTCGAGAAGTAATTATCCTGAGATGTAAACAGTTTATCTCTCTTTATGAAAGAAGCTTTTATGGATTCAAGCTCTTATCTCGAAAAGTTTTAATTTCCCGTGATTTTTGTCTTCCGCTGATTACCGATTCGCTTCCGCTACGTTTTAATCGTATTTATGTCATGGTTTGGAGATTAGAGCCCACAAGTAGTGGTATCAGAGCTCCAGGTTCAGTTGAGTCTACAGAGGCACAGGACTTAGGATGTTGAGTCTACCTTTAGTACTCCTTCCTTATCTAATAGAATCTTCTACTCCTCAGGAGAAGAAGATACATAAGAATGTCAGAACATCGTGATGAGCACGTGGCAGAGAGTAGTGCTAGTGCACCTCGAGGCGGTGCAAGAGTTCCAAGAATAGAACAACCTGCACCTGAGTCGCCAAGAGAGCCACCCCAGTTCGACCCAGCTGACATGAGTGATCCAGCTGTACAGACGATGTTCGGGTAGTTCATGACTGCCATGACACATATAACCGATAGGATGCCCATTCCTGCACCTAGAGCACCTGTCCAGCCTGAAGCATAAGGTATCGGTAAGACGTTCGAACGACTTCGTCGTGTCGGAGCTACCGAGTACTTCAGAACTGCCGACCCTGCAGATGCTGACTTATGGTTGACAGAGTTGGAGAAGGCTTTCAGGATTCTTATGATTCCGGAAGCTGAGAAGGTTAGACATGCTGTCTATCTTCTCAAAGGCAGTGCTGGTCACTGGTGGAACATGGAAGAGCAGAAGAGACCTGGAGTAGAGTTCTCATGGGAAGAGTTTCGTCGGGAATTTATCAATAGATATTTTCCAAAGACCTTCCTAGATGAGAAGATCTCTCAGTTTGAGAAACTAAGGTAGGGTATGATGAACATTAGTGAGTATGAAGCTAAGTTTATGGAGTTGTTGCGGTTCTATCCGCACATGGATGCTACGAATGAGGAAAGAATCAGAAGATTCGAGAAGGGTTTGAATTCTGATATGTCAACCCCTGTGTCTGCCTTAGAAAACAGAAAGAGATTCTCTACCTTCGTTGAGTCAGTCCGAAGGATAGAGAGATCTGTGGTTGAGAAAAGACAAACCCATAAAAGATATCCACAGTTCCAGGGTTCTTCATCTAGGGATTCCAAGAAACCTAGATTCTCTGCACCTAACCCTCCACCACCCAGATCAAGTTTTCAAACTCAATGGACACCAAGCAGAGGTAGAGGGCGGAGTCAACCGCTTCAAGGGACGCACAGTTCTGCATCAGTGTCAGTTACTGGACCACCCAGACCACAGCAACAGGAGAAGAGTTGCTACAACTGTGGTAAGGTGGGACACTTGATGAAGGATTGCCGTTCTAGGCCTGTCGGTGTGACACAACAACCTCCGAGACAGAATCAACATGGATCTCAGAATAGACAACATCAAGGAGCAGCTCGAGGACGTGGACAAGCATCTCAAGCTGGATCATCAGCACCACCTCAACACCAGGTGACTGCGAGGTTCTATGCTATGAACCCACCTGAGGCAGTGGTCAATCCACGGGTAAGGGCAGGTCAGATGAAACTTTTATATTTTGATATGTCTATATCCTGTGATGTATCCGTTCTGATTGATCCGGGTGCTACGCACTCTTTCATCACTCGTGAAGTGATTCGTAACTGTAATATGACTGTTAGTCATAGAGCAGATAGTTTGTTGTTAGAGACTCCGTTGAGTGGGTCTGCCGTTTTGCAGGAGGTATGTTCTCCCTGCATCCTTTTCTTTTCTGACCATCGCATTCAAGTGGATCTTATACCACTTGATATGCAGGGATTTGATATAATCCTTGGGATGGATACCTTAGAAAGGTATAGAGTTGTCTTGGATTGTGAGTCCAAGTTGGCTGTGTTTGCTGATGAAAGCAACACATGGATCTTTCAAGGTGAAAGAAAGATTCTACCCACCTGTCTTGTATCAGCTATGGTTGCTGATAAGCTGTTGAGGCAAGGATGTTATGCATTCTTAGCCCATGTGGTATATGTTACCAAGGAAAGGACCAATCCTGCTGAAGTTCCCATAGTCAGGGAATTCGAGGATGTGTTTCCTGAAGAACTTCCTGGCATACCACCACCTCGGGAGATTGACTTTGAAATCAATCTGATTCCAGATACGAAACCCATAGCTCAAACTCCATATAGAATGGCTCCTGCTGAGATGGCAGAACTCAAGAAACAGCTTCAAGAGCTACTTGAGAGAGGTTTTATCCGACCGAGTACTTCACCTTGGGGTGCTCCGGTCTTGTTTGTTAAAAAGAAAGATGGGTCAATGCGGTTGTGCATCGATTATAGACAACTCAATAAAGTAACAATAAAGAATAAGTATCCTCTGCCGAGGATTGATGATCTCTTTGACCAGTTGCGTGGTGCAACAGTCTTTTCAAAAATAGACTTGAGGTCTGGATATCATCAACTCCGTATTAAGGATAGTGACATATCCAAGTCTGCCTTTAGGACAAGATATGGTCACTATGAGTTCACGGTTATGTCATTTGGACTAACCAATGCACCAGCTGCATTTATGGAACTCATGAATAGAGTTTTTCGACCTTTCCTTGATCAGTGTGTTGTCGTCTTCATAGATGACATACTGATTTATAGTAAAGATGCTCAGCAGCATGAGCAGCATCTTCGCCAAGCTTTGACCTTGCTAAGAGAACATAAGTTGTATGCTAAGTTTAGCAAGTGTGAGTTCTGGCTGCCGGAGGTATCTTTTCTTGGACATGTAATATCCACCTCGGGAATTCGTGTTGACCCTGCAAAGGTAGAATCTGTTCTACAATGGGAACAACCGAAGACACCGACAGAGATTCGAAGTTTCTTGGGGTTAGCTGGCTATTATCGAAGGTTCATAAAGAACTTTAGTTCTATAGCTTTACCTTTGACCAAGTTAACCCGGAAAGATGTTCCTTTTTCTTGGAGTGATAAGTGTCAACAATCTTTCCAGTTGCTGAAGGAGAGGTTGACAAGTGCACCTGTATTAGTGCTACCTGAACAAGGAAAAGGATATGTAGTTTTCTGTGATGCTTCCAAAAATGGACTAGGATGTGTGTTGATGCAGGATAAACAAGTGATTTCTTTTGCTTCCCGACAGCTTAAGAAACACGAGGAGAATTATCCAACACACGATCTGGAGTTAGCAGCTGTGGTTCATGCTTTGAAGATCTGGAGACATTATCTCTACGGAGAGACATTCCAGATTTTCACAGACCACAAAAACCTTAAGTATATCTTTTCTCAGCATGAGCTCAACATGAGGCAACGTCGCTGGATGGAGTTAATCAAAGACTATGACTGTACAATTGATTACCATCCAGGCAAGGCCAATGTTGTTGCAGATGCCTTGAGTAGGAAATCAGCAACATCAACCATGAATAGAGCACAACTAAACTCTTTAGTATGCTCTAGAAGAGATATGCTTATCTCTTTAAGGCAAGACAATGTACAGTTGAAGGTGTCATTGTTAGCCGGTTTGTTAGCTGAGATGCATATTAAACCTACCCTAAGAGAGCAGATTAAAGAAGCACAGCTAGGTGATGCTGCAGTTCAACATATAAGATCTGAGTATGGAAATGAGAAGCAAGATGGGTTTCATGACTCAAAAGATCAAGTAGCTTGTTATAATGGAAGAATGATAGTGCTGGATGTGGACAACTTAAGGAAGTTAGTCCTGGAAGAAGCCCATTCTTCCATGTATGCTATGCATCCAGGGAGCACCAAGATGTATCGGAATTTGAAGGATCTGTATTGGTGGCCTGGGATGAAGAAGGACGTTGCAGAGTTTGTTCTGAGGTGTCCTGTGTGTCAGCAAGTTAAAGCTGAACACCAGAAGCCTGCAGGGACAATGCAACCTTTACCCATATCACAGTGGAAGTGGGACCATGTGACCATGGACTTTGTTGTTGGCCTACCCAGGACAAGCAAAGGACATGATTCCATTTGGGTAATTGTTGATAGGTTGACTAAGACAACACATTTCTTACCTGTCAAAACAACCTATTCTGCTGAAAGGTTATCAGAGTTGTATGTTCAAGAGATAGTGCGTTTGCACGGAGTTCCTGTCACAATAGTTTCGGACAGAGGTCCTCAGTTTACAAGTCGTTTTTGGGAACAGTTGCACAGTGCCTTAGGCACTAAGCTAAAGTTTAGTACGGCCTTTCATCCACATACTGATGGACAGTCGGAAAGGACCATACAAACCTTAGAAGACCTGTTGCGAGCATGTGTTCTCCAGTTCACCGGAAGTTGGGATCTACACCTAAGCTTGATAGAGTTTGCCTATAACAATAGCTACCAGCATAGTATTGATATGGCACCTTATGAAGCCTTATATGGTAGACGTTGTAGATCACCCTTGTGTTGGTTTGAGACTGGTGAGCACCAGTTGTTAGGTCCTGACCTGGTGCAGCAGACCACAGAAAAGATTAAAGTTATACAACATAAGATTAAGACTGCTCAGGATAGGCAGAAATCTTATGCTGACAAACGTCGTAGACCCTTAGAGTTCCAGGTTGGAGATAGAGTGTATCTTAAGGTCTCATCTTGGAAAGGGGTCCTTCGTTTTGGAAGGAAGGGGAAGTTAGCTCCTAGATATATGGGGCCTTATCCAATCATTGAACGGATTGGAAAGGTAGCATATAAACTAGAGCTTCCCCCAGAATTACAGAGGTTACATCCTGTGTTTCACATTTCTATGTTGAAGAAATGTCACCCAGACACCGAGTCAGTTCTACAACCTATGGAAGTAGAATTGAATGATGACATATCCTATGAGGAGGGACCAGTGTCAATCCTTGATAAACGAATTAAAAAGTTAAAGAAGAAAGATATAAGTCTTGTGAAAGTCCTCTGGAACCATCGTGGTATTGAAGAAGCCACTTGGGAGTTAGAGGATGAGATGAGAAGGAAGTATCCTGCCCTTTTCTCTTAGTATGTTTTATCGATTTCGGGGACGAAATCCTTGTAAGGGGTGGATAATTTGTAACATCCCTGACCTGGGTTATGAGTCAACCCTAGGTGTTTTGCCTAAATATGTAATTAAATCTTTGTGATTAACTCTGAGCATGTAATTAAGTTTCTCAGAAACGTATATTTCAGTATTTGCTCCTTTTTATTTAAAGTTGTAGCATTGTTTTGATATACAGGGACCTATGTGCAATTTACCCAGTTGAAAGGGTTAGCTTGCAATTTGCACATGATGGGATGTTCCTCTGATGTTGAGACATCATGAGAATCTCTTTGGCAAAGTTTGAGGGATTTCCCAAGCTAGAGCACCAAGGTGCAGCTGTGGAAGCAATCCCAGGGCTTGAAACCCTAATTTGGGGTAAAATGCAATTTACCCAAATAAAGGGATGCAATTTGTAAAGAATTTCATCTAAAGTATCTTTTTAGACTCTTGCCATCATTTAGAGAAGAAATGACGAGGAATTCACCTCAATTGAATTATCAAGTTATGAGATATACCTTGTGAGTGAATAATCAGGGTATATGTGCAATGTTTCTCTATGTATGTACCTCATTATTAGATTGTTCTTCCTTGCCTTCTTTTCTATAACTTAAGATAAGGTTTGTCCTTAGAATAAAGAGGAAGGGACGAGCAAGTAATAAAGGAAGGACTTAGTTGGAATTATGGACAACTTATGTACTAATATTGAAAATCCTACCCCATGTATATAAGCTCTCCTTCCCTTAGTTGCAAGGAAACTCACCCTTCGTTCCCTTACTGTTTCATTTCACCAAAGATGACCAAGGACTGCCTTGGAGCTAAGGAGGACGACCAAGGGGTGCAAGGTAGGTCTAAACCCCTCTTCTTGCCTAATTCCATGGTTAGAATTCGAATTCAAGGTCATCTTCATGGCTAACTCTTGAAACCCTACCTTTCTAGCCGTCTCTTTTCATCCTTCCTTGGAGTTTTCACCTTGGCCAACCTGTGGTAACTCAAGGACGCCATTAGATCTTGGAGCTTGAAAGCTTGGAGCTCAAGAAGCAAGCTTTAGGCGGGTTTTATAACTCTAAACCCATGCTTTACTATGTGCATCTTTATATGCGTTTTAATGATAGCTCTTAGTATTTCCCTACTTTTCCCTGCTATTTTGCAAGCAAACCCGTGGGATATCTGTACTGTTCTTGAGATAGAAGATGAAGGCGTGATTTCCAAGAAAAACCCACCGCTTTTCTTTTCCTTAAATGGTCCTAACAGTTTGCTCTCTCGGACTCAAGACCGCGAGGTGAGCAAACGGTCTCGAGACCGCGACAGGGCAAACGGTCTCAAGACCGTTTGGCCCCATTGACCGAGCGTGCACCGTATAAGAAATATGTTACTAATTATATAGGCTAATTACCCTCAACATTTGGGAGACTAACTCCAAAGGAATCGGGAGATATGACCTTTTTAAGTCACAACTTTAAATGAATTAATTGCTGATTTTCAAACGGTCTGAAATTGCCTTTTTGGGCAAACGGTCTCAAGACCGTGTAAGGTCGTTGACTAAGCGTTGAACGAATGAGATTACTGTTCAAAATTATGTTAATTAACAACTCACCAAGTTTGATGGTCTAATTCCAAACGGGCTAAGAGTTGAAGGGTGAATACTAGGGCTAACCCTAGGTAAAATCAGTACTGAAATTATGGTGACCTAATTAGGGTTTTTAGGGTTGATTGACCTAAATGGTCTCAAGACCGTTTGGGGGTCACCAAACGGTCTCAAGACCGCGAGGGCAATCAACCAAGACCGTTTGGAGGTCTGGGGTCAAGATTTTTTGACCAATTGAAGGTACTTTTACACCAATTTACATTGCAATTAAATATTGATATAATCATCAACTCAATTTGTTCAACCTTGATGAATTTCCACTAGAATCCAAAAATTGGATGGGCAAACGGTCTCAAGACCGTTTGGAACTCATCCAAACGGTCTCAAGACCGAGAGGACAATCACCCAAGACCGTTTGAAGGTCTAGGGTTGAGTAATTTGACCAATTGAGGACCCAATTGCAAATAAGTTATTAATTTAATCAAAATTCTGTTTTGTGGTTCAATCATGGTTCAACCCCTATCAAATCACCTTAGACTTTGATGAAATCTTGGGCAAACGGTCTTAAGACCATGTGGGGTCCACCCAAATGACCTCAAGACCGTTTGGGCCAAGTTTGGGCCCAATTAGAGCTCAATTGAAGGGTTCAACCTTGTGTTGATGCACACTGTTGAGTGTTGATGGGTGAACATTGATAGACCCTAATTGAATCGATTTCAACCATAATTGGTTAACCATTATGGGTCAATTGAATGACCAAGTGATCAAGCATAATCTTAATTGACTAAATCCATAAGTGGTCAACTTATCTTTGACCATTTGAGGGCTTCAACATGGGTTGACATTATCGGTTGCATCTTTGAGCCTCGTTGAAGGACCAAGCGGCTGAGACCATGAGAGCCTCACGGTCTCAAGACCGTGAGAGGGCTCGCGGTCTCAAGACCGTGAGGGGGCTCACGGTCTCAAGACCGAGAGGAGGCTCGCAGTCTCAAGACCGCGAAGGGCCTCGCGGTCCCGAGGTCAAAGAAGGGCAAACGGTCTTCATGACCCTCGCGGTCTCAGCTCAAATTGATCTTCGCGGTCTCAACATTAACTTGAACCAATGGAAGGCTTCGCGGTCTTGAACCCTTGAAGAGGCTCACGGTCTTGAAGCCTAAGGGGGCTCGCGGTCTTGGAGCTAGAAAGAGGCTCGCGGTCTTGGAGGGTCAAAGTGGGCAAATGGTCAACACTTTCAACCAATCTCAACCCAATTGATGATTAATGATTGAAATCAATCAATGTGATTCAAGGTTGACCTCATTCAATCATTTGATGATGTAAATGGTTCAATGTTGCCCCAATCAAATCCTAATGATAATCTAGGATAGTAAGGGGTTATTTGACTAAGGTTTTTGACCATGATGATGATCAATGGGGTGAATTACCAAAATACCCCTGAAGGGTCAATTAAGTTATACCTTGCTCAATTCAAACCCTACTTACATGAGAATGATGTTTTTAGTCATAATGACTCTATCCAACTTGATCTAGTGTAATGTTACCATCAACCATTAGTGTGATGAAAGAGAGAGTACTCTAGAGAGAGAAAGTAACCTAGAGAGAGAAAGTAACTCTAATCACATAATGATGATGTTTTTGGCTATGTTAGCCTATGATGCCTCAATCCAACCTGTTTTAGAGTGATGTTGACATCACCTAACATTATGATGAGAGAGAAAGTACTTCTAGAGAGAGAAAGTACTTCTAGAAAGAGAAAGTACCCTTTTTAAGTGGAAACTCGAGTAAAGTATCTCCAATGCACATAAATGAGCATAATTAGGGTATGATCCACCTGTGTGAGATCATAGAAACCCTAATTATGATAAATGATGAACCTTTAACTAATCCAAGAGTATCGATGAAGATGTTACTCATACATGATGATGTTATGAGTTTAATTCACCTTGATGTGAATAGTAAACCCTAATTCAAGGGTGATGACATGTAATGTGAATAGTAAACCCTAATTCAAGGGTGATGACATGTAATGTGAATAGTAAACCCTAATTCAAGGGTAATGGCATGCTTTTGAGCAATAAACTCTATTTGAATTGAATTAAAGATTTAACTCTTATGACAAGAGTAGGAAGTACATTCCTTATTGTTGTATTACCTTTATCAGATGTATTAACCATGCAGGTTCTGATATGAAGGTAATCATATCCAGGTATGGATGTTGATGTTATATTCATTTAAGGCATGTTGTTAGCCTTATGAATAAGTAAAGTAATCTGATGCCTTGCCAGTGGCATCCTATGCTGATAATAGGCTATGAGAGCCATGAATACCATCAAGGTCATGCCTTAGAGATGACTTATGATGAGGATAAGGAGAAATAATGATTGATATGAGTTAGGCCTGTTACATTTAGTATTCTTCTTTTATAGCTGCTATGCTATTGTTATTGTTTGAAGAACAATGTATGCTGTTAAAGAATACTGAATGTACCTAACAAATCGAGTATAATGTAGAGCCCTGATCATAGATCCATCATTGTCAGAAATTAAGTGATGGTGAAACAGGTTTTCCTCAGGGAACTCCTGGAGCACATACTTTTGAGTATGTGGGGTACATGGATGTGTAGAACCTTACATCCTAGTGTAGGAAAGTGATGTAGATGTGGAATCCATCCATCCTTCACTATAGTCCCATACCGTATCAGTGGTAGGTAAACATGAAACCTCCTGATGGCGAAGAAAGCACAGATATCCGTATCAGTGGTAGGTAAATATGAAACCTCCTGATGACGAAGAGAGTACAGAACGCCACTGTGACTCTAGAATAGCGAAGGACCAGTTTACCCTGGTGAGCTATAGTAGTAGAGACACGAGATGTCCTACAAGTGATCCTCTTACTGACTGAGGAAGGTGAAGGTCATGAGAATCCGACTCTCTTAATGACCTATGTATGATACTGATGCGGCTTCTCAGCGATCAGTTGGAGTATGAGTGGTAAGCCTCATCTCCACAGGGCATAATGTTGTTTGTAAAACATAATCAACCATATAGTATAACTTGTTAGAGATAACTCCAAGTTAGTTGATTGATGTTACATTGCAATAGTGTTTATATTCTCCATATCTCCTAAATGGTTGAGATCTTGTTATACCTGCAACTGTTACAGAATGCTTTGAAGGCTTTACTATTTAAAATATTCTTTGATGTTATAATAAAGCTTCTGGCGAAGAGTTATAACTCTCGCTGGGACAATTATGTATAATTGTCTCACCCCGTAGGCTTCAACTTTTTAGGTGGACGTCGGAGACGAAGGAACCAGCCTACAGGTGATCAGTCTCAGCAGCAGCAGCACCAGGGGCAGCAGTAATCTCAGGTGGAGATTTGTCCTGCCATGTGGTGTAGTTAGAGTCAGTCCTATGTGTCCTCTGTACTCTCAGGTCTTGGAGTCTTGTGTTATGTGATCTTGAGATTTTGTATCTTGATGTATATAATTACTCGAGAAGTAATTATCCTGAGATGTAAACAGTTTATCTCTCTTTATGAAAGAAGCTTTTATGGATTCAAGCTCTTATCTCGAAAAGTTTTAATTTCCCGTGATTTTTGTCTTCCGCTGATTACCGATTCGCTTCCGCTACGTTTTAATCGTATTTATGTCATGGTTTGGAGATCAGAGCCCACAAGTACTACTCTTTAGCCTTCTCTTTGAGGGAGAAAGGAAAGAGTGTCCTTCTAATGGAATCATCAGTGGTGGTGGGAGTGCGGAAGGTTGAACACGTCTCAAGGAACGCGTCAATGTGGTGGTAGGGGTTTTCATTCTCCATCCCGAAGTAGGTAGGGAGGGGTCCCAGAAGTGCACACGGAATGGAGAATTGTTGACTGGGCATCTGGCCAACCAAGATGGCGATGGGGGAGCTGTAGTTCCCTGGCGTGAAGTACTCATGGAGCGGGCGATGTGGCAGTAGAGGTGGCTGAGCATCTGGTTTCAGGTTGTTTTCAGCCATCTCAGCCTCTCGTTGTAGGTTGTGGTGAGCTTAACACCTCCTTCTACCAATCTCAGGGTCATATACCACCAAGTCGGTGCAAGTAGAATGTGTGCTACGCATGCACAGCTGTCACCTGCACAAGACACAAACAAACAACAAGAAACCAAGTTAGCAAACCAAGATGCAAAAGGAAAACAAAGAATAAATAATAGCAATGGTGAGGGCAAAAGGAAAGGCTAAGCTACACTATCTAACTAGGCCGAGCGCCTCTATCCCCGGCAACGACGCCAGAAAGCTTAGTGCGACCCCGCTAGTGGTGCTTTTACACCCCACGACGCCAGAGCGCACGGTATATGGGATCTAATGCTTTTGAAATTTGTAAGACCTAACTAGCTACCTACGTCTACTCAAACACTACACCCGCAAGCGAACGGGGTCGTGTCGTAGTATAGGAAGGCGGCGAGTATAGGGTCGATCCGCAGAGATAGAGGGGGCACTACAGTTAGACATAGTGGGCTTTGTTCCTTTTGCAGAGCTTAGGGTTTTAGGGTTTTTGAAAGGTTTGGTTGTTTGGTTACGCTAATGAGCAAGTGTGAAAAATGAAATAGAAACTAAACTATCAATGAGCTAAGCTAGCAATCTAGGCTAACAAACTAGCTAGGCTAAGGCAAGAGCAAGCTATTCTAAACTAAATAAGTAATGAGAAATTAAGAGCCTAAGTTAACCACTAATCAAGAGAAAAGACCTAAATTAGCACTAGAAAGCAAAATTGCGCAATTGACTAAGTTAGACTAAAGCAATTGGACTAAACTAGCATTAACAAGCAAACTAAGCAATTAGGGTTTTAAGCAAGGTGATTAAGGTGGGTGGGTTGTTTGGGGAATGTAACTTTGATATTAGTTGGGGGGAGATCATTAAACAAGCATGGTTCTCATTTCATATCTAGATTACCAAACCAAACAATAAGGTCAATGCCATTAGAACATACCCTATACTACTAGTAGAAGACTAGGGTTAGGTGTAATTCTAATGATATTAACCAAATCTAGGTTTCTAGGGTAAGTGATAGTGAGTAATTGAGGGTTGAGGGTAGAGATGGGAGTAGAGATGAGGGTATTTAACCTCATGACACTAGCCACTCTAGCCTTTAGAAGGCCCTAGACAATTACATCAATCTCACTTACACTAGCTACTTAGATCTCACACTCATTTATAGGAGGAGGGATGTGTATGTAGGAACAAAGGGGGCTAGCTAGGGATCCACTAATTGGACCTAGGATCCATTCCTAAGATTGCCACATACACCCCAATTCCTCCTAGAAACTAAGTGTCATCAAAAACCTCAAAACAAGCAATTCATACAAGAAGCACAAACCATAAGCAATAAGATAGGAAAAGAGATAGAAGCAAGAAGTAATCATCATATATATGAATTAAGTTCATTACAAGAAATTATCCCCCAACATGGTATCAAAGTCACATTTAAATCCCAAACAGCCCACCACAAGGGGCTTAGCTAGACATGATCAAGAAAACAAGAAAAGAAAGGGGTAGAAGAAGTAGGGACTCCATGAAGCTTGATGTGGAAGCCTCCTTCTTCACCTCCAAGCTTGCTGTAGACGTCCTCCCTCCTCCAAGGGTGCAGGGGTGCATGAAATGGTAGGGGATTATGGATGAAAACCCAGGGAACTAGGTTTCCATGGTGGAATGAGGGTGGAAATGGTGGATGATGAGCCCAAAATGCAAGAGGATTGCACAAAGAGCTCAAGGTTGGAGAGTGGAGGCTAAGAACAGCTAGGTAGAGGCTCTCTTCAGTGTTGTGGCTGCCACCTATGTATATATAGGTGGTGGTGGAGGCACTAGGGTAAGTAGGGGTAAGATTGGAAAATCAGTGTGAAAAAGTTAGGTTTTGAGGTGGTAGCACGGCCGTGCTGGGCAGCATGGCCGTGGTGGGTAAAAGTGAGCACGGTCGTGATGGAGGAGAACGACCATGTTGGTTAAGTATTAAATCAACAGGTTGATGGGTGAAAATGAAGGCTGGTAGCACGACCGTGTTGGGCAGCACAGCCATGTTGGGGACTAGGTAGAACGGTCATGCTGGGTAGCACGGCCATGGTGGAGGGGTTGTGATGAGGCCATTCTGAGCAGCACGCCCATTCCATTTTCATCTAGCACGACCGTGGTGGGGTCTACATGGCACGACCGTGCTGGGTAGCACGGCCGTGGTGGCTGATTTGCTGAACTTTGAAGTTTTAACATTGAACCTGTAATTTTGCTTAATCGTCAGCACGGCCGTTCCATAGTACCACGGTCGTGCTGGGGCCTTCAAAGGATCAAATAGCCTCGAACTTCATTAGCAAGGGACTTCTTTGCTTGGAGTTGAAACTTGACCATTGGGGTAGGTTGAGGGAGCTCTTGGGGCCTTCTTTGGACCCCTCCATGAGTGGAGGAAGCCTCAGACTCCTTCCTTCTCTCTCTTCCATCCAAAGTATGGTCCAAGTACCTGAAAATAATGCAAAGAACGTCCATAAGTGCATTTGACAGTAAACCACACATTGGGGGTATTAACTTGCAATCTACTTTGTTTAGATGTGATAAATGCACAAAAAGGCACAAGATGGAGCCCTAAAATAGGGATGCATCACTTATCTATTATTTGTTCTAAGTAATCAAAAGCAAAATCTTGATGTTAAGAACTTGAGTTCTATGAGATATAAAACTTGTTCTTAATTTATACTCAAGGATGATTGATTCTAAAGAGTTAATCTAAAAATAAGTTTAAAATAAGAGATTTGTTTAGAATAACGAGCTATTTCAATGTTACATTTAAAATCTATTATAACTGAATCAAGAGCAAGGTACTAAATTCATATATTTCTTAAAAAATCTACACAAGATTGCTCTTGGTATATAATTTTGTATCATGGTGGCAACATGAATTTTGGAAATTTCTATTGATGCAAATAATCTTAATTATAAATAAATGATTGAAAGCTACATTATTGCTATGATTGAATATGTTTTAGATGTAGTTCAATTGCCTTTTTGCAAGAAGAACAATCACAGTGGATATCAAAATTCCTTATTTCATGAAGAACATACACTCTAAAAATTTGCTTTGGACATAACTTGCTCTAAGAAAATCAAGAACAAAGACTTCATTGTGATGCCTATATTAAGTTTTCAATTGATAAAACTTCTTCAAAATAGGTATCACTCAAAGTGCTTCAAATTGTTATACATTTGATCATATTACATAAAGACTTTATGTTTCACATATTTTAACATTAATGTGTAACTCAATGAGAGTGCTTAAACTGTAAATCTGCAGAAAATGCCTCTTGGTTGAAATAAAGTTCAATTGAGGGGTGCCCTGGTCAAAGTCAAGGTCGACCTAAAACAAGCTTGACCAAATGCTTATTTGTAAATCATTTTCTTACAATCAATCTTAGTATATTGAAAATAAGACTTTAGTGCATAGATCTCATAAAAGGTTAACTTATTATGATCTAATGCTTATTATGATCTTAGAATCTTTAAATATAAGATTAAGGGGGAGTTCACCAAAACTTTGTAAACATCTTAAAGAAAAATTTGAAACAAGTTATGACCTTAGTATTTTTAAGGTAATCTTGGCTATGAAAATAAAGGAGCCTACAATATTCATGAATGTGATATATATCTTGTTCTTAATGGAGTTCTCTAAACAAATTTGGGCTTAACATCCAGTGTATTTGGTCAGATATACATTCATGTCCTCTACTATAAGCTTAAAAGAATCTCATATCGTTTCAGGGCTTAACATCCCTTGTAAATGGTTGAGAAACTATTAAATATACTCATGAGCTTAAATGATTCTCATGTCATTTTTAAGGCTTAACATCCCTTGTAAAATGGATGAGAAATCAAAACACATATGCCATGAATCTAAAAGGATCTCATATCATTTCAAGGCTTAACATCCTTTGCAAATGATTGAGAAATAAATTGTGGCTAAATTTGACATAAGTGGTTTGCTTTGAGTATCAAATTATCAAATTAAGGGGGAGTAATAAAAGTCATACTTGATGATTACCTTGGTTATATTTTTGAAATGACAAAGGGGGAGAAATAATATAAAATAAATAAAATGAGTTTCATAATCTCTCGGGTAAACTTCAGGTATGAAACTCATATGATTTATATTTCCTTATTTTATATTTTGGAAATGTTTGTCATCTTCAAAAAGGGGGAGATTGTTGGCTAAATTGGACATTATTATAATCCCTTTGTTTTGATGATGACAAACATATAATTCTTTTGGATCTAACGTGCTACTTGAGTGTTGCAAGAACAAGGTGGATGAAAAACCTTTAGAAGATCTATATGCTCAAAATGCTTTAATTTCATGATTGTAATCAAATGTAAAAACATGTACAAGTATATAATGTACAAGTACTTAGATATCATGTAAATCAAGCGTTTAGATCTTCCCTAGCCATTCACAACACTTAGATAGGTCATCCCCTATAATAGTGTCACAACTACACACCCATACACACACTTAGTATCTATCTAGAACCACCAAAATAGAGACATTCTCGGTCGAACTAATTGTCGACTGAGACACACTCGGTCGAACACCTTCTCGACCGAGAGTGTCCCGGGTTAATTCTTCTAACAGGTTCTATAGATGTTAGACACAACAGACAAGGTAGTTGGGAGTTAGAATCGAACGTTATACACACTTGCTCCAGATCGTCCCTCGGTCGACAAAAACTTCGGACAAAGGACTCTCGCTCGACAAACTTCTCAACTGAGATTGTCTTTGTCTGTACTTTTCAGAATTAATAAACTAGCCATTGCTAATGCAATTAGTGGATACCTAATGGCTAGTTGAGCACTTAGAACCCCCTAGAAAGTGTCTAGAACATCTTTAAGCATTCATAGGCCATTCCTATAAATAGGACACCCAAAACACACTTGTACAATACTTGAGCATACATACTTGCAATTGGCAATCCTTTCTTGTGAGCAATTGAGCAACTCCTACACTTGCTAATCTTTCCCATTGCTACAAGCTCATGTCCTATTGGCTAGAATCTCCTTTCCACCATACTTACACTTTCACACACATTGGTTAGGAGATCAAAACACTTTATATAGGAAATCAAGCCTTGTGATACAATGATAATTGTAATTTCCATTTTCCTTTCTTGTTCCTTTTTATTACGTGTACTCTCCTTGCTACTCCTAGGGTTGGAGGTTGTGGATTGGAGAGGGTGCTATCTTCTCAGGTGGAGAAAGTGGACTTTGGACTACTTCTAGAAGGTCTCAACGGGAATCTACTTCAAGGAGGAAGGCTACTTTAAGGGGGAGCTTGAGGTTACTTCAAGTGAAGGTTGCTTCAAAGTTGGTGAGACGACTTCGGGATGAAGGTTGTCCAAAGGGTTTGGGAAGGTAGTTGTATTTTATGTAACATCCTTGCGAGGTAATTAAATACATGTGCTTTCAAAATCCCAATTGGAAACAATTGGGTAGTGGACTGATTCCCTTAGTATTTGTTAAGGGTGGACCCACTCTAAACCCTGTGTCCCCTTATCTAATCTTTTGTGGTTGATTGTTTGAATTATTATTTTTAAATCTTCATAAAAACCCTATTCACCCCCTCTAGTGGTTTTTCAACAAATACATCCTATTTGTGTTACTAACTTGCATATTAAGTATTCTATGTTGTGTTTTTTCTATGATTTTGAAAACAAAATGGACGGTCATCCTGACCCGCACACAAAGTGTTGAGAACAGGACCGACAATAGAGTTGCTACAATTTAAATAATTGAAATGATGAAAATCATAAAAGGACTTCAAAAAAGTAAGCGGATAAGGCAATAAGGCATGAATCAACAATTAAAGATCAAGGTAAGACTTCAAGTAATGTATGAGGAAGGTACTAGACACCCCTTGTGCCCAAACTCTATAATGTCAGTCCAAACAAGGTGAAAATGTGACATATTGTGTTGTAATCATAGGCCGAATGAAGGAGACGATAATAAAACTGCATGGATTTTAGTTGCTCGAAAAAAAGAGTTGGCATATCAAGATTGTAGAAGTGATTATCTATCTCGAGTAATTGTATCGTTGCAACACAGTAGGTAAACAACGGGTAGGAAGAGGTCCATATTGTGGTTAGACCCAACCTATCTTCTTTGGACATTGTAGGAGATGAAGGAGTATCATTTTCCTTTGTTATTCACAAAGGGAGACGAACTAGGTGTTGACACTCCATTTTTTCTCACTCAGAGGAAATTTATGATTAGTGCTAATTCTTGGATAATGATGGAGTCCATTCAACATTCCTCATATTTTCCTTATTTGTCATTTTTCCATATCTTGTCACATTTTTCCTCATATTTCATTCACCCACTTTTACCATGTTCGACGCTTTATGTGAAGAAACCTTCTATTCATAGTAACATATGATTTGCTCTTCAAATACGCTCTCTACAAGATATTTTTCATAAATTGCTCAATTGTATTATCTAAAATAAAATATTTCTTTTCCCCATAGATATTCAATTTATTTTTCCATGATAAATCTAAGGGATGATATGGAATCGTCTCTTTTCAGATTTTTTTTTCAATTTTCTTCAGAACATTCCTATAACTATTGGAAATCGAGAAATCAATTTTCATCCAACTGGGACACTCAACTGATCTGAGCCATCTACCATGTGTCGCATGGTGGATAGCCTCGATCCATGCACCACACCAACATGGTGTGTTGTGATGATCTATTATCTATTCTAAAAGGTTTTGTCCAGAACCCCAAACCCTATTATCCATCTATAGATAGACTCCCATATACACTATATTTTGAGCCACCTTGAACGTCATGTTGTGTGATTTCTATATCACCTTTTCACAATGCTATCACACAAAAATTTGGTTCATTCTGATACTATTTAGCCTCTTTTCAAATTACTTTTGTCATCTTTTTGTTACTTTACTTATCGCATAACTTGTATTGCAGATATGTCCCAACAAGAACTGATTTTAGAGATTTATTCTGCTGAAACAGTAGAATGCATGACGTGCAGGACCGATGCACGGTGTGCACCATATCAGAAAGGTTCTGTCTCACCCAGCCAGAAGAATGCACGGTGTGCATGGTACACACGCATGGCGTGCAAGTTTCCAGAAACGAATAGGAAGACAAATGCACGACGTGTGTACACATGCATGGCGTGCACCTGGAGCGTAAAACAGCCAAAGAAAGTTCTAGAAAGTCGCACGACATGCATATCTTCTGCGCACGCCGTGCGCAGTTCTGCCTGAAGCATACTGAACTGCAGGTGTATGGCGTACACCTAAATGCACGGCGTGCACCTGACAGTTTTATAAATACAAAAATTTAGAATTCGATTTTAAAACAAGGAGGGAAGGCAAGAGGCAGTTGTGTTCAGTCATTTTGAAAAGTTTTTCTCATCCCAGAGCTAAAAGAAAATAGGGGAGGGTGATTTTGGAGGAATCGAAGGTGGTTCTTTGCAAAAAGGAAGCCATTTCTTCTCTTCTTCTTCTCCATTGTCTTCTCCAAGGTGCAACCAAGCTTCCTCAACTTTGAGCAACTTCTTAGGAAAAGCGCTAGTCCATTTTGGAGCAGCTAAAGAAGGAGAATTTTGTCCCCGAGCCAGGATTCTTTCTTCTTGTGGTTATATCTTTGGATCTCTTTGTCTCTTCCCCTCTAAATAATGTTTAGAACGGATTTTCTGTAACAAATCTGCAAAGCATAGTTATGGACAAGTAATTCTTCATTTCTTGGGCATGGGAGAGTAGATCCCATGTCATAGCATGTATGGAACAAGTAATTCCGTACTAAATACTATGCTTCTTGTTTTTCTACCATGAAAGTACCGGTTTGTCCATTTCTTGCATGAATTGTTGGCCACTTTATGTGCATGTTTTCTGCTTTCTTGCTTAATCTGAGAAGATGAGTAGGAATGTATGGAGGTATTCTTCTTGGCAACTCTTCCTCCTTTGTGAAAGTATAGAGGAATGAGTTGAGGAACAAGTTGTGATAAAAAATGAAATTTACACACGAGAGTGTGACTTTGAGTTGCGATCGTTGCACTTGCGCCGGGAGGTGAAGTGTAACACAACTTTTCCTTGAAATAAGAACTTATGTATGTTTAAATTATCATGTTCCCTTGATTTCTATGATGTGTGAGCAAAATCCTAATGTCTAAGATTCTTTAATATTGTGAACCCAAACTCCTTTTAGTAACTCTTACTTCGCTAGTTAAATCTGAATTTTCTACATTTAGATAAACATCATTTTTCCTTTTATAAACTGATCTAGATTGTTGAACTTTAGTATTGTTGTGCTCAATTGAATTAGATAAGCTCCTTGTGTTTGACCTCGACTATGCTACCTCTGTATACTTGAGGAGATTGGTTAAGTTGGGTAAACTATCCTTGTTTGGATTGAAACTCGTTAGCCTAAATAGCCAACAAGTTTTTGGCGCCGTTGTCGGGGAGCTACAGTAATTTAATTGGAGTAATAAGTATTATTTAGTAATTCGATACTAGATCATCATTTCCATATTTTAAAATTTCATATACCTTTTAGTTGTGTTCTTAATTCGTTTTGCAATTTTTCAGGTTGTATGCGTCGCTCACAACGAAGTCTTCAAACATCTGCTTTGTTAGACCTTGAAATCGAGGATACTCTTTCAAGCTTGAGAAGATCAAGAAGAGTGGAACAACCTCTACTAGAAGGTACTTCGCCGTCACCATCATCACCACCACCGTCTTCTTCACCTTCTGTGGTAGCTACACCAAACAATCCAGCCATGGAAGACGACTGTTCTTTAAAGGATTTCACGATGCCGGTTGCCACAAATATCTATGGGGCCATTGACTTGCCTGTTGTAGAAGTGAACAACTTTTCAATCGCTCCTTCTATGATGCAAATGATACAGCAAAATCATTTTGGAGGCACAACCAATGAAGACCCAAGTCTTCATGTTGCTGAATTCTTGGAATATCTGAATACCTTCAAGATAAACGGAGTGTCTGTTGACGGAATTAGACTCATGCTATTTCCCTTCACCTTAAAAGATAGAGCCAAGGCATGGCTTTTTTCTCTTCCAAATAAGTCAATTAAAAGTTGGGACCAACTCCTTAATGTATTCCTTGCAAAGTATTTCCCACCTAGTAAGACAACCCATTTGAGAAACCAGCTCACCAATTTCTCTCAGAATGAAGGAGAAACTGTCACGCCCCAATCTCACATTAACCACAAACCACGAAATTAGGACGCGACAGGATGAGATTTACACATAAGCCAATCACTCTTCACTTTTTAAAACTTTTTAAAGAGATTAATAGTATAATCTGATTTATGCTGTAAATTGAAACTAAACAAACTGCGGAAGCATCTTTATAAACTGACTAGCAATATAAACAGAGTCTACAACATTTTACATTGTTTGACATAAATAAAGCATAACAGTTAATTTACATCTTTGTACACATTCTCTCTCTCACTCACACCTTGTCCCGAAGATCGAGGGGAATGGACTAAGAGACCTCTAACTACTAACTACGAACCTTCTATCGACTAGGCGTAAGGATAAATCGATCCTTCTGATATCCTACTGCTGATGATAACCTGAAAATGTTTTGAGTAGAGGTATGAGCCTACTCGCTCAGTGAATAGCATTTCACTTAGCTATCACTAATCAACTCATCAGGTTTATAAACTGAAATTAAACATAAATGCAGAACTAAGCAAGGCAGTTCTAATAACATAACAGATTTACAGAATATATTCACATTTTCAAGCATCAACAGGTAATTCAGATAAATGAACAGTTATATAAATTTACTGTGAACCTACTTGATTATTTATTCATTTTATTATTATGCCCTAAATATATGCAGTGTACTCTGCATATAAAGATCCGCAGCAAGTTCATGCTGCGGCCCCACCGTACAAGACTTAGCGACACACCCGGGGAGTGCTAAGTCTGACTCCAGTCCTGCTCTGCCACAGGACTCCAGGCTCATCGGCCTCATTGCACTACTCAGAGTGCTCCAGACTCCTCCTCTAACCTGAGTACACCGGCGGAGAGTCTCACGGGGTTACCTCCATGACATCGCACGGATCTTGTTGCAATAACCCACAATTTTCTCCAGTGCCACCGTGACATCGCACGCGTTGTTGTTGGACACTGTTCTCTCTGTCCTCGTGTCTCCATGACATCGCACGGATAATGTTGCAACACGAGTTTCACCCCTAAGAAGCAGATCTCTCTTAGGGGTTCTACGGTGTTAGGGCACCTGAGTCTATTAACTGATTAACATATAACCATTTAAACAGGAATATCACATTTACTGATTTCATATCAGATCACAATACACTGTCATTCTAAACCGACAGAGCAATATATTTCAAATCATTGTAATTTCTGAGAAATTCTCATACCATGCATTCAGACAAATTAGAAATGCATAAATAACCCAACTTATTTCAATCTGGCACATACATAGCGACTTTAAGCAATTGAATATCTTATTGCACAAATTAAATAAATTTGCTTCACATACGAGAATCATACTCAACATTTGTCAATTCTCTAAAATTCTCGAAAAACGTGCACATTAACCCTAATCCTGATTTGTGCATCACTTAACTCAACTAAGAGTTACTTACATATAATAACACAAATTATTATTAATAATTAGGAATTTCTACTGATATCCTTGAGAAGCGTGTCAATTTGAGAGAAAATATTAAATCATTTAAATTAACTACTACCTAGAACGTGCATCTAGGTTTTCTTTGATATTTTTCACATCGTCGTCATTTCTTTAAAATCATGCTCAATTAATTTATTAAAAATCATATAGCCCGAGTTTATATCCAAACTATCCAGAATGTGGTCGTGTGCTACTATTTCCCCATTTAATCGAGTAATTTGGTTTCGATTGATCGTGTGGTTTTACTACTCTAATTCACACACAACAATTGCTAATTAACGATGTACAAACGTTAATAATTAAAATGCGTGATTTGGTAATTTAACGGTGCTGGCACTGCCCGACACCCGGGTATACGCTGAAAACTGCGTCAAACCAGATCGAACTATAATCACCCGTTTTATCGAGTTAAATTGTGATAGATGAATGAAATGCTACTCACATTGATTTGGACTGTCCGGATTCGTCCGGAGATGTGTCCAAAGTCTGAATTCCGGGCGTTTGCTAGATCATCTTCAACCTTGGGTATTATGCTTTAGGACCTGTTGCAAACAGGTTGCTTCACTTAGGATTACTGATTGACGGAATAACTCGATTGACAGCCAAATCGTGGCTAGGAGCTAGGGATTCAAACTGAGGACTCCCGGCCGAGCTCAAAGGCACCAGTTGAAGGTGCTAGCCGCGCCCAAAGTGTTCCTAGCCAAATCTGCTACAAACAAGAAGCAACACACACGTTTACTTAGTTAAGGCTGAATCGAGGAGTAGGGCTTCAGATTCTAGCACAGACCTCTTGGCCGAGCTTGATGGCAAGCTTTCCTTGCAGCTTCGTGCGCCCAAGAGGGCCCTTGGCCATGCTCCTTGCAGCAGCTATTGCTGTGGTTAAATGGGGGCGCCGCCCCTGCTGTTTGGAGCACCAGTAATTGCAGCAAGGTAGGAAGCGGCGAATTCTTGATTCCTGCTTAAAGCTGAGCTCCAGACGATCGATAGGATGATGTCCTTCACGCCCACACAAGCTCCTGGCTAGCCACCCAACTGCTGGCCGGCCACTGGTGGTCGCAGCCGCAAGAGGAGCGCCGCCCAACCTGATGGTGTTGCTGCTAGAGGCAAGGAAAGGGGGAGGGAAGGAGGAAGGAAGGTAGAGGGAGGTCGAGCGATGCTAATCGGAGCCAAGGGGCGCTCAAATCGGCCATGCATCCCCCCCCTTATCTGTTGTTCTATCGGGCATCGCCTAGGCGGTTGCCCTCTCAAGCGGTCGCTCATTTGGGAAGAAGAACAGATAAGGAGGAAAAGAAACGGGCAAAGGAAATAAAAAGCAAAACTAATTGGAAAATTTGCAACTTAGCCCCTAAGTCTTAAAAATGCCATAACTCTCACCTCGATTGTCCGATTTGGACGATTTCTTTTGCAAAATTTCAAGCACGAGGTCCTCTACACCCTTGAAGTAAGAAATCATGTTCATTATCTTGTCACAACTGGTCAAAGCACTAATTTCATATGGGTACTTAATGCAACTTAGTTAACCTAACGATTAACATTGATATTATCATTAATTATCTCAGATGATTCAATCTCAACCATTGATTCACATATTAAATTCTTTTGATTAACCATGATGTTTAATATGATACTCAACACTAATCAAGGTATTTCACGCTAATTGAGGTATTTACTGGTTAACCTCAATGTGGGTCATAACAAAAACTCTATATGACACATGGGAACAGTTTAAGAATCTTCAACGCCTTTGCCCACACCACGGTTTAACAAACTGGCTTGTACTTCAAACTTTCTATAATGGATTGTTTTACAACACCCGGTTGACATTAGATGCCGTAGCTGGTGGTTCATTAATGACTAAGTCTTATAGAGAGGCTTATGATATTATTGAAGACATATCACTAAATCACTGCTAATGGGGAGGATATAGAGGAGCAAAGTCAACCTCTAAAACAAGTTCTTCAACTGGAAAACAAGGAGGAAAACACATTGTTGATGTCGTTGACCTTATTTCTGCAAAGATGGATGTTCTTACATTAAAGTTTGAAAAGATGACCACCTTGCCGATTCAATCCACTGAAGCAATATGTGAAGCTTGTGGTAATGCATGCCATACTTCTTCTTCATGTTTTGCACCTAATGCGATTGAAGGAAACTTTGAGCACGTCAATGCTATTGGAATGCAAGGGAATAAGCAATACAATCCCTATTCCAATCAATACAATATGGGCTGGAGATATCATCCTAATTTCTCCTATCAGAATACAAGGAACACTCAAAACTTCCAACAAGGGCAGCAACAACCGCAACAACAACATGCCAACCGTCAAGGGAATCCGTCGGGCTTCAACAATAGGGGTTATCAACAGCCACAACAACCCCAAAGTTCTTCTCTATAAGCTATGATGGAAAAAATTATATCTACACAAATGCAACATAATGAAGAACTCTGGGGGAATGACAAGCTTCTAAAAGATGCTATTGCTCAACTTTCTACAAAAGTGGATGGTATTTCCACTCACACCAAGATGTTAGAGAACCAAATAGCATAGTAAGCTCTAAACCAACAAAGAACTCCGCAATCCAGTTCTCTTCCAAGCCAACTGGAAGTGAACCCAAGACAACAAGCTCATGCAATCATTTTAAGAAGTGGAGTTGAGATTGAAAGACCTTTTCCATCCAAAGAGAAGAACATGGAGGTAGTTGATGAAGAGGAGTCTAACACTCCAAATTGCAACAAAGGTAAAGCTGAAACACCACCTTCATTAAAAATCACTGCACCTTTTCCTCAAAGGCTTGCTAATAAGAAGGAAGACCAAAAGTTTAGGAAATTTATGGATATTATCAACAAATTGCATGTCAATCTTCCTTTTGCTAAAGTTATTGCGGAGATGCCTTCTTATGCTAAATTCCTTAAAGACATTTTGACTAAAAGAAGAAAAATTGATCAAGTCGAAACAGTGATGCTTTCAGAAAGAGTGAGTTCTATTGTTCAAAATCATCTTCCACAAAAGCTTGACGATTTGGGAGCTTTTACATTGCCATGTAAGATCAATGATACCACTTTTGATAAAGGCCTAGTAGACCTCGGTACCAGTATTAGTCTCATTCCATCTACCCAATGGCAAGAACTAGATCTCGGGGATTTGAAGCCGAAAAAGATGGCTATTGAGTTATACGATCATTCTATTAAATATCTGAAGGGTATATTGGAAAATGTACTAGTGCAGATCAGGAAGTTCTATATACCATGTGATTTTGTTGTTCTTGATATGGTGGAAGCTCCTTCCAATCCCATTCTTTTTGGAAAGCCATTCTTGAGGACTATCAGATGTCTTGTTGATGTTCGGGAAGGAAAGCTCACTCTATGAGTTGGGGAAGAAGCAATGGAATTCTCCGTCTATGATGCCATGAAAGCACCCGCACATGTTAATGAAATCTGTTTGTTAGACACTATTGATCCTATTAAGAATGATAACAAGATAATGCTGATTTGATTGTCAATCTTTATGATGATGATGTGACTGAATTCAACAATTCTGGAAATTCTGGAGCACTTTCTATTTTTAAAGCACAAAATATTAATGAAGGCGCTACACTTGTTGATGATAAATTTGATGAAGGAACAACAACAAAAAAGGTAGAACTAAAAGCCCTTCCACCCGGGCTGAGATATGCATTTCTTGAACCAAATTCTACATCCCATGTTATAATAAATAATGAATTAACCAATGACCAAGAAAGTAAATCACTTACCGAACCGCGTTTGTATAAAGACGTCATTGGTTATTCCATTGAAGATCTTAAAGGCATTCATCCTTCAATCTGTATGCATAGAATAAATATGGAAGATGATGCCAAACCAACTATTGAACCACCAAGACGCCTAAATCAAAATATGCTTGAAGTGGTAAAGATTTTTTTTTTTCAAATTAATTGATGATGGAATCATTTATCCCATAAGTGACAGCCCCTGGGTTAGTGCCATTCACGTGGTACCTAAGAAGGGGGGGGTGCAACTATCATTAAGGGAGACAATGATGAGTTAATACAAACATGTAGGGTTACCGACTGGCGTATGTGTATCGACTACCAGCGTTTGAATAAGGTGACTCACAAATATCATTTTCCATTACCTTTCATTGATTTGATGCTTGAACGCCTTGCTAAACACTCTTATTTTTGTTACTTGGATGGGTATTCTGAATTTTTTCAAATTCCTATTTATCCTCCCGACCAAGAGAAAACCACATTCACTTGTACGTATGGAACATATGCTTATCGCCGTATGCCATTTGGTCTTTGCAACGCTCCTGCTACTTTTCAGCGGTGTATGATGGCCATATTCTCTGATTTTATTGAAAATATAATGGAGATTTTTATGGTTGATTTTAGTATATATGGTGATTTTTTTATCAATGTTTATTGAACCTATCTTTAGTCTTAGCCCGTTGTAAAAAGGTTAACCTAGTGCTAAACTGGGAGAAGTGCCATTTCATGGTACAATCTGGTGTAGTACTAGGACATGTTGTATCTAACAAGGGCATTGAAGTGGACAGGGCAAAGGTGAAAGCTATTGAGAAAATGTCTACTCCATCTTCAGTTAAAGATATCTACAGTTTTCTAGGCCATGCAGTTTTTTATAGAAGATTCATTAAAGATTTTTCCAAAATTGCAAAGCCACTGTGTTCCCTACTTGCAAAAGATGCAAAGTTCGTGTTTGATGATGATTGCCATGCAGCCTTTTCTAAGCTCAAAGAGGCCCTCATTTCAGCCCCAATTATTCAACCTCTAGACTGGGATTCTCCTTTCGAGCTAATGTGTGATGCAAGCGATTATGTCATGGGAGATATTCTAGGACAGTGGAAAGATAAGAAACTCCATGCCATCTATTATGCTAGCAAAACTCTTGATGAAGCACAGATCAACTATACAACCATAGAGAAAGAAATGCTTGCAATTGTATACACATTTGACAAGTTCCAGCAATATTTGGTAGGATCCAAGGTGACTGTATATACTGATCATGCTGCCATAAAGTATTTGCTGAACAAGAAAGATGCTAAGCCACACCTTATTCACTGGATATTACTTCTTCAAGAGTTTGATCTTGAGATTTGAGACAAGAATGGTACAGAAAATAGTGTTGCCGATCATCTTTCTAGACTGACCACAGAGGCTGGAGATCTATTGCCAATTGAGGATCATTTGCCTATTGAAAAGCTCTATGCACTGTCATCCACTCAAGCACCTTGGTTTGCGGACATCGCCAACTTTCTTGCTACTGGACAACTCCCATCGGACTTGACGTATCAACAAAAGAAGAAATTCTTTCATGATGTGAAATTCTATTACTGGGATGATCCATTGCTATTCAAGCATGGAAGTGATGGGCTAATCTGTAGGTGTGTTGTCGAAGAAGAAGTTCCAAACATTATTGCTGAATGCCATGCCTCTCCTTATGGAGGACACTTCGGAGGAGAGAAAACTGCTGCCAAAATATTACAAGCTGGTTTTTATTAGCCCACATTATTAAAAAATGTCAATCTATTTGTTAAATCTTGTGATAGATGTCAAAGGATAGGAGGTATATCCCGCCGTGAAGACATTCCACTCAACTCTATCCTAGAGGTTGAAGTGTTCAATGTGTGGGGAGTGGACTACATGGGACCATTCCCATCTTCTTGCGGATATCAATACATTCTTGCCGCTTGTGAATATGTGTCCAAATGGGTTGAAGCTATTCCAACCCAAGAACCGGATGCTAAATTCAGTAATTAAGCTTTTTCAAAAGATTATTTTCCCTCATTTTGGAGTTCCACGTGTTGTAATTTCTGATGGAGGCACACACTTTTCTGAAAAACAATTCAACAATCTTCTCTCCAAGTATGGTGTGACTCATAAGATCTCTACACCCTATCACCCCCAAACATTCGGGCAAGTAGAGGTTTCAAATAGGCCGCTGAAGAATATTCTTGAAAAGACTGTCTCTAGTTCAAGAAAAGATTGGGCATTAAAGATAGATGACACACTATGGGCATATCGCATAGCATATAAAACCATCATAGGGACTACTCCATTCAAGTTGATCTACAACAAATTATGTCACCTTCTGCTCAAGCTGGAGCATCGTGCTTTGTGGGCAATTAAGTTCTTAAAATTCGATATGAAGAGAGCAGGAGAAAAATGCCTATTGCAGCTGTAGGAGCTTAAAGAACTCTGCCTTGATGCTTATGAGAATGCAAAGTTGTACAAATAAAGGACAAAGGCTTGGCATGATAATAGAATTCATAGGAAAGACTTCCAAGAAGGATATAAAGTCTTACTTTTCAACTGTAGATTAAAGCTATTTCTAGGGAAGCTGAAATCAAAATGGTTCGGTCCGTTCCTAGTGCTAAAGAATTTTCCATATGGAGCTGTGGAACTCCAAGGCAAGGATGGCAATTTCAAAATGAATGGACAATGTTGCAAACTCTATTCTTGTGGAGATGAAGTGGAGAAAGGATCCTCTTGCTCCCTCCAATATGCTTGAAGAATTTGAAGAGTCTTACTCCAGACTCTAAATGGAGGACCTTGTGGGAGTTGACCCCATGTTAGGATAGATTTATTTTTAAGTTATTAGAGTCAAAAACACTCTTTAATTTCATTAATAAGCATGTCATGGATGAATGTAATAATTTAGACTTAATTTCTACCATATCCATCTTTGTTTACTGCTGACTTACTGTAATTTTTTGCAAAAATTACAAAATGCACGACGTGTCTTATGATGACACGATGTGCACCTCAGCAGAAAATGCACTGAAAAAAGTTCTGGAAACTAACACGGTGTGCATTTCCTATTTACACACCGTGTACCTGAAGAGATGAAGATTTCAGAGGCTTTCTAGAAAAGCGCACGACGTGCATTTCGTTATGCATGACGTGCACCTGGGAGCTGCACATGCAAAAAATGTCTCTAGAAACTCGCACGACGTGCATTTCGACATGCACGTCGTGTACCTGGTCTTTAAAAAGAAGCAGTGAAAGTTCTGGAAACTCGCACAACGTGTGTTTTGACATGCACATCGTGTACCTAGGTTTTTGAATGAGGAGTACAAGTTCTGGAAACGTGCACGACGTGCAAACAACAACACACGCCGTGCACCTAAGCGTTAAAGAATTTTCAAAAAAGGGAAAGTTGACAAGTACACACCGTGCATTTCAAGTGCACACAGTGTACGTTTTCATAAAGTTTAGTAAAAAAGGGCCGGAGTGCATGACCTAATTCCTCTCCAACCTAGCATCCGTGCACTCCAACCCTAGCAGTCGTGCGCAACCACTGTCTACCCTGAGCCCATACACCACGCACGTCATTTTGCCGCTCAATCGGCCGTGCACCTCGCCCACCTTCTTCTTCCTCTCACCAGCAGTGTCGCATGCCGCCGCATGCCCTTGCCGTTGCCAACCCTCACTAGCTCCACGCGAGCCGTCGCAACAGCTCCGACGCCACCGCCCGCATCACCACGCCCTTGTCACCGCTATCTCCTTCTTCCTCACACGACAGCCGCTGGGCCAACGGTGAGCCGCCGCAACAACTTCTGCTGCCATCACCCACCCCAAGCCGCCGCCTTCCATGCCTAGATGCCGTCGACGTTCTTCTCCAGCATGCCAACAATGCACGATAGTAGTGACAGATCGCCCAGTGCTCGTGCGCTCGAAAACGCCTCCAAAATCACAACCCTTCGGCACAGATCCAGACCTACCGCAGAGTTGCAGGTGCACACCGTGCACCAATTTTGCAGGTTGTGCATCAATGTTTCTGAGAAAGAAGTACAATTTGTTTTGCACAGCGTGAACGCAAACTGTACGCCGTGTGACTCACTTCTGATCCAATGGCACCAACAAAGAGAGGCATAGGTAGATGCCATGGAGGAGCTTCTTCATCCTCTGCACCTCCCACCACTGATGCAACACCTTCCGTAGCGGCATCAACAACCTTTGTGCCCTCCACTCAGTTAAGGGTCACATCCGAGGAAGACGTTGATTACCAGTTCCTAATCACCAGGCGTGTTCTACCATCCCGCTATGCCTGTGAAGAAACCCTTGACAAATTGGGTTTCAAAAATGAGGTAATTGGACATCTACAGTTTTTAGGTTTGCACCTTCTTTGCACTAGAGTGTCCAAGACCTATCCCCGCCTGGTTTATGAGTTTCTAACTACTTTGAAAGCTGAGAATAACCCACAAAACCACCGTGTGCCTTATCTAAAAATCAGTTTTCAACTCTTAGACAAATTCTTTTCTATGGATCTTAAACGGTTTTGTGATTTACTTAATTGCAACTATGGAGGCTACACTGATTACCCTCCCACCTTCAATAGTGATTCTTTCTGGTCTGAAATTACTTGTGTAATGGTACTTAAAGCTATAAATGCTCGAGCTTCTGCAATCCATAATCCAGTTTTCTGAGTTGTGCATCATCTGCTAAGAACAGTGCCTTTTGCTAAGAATGAAACCCAATGCGTCGTGGGAAAAATGATCTCTTTTTCTTATGGTGCTTGGTAAATGATGAACAAATCAGTTCTGGCTATTACATTGTTAATAAACTTCTAGAGACAAAGAAGAAGAAGCAAATGGAGGAAAGTGACATAATGTGCGGTGGGATGATCAATATTCTTACAATGCAGTTGGGTTTAGATGTGGGTGCCTTAGAACTTGCACCCGGGAAAAACCTTGTAGATATCAACTATCTTATATCTTGTGGCTTAATCTCAAGACATGGCAATAGCACAACTAAATTCAAGGTTTACATCACGAATAAACAGTTCTTTCTCATCCCTGATGTAGCTCGCAATGACATCAGGAACAAGGCCATGTGGAAGGTGACGTTACAGCCTGAGGCCGATGAGGAGACACCTACCCGTGGCGCCAACAACTCTATGCCAATAGCTACTCCTGCAGCTCCTACTCTGCTTCCATCATCCACCAATACTCAGACAGATTACACTTGGATGATGCCTGATATGGGACACCTTTACGGCTATGTTCAGCAGAGATTTGACCACATCGACACCTGTCTTGACCAGATGAGCACATAGTACGACATCCGTCTTGACTACATGAGCACACAATACACTGCGATGTATGACATGGTCAACCAGATGGACACTTGGCATATCTCTCAGGGACATTACCCAACCCCATCGACATACCATACACTGCCTCGATAGCAGACCGAAGTCCCACAGCCTGAGTATTCCCAGCAGCCACCACAGTTTCCAGAGCAGCAGCCACCGCAGTTTCCAGAGCAACAGCCACCGCAGTTTCCAGAGCAACAGCCTGACTCTTCCGCCCAACTGATGGACATCCTAGACATTGTAAGCTAGTTCTTCCCTAATCAAGGGAGCGACAGGGCCTTTTTATGATCACAGCGATGATAGGTACCCAGCTGTGAACTCCATAAGTTTGATTGATGTAGTGAGGACACTGCACATTTCAAGCTTAGGGGGGCACAACCGGCCGGTAGTTGTAGTTTTCATTCATTTTTTTCTTTCAGTTTTTCCTTATTTGAGTCAGTTGTGTCAGTTTTTCCATATTATTCCATGTTCTGTTCCATGATGGTAAAATTAATGTGATTTGAGGCTATCTTGTTAGAATGAACCCCCTCTTGTATGCTGGATTCCCTCTGTTCTTTATATGTTTTGGCTACATGAAAAGCAAAATCAAGAGCATGTATGAATGAAATGAAACTTGAAAATCCCCATGTACATAATCTGCTTTGTGTTTGTTGTTTGAAACCTCAACTTTTACATCTTTGACCTCCCATGCATGTAATGATTTAAAATTTTTGCAGATGAATCAACTTGCAACATTTACTAGAATACGGGATAATTTTGCCAAATCTTTAATGCCTGTGAAATCAATTTTTTAGTGATTTTTTTCTTCAAAAGATTGATTGAAATCTTGCTAGCTTTAACACTCTTGTTGACTCTTTGGTGTTGCACCATTAATGGTTTATCTTTACCCAAAAAAAGATGGCAAATGGCCCACATATTATGCTAGCCTAGTGTGAGTCCGATCTGGCAACGATGGTTAGGTGATATGAAAAAAAAATCAAAAGAGGGTAAAAACAACACCCCAACCGACATTCCTAGTGAGCATAAGCCTAAATTAGCAGCTGAATGCTAGAAACCCAAAATATCCCATCATCATATCCTTAAGAAGAAGAGATCAACTAAGTCTTGTTAATGTTAGCATTAGTTTCATCATCTTATATCTGTACTAGCTGAAAACTTTGTAATGTACATGCACTAATTTATTTGGCCTAAATATCCAAATTCTATTTAATGTTGTCAAGTTGAGCTTTTCGTTTAAATTGGAACCAACCTTGCTGAACTTAATTTCTCCATCTTGGATGTTGAAAGACTTGAGATGATAATAATGAACACAGGTACAATGTGCATAGCTGGATGAGCTCATTGCATACCTTCTTTTCATTTTCCTTCATGCATGAACTTGATTTTTCTCTTTGAATGTAGCCCTGTTCTTTTTGCTTGAGGACAAGCAATAGTTAAAGCTTAGGGGGATTTGTTGTGTGATTTCTATATCACCTTTTCACAATGCTATCACACACAAATTTGGTTCATTCTGATACTATTTAGCCTCTTTTCATATTACTTTTGCCATCTTTTTGTTACTTTACTTATCACATAACTTGTATTGCAGATATGTCCCAAAAAGAACTGATTTTAGAGATTTATTTTGCTAAAATAGAAAAATGCATAGCGTGCAGGACCGATGCATGGTGTGCACCATATCAGAAAGGTTCTATCTCGCTCAGCCAGAAGAATGCACGACGTGCATGATACACACGCACATCGTACGAGTTTCTAGAAATGAACATGAAGACAAATGCACAACGTGCGTACACATGCACGACGTGCACCTGGAGCGTAAAACGGCCAAAGAAAGATATGGAAAGTCGCACGACATGCATATCTTCTGCACACACTGTGCACAGTTTAGCCTGAAGCAAACCGTACTGCAGGTGCATGATGTGCACCTGGCAGTTTTAGAAATACAAAAAATTAGAATTCAATTTTAAAACAAGGAGGGAAGGTAAGGGGCAGTTGCATTCGGTCATTTTGAGAAGTTTTTCTCATCCCAGAGCTAAAAGAAAATAGGAGAGGGTGATTTTGAAGGAATCGAAGGTGGTTCTTTGCAAAAAGGAAGCCATTTCTTCTCTTCTTCTTCTCCATTGTCTTCTCTAAGGTGCAACCAAGCTTCCTCAACTTCGAACAACTTCTTGGGAAAGGAGCTAGTCCATTTTGGAGCAACTAAAGAAGGAGAATTTCATCCTCAAGCCAGAATTCTTTCTTCTTGTGGTTATATCTTTGGATCTCTTTGTCTCTTCCCCTCTAAATCATGTTTAGAATTGAATTTTCTGTAACAAATCTGCAAAGCATAGTTATGGTCAAGTAATTCTTCATTTCTTGGGCATGGGAGAGTAGCTCCCATGTCATAGCATGTATGGAACAAGTAATTTTGTACTAAATACTATGCTTCTTGTTTTCTACCATGAAATTACCGGTTTATCCGTTTCTTACATGAATTGCTGGCCACTTTATGTGCATGTTTTCTGCTTTCTTGCTTGATCTGAGAAGATGAGTAGGAATGTATGGAGGTATTCTTCTTGGAAACTCTTCCTCCTTTACGAGAGTATAGAGGAATGAGTTGAGGAACAGGTTGTGATCAAAAACGAAATTTACACATGAGAGTGTGACTTTGAGTTGTGATCGTTGCACTTGCACCGGGAGGTGAAGTGTAACACAACTTTTCCTTGAAACAAGAACTTATGTATGTTTAAATTATCATGTTCCCTTGATTGCTATGATGTGTGAGCGAAATCCTAATGTCCAAGATTCTTTAATATTATGAACCCAAAATCCTTTTAGTAACTCTTACTTCGCTAGTTAAATCTGAATTTTCTGCTTTAGAATCTGAATTTTCTACATTTAGATAAACATCATTTTCCCTTTTATAAACCGATCTAGATTGTTGAACTTTAGTATTGTTGCACTCAATTGAATTAGCTAAGCTCCTTGTGTTTGACTTCGACTATGCTACCTCTGTATACTTGAGGAGATTGGTTAAGTTGGGTAAATTATCCTTGTTTGGATTGAAACTCATTAGCCTAAATAGCCAACACGTCCTGAAGATAGAGGATTGAATACCTTCCATCTTTTATTTTTGCATTAATTGTGATCATAAGATCATTCCTCTAACACCACATGTCTTGTTAGCATATGCAAGCAGTTCAAATGGTAATTTCTCTTAAATCTATTTTGTTATAACTACTTTGATATTAGTGGTTTATTATTCTACTCTTCTAAAAGGTATCTCATTATTAGCCCACATCTGCTAATCATATCATACACATTGCTCCCAATTACCCCTGAGGAATCTCCACCTTGAAAGGTCCTAAGGTGACCAGGATCCTAATATATCTAAAAATAAGACTCTTAGGGCAATGAAGGAACGGGCGTGACCATTTTCAGCCCTAAAAGACCGTCCATCAATAAAAGTTAGTATTTTATTATATTCCTATTGATTTTTATTTTCTTATTATCATGAATCGCCATTATTTTTGCAATATCAGTTTGTCGGACGAGTTGGAAGTTCTAACCCATGTTCATTCATAACAAGATGGTTGAACCTCATTTCTTTTAGTTTTTTTTTATTTTCTTATTTTGCTGATATGGATGATGAGTTGGTTTTCCATCGTGACTTCAATGATTTATTGTGTTTTTCCTCACTGCTTCTCATATAAATGTGGTGGAAACTTTGAATACCTATCTTTTAGTTTCCATGTGACTGTCGAATGAAGTTTCACAACCAAGAGGAAAGGAATCACATACATATATATTTCTTGGGCTGGTTGTGGCAGACCGGTGCCTCCATTGGGGATGCTAAGACAATCTAAATTATATTCTTACTATTTGGTTACAAAAATTAAGCATCTTCGAGACGGTTAAGATTTTTTTAGTTTTTTATGCTTCCCAATTTTTTTCTTTCTTAATGATTTTTCTTTCTCTGTTCGATTTGAGGATGGGGCGCATCCCTCTAATCTGCCAACCTCTACTCACAGATCGAGGTGATTTGTCAACCCCCCACTCTTTGTCTTTCTGACCGTTCAATGTTAGTTGTTCTTGCTTATTTATCATTTTTTGTTGAATAAAGATTTCGGCCACGCTTCCCTTTTATGGATTCATGTCTTCTTCCCTTAATTTAAAAAATAAATAAATACAAAGAAAAATCAATGATGAATCGTAGATGTAGATTGGAAACAAGATTCAATCTCTCTTGAGAGATATTATTAATGTTTGTTTATCTTCATATGTCTGGCTTTCTGCTTTATGGGTTTTTTTATGAAAATTTTATAACTCATCACTAGAACTCTACAATCCTACAAACCTATGTATCATGGAATGGGTGTCGACCCGATGTTGGACCCTAAAAGTGATGTGGGGTGTCAGTAAATATACTAGTGCAGTGTTAAGCTGGACAACTAAAGGCCTTCAACGCACCACATTCTCCTAGAACTCATGATTGATTATGATCGTCGTGGTAGCAAGGTGTATTGAGAGCAATATCCTTATCCATTGAACTCAGGTTATATATACCTTGATAAGTGTCATCGATCCATAGAGAAGATAGGGACCAAACTCTCATATGCAAGTCATGTTTGAGTAAGGACATGATGCAGACAAACGATACTTCTAAAGATTAACAATCTTTTCAAATCAAATAATCTTTTTAAATATTAATAGTCTTCCTGAACAATCTTTCCAAAGACTAGCATCTTCTAAAATCAAACAATCTTTCCAAAGAGTTAACAATCTTTTCAAATCAAACAATCTTGTTAAAGACTAGTAATCTTTTCCAATCAAACAAGCCTTCTACAAATTAACAATCTTTACAAATCAAAAAATCTTTTTAAGAATTACCAATTGTTTCAAATTAAACAAAATTGTTTCAAATCAAACAATCTTTTAAAAGAGTAACAATCTTTTCATATCTGAATAGTTTTTTAAATATTAATAGTATTTTCAAAACCCAACAATCTTTCAAAATATTGATAGTCTTCCCAAACCAAATAATCTTTTAGGGATAAATGGTCATATAAAATCAAACAATTTTCATAAAAAATTAGCCATCCTTTCAAAGTCAATCCACCTCGCCAAAAAGATCAACAAGATTTCAAAGGAAACAATCCTTTAAAATATCAATAAACATTTTCAAAAGATGAGTTTTTTTAAAGAGGTTGTCTTGAAAGCCTAGTCGAGTGAGGTAGTTCTTCAACATTGAGTGAGACGTCACTTGTCATTGCCAAGTCCACCTACATCTATGGTCCTGGACTACGACCTAAAATTGGACCACCCAAATCCTTGCATTATCACATCTAAGGTCTTGGACTATGATGTTAAACTAGATCATCATGTGCTCTTCATGCCTATATATATGGTCACAAATATAACCAAAAATTGAACCACAACTTGTAACCAATTCTACAATCGATAGGGAGATGCCAAGTTGAGGCTCCCTCCTTGTTGATCGCTCATCGCTTCTAGGGGAAGGACCCCCAGGAGAAACTCCTCAAATTAGGAGGAAAATAGGGGGTCGTGGATGCTACTAAGGGTTTTAATTTGGGAACCCGCTGGAAAATGATGCCCTAGAAAAAAGTGAGGATTGATTGAGCGCAGTCACTAGCCCGGCAGGGGCCACCTTAATCTTGATCAACCACTTAAAACCCCACCTTTCATCCTCTTCTAATAAATTCTTTTAGCACAGTTCCCTAAGGAACCTGATGTCGTTCATCTTTAGTTTTTCCCCTACCATGGCATTGGCAAGTACATCTTACAACAAAGGTGAATAAACTCCTCTGTCTTGCCCAAGCTAGGGACATGTCTTGCCACCTAAAAATAAAAAGAAAAGAGAGATATTATTTTAGGTGTCTTTCATCATGAGAAGGTTTCAAGACATCAAGGAAAAATCACTTCATGAATTCTTAAGACAAAGGGGGGAGTTTTTTTAGTGTCTTGTCTGATATAATGCGTCTGGAGGGACCAATCCCCAAACGTAAAATATCTTCTCATACAATATTACACTCTATTTTTTAATCCTTCTTATGTGAATTTCATAACATCATGGGAAGGTCAAGGAGCACGTACACCTGGTCTCATTGATGATCAAACCAAATGGCCAGAAGCAACACTATGAACCGTAAATCTGATAGCAGCACCAAGGGAGATGTCGGCCACAACAAGAAAGATAAACTTGTGGGAGGTGAAAGAGTACATAGAAAACCACTGTGATTTTGGAGATTCATGCTCTTAGGAGGTTCCTCCACGATACAAATCAAAGTAGCTAGCTAACTTCCCCTTTACAATTCCACCTAGCTCAAGATATATAGGAGGGTGTCACTACCTGGGATTCACTAGATAGGTAGCCACATACCTTCACTGAATGATATTCTTCCCATATGGCATTTTGGGTGTCCACCAACCTAAAACAGAATCATTCCAACTAGGGCCCACCAATAGTGAATGTTGGGTCAATTCTAGTAACTCTGGAGGTGGCAACATCCATCTTCAATCTTGAGGGAGAAGCCAAAGGGAAAAGGGATGAAGAATGTTACAACCCCAATTTTTGGGCTTATATGGTTTGAAATGTAATTTCTCCAATAAAATGTATGATTATGAAATTGTATGATTTATGTGTAGTGAGTGAATTTCTTTGATAATATTTCCTTCAAATGTGCGATTTCGTGGATCCTAATGAGTTAGTGAGTCCAATCTGATAAAAAGGAAAGAAAAGTTGAATGAAATCAAATAATGCATAAAAAGGGAAAGAAATTAAGATAATGATGACAATCATGTGGAATTCTCTAGAAAGTAGTGTGAATGGCCTTCATGAATTAGGTTTCAAATCCACTTGGTTAATAATGGTAAAAGGAATCCAAATAAAGGAAATAGAAGGGAAGAGAGAGAAAATATGAATAAAATATGCTTTTTTAAGTGATAACTTGCATATGAAGAAAAGTCTCTCATACTTTCAAAAATTGAGTTTCAAACTTGACACACACAAAATTTAAGTCATTAGGGAGTTTCCTTAAAATTTGGAGGCAAAAAGATTAAAGGGTTGAGAGATATGGATATGCACTATTCTTTATGGCTTTTTATTTCCCAATCCAAGATTTAATAAGATTATAATGGTGACTTTTCATGACCTTCGTAATTGTAGGAATAAAAGACAAAAGTTTCATATAAGAGAATATGCTTTCCTAAATGAGATGTCTTGTTCTTCTCCTATTTTTAGTTGGAGACCAATATCCAAACAAAGAGGATAACTTGGAAATACTTTTAGAAAGTCCATGCATGCTTCACATTGGATGATATGTAAATTTTGTAATTCTATTTGCTAATGATTATGTTCTATTTCTATCTGATTCTCCATGAATTGCTTGTTGGTTTGTGCTTAAAATCAATTGGGAATTTAGGGAAATTGATTATATGTGTGAATTTTGAGATTTGCTCCTAGATCCAATTCTTGGATCCCTATCCAGCTACCCATCTTCCTACATAATAATCAATTCTCCTAACCCTAGTGATAACACCCATTTTTGTGGTATTTATGGCCCATATTTCATGGCCAAAACTACCCTTTTAAACTATTTTCCTCTCCATTTTGTCATGCTATTGAATAAATAAGTCACACTATGGTCTTAACTCGTTTTTATCATCTTTTACAGAGTTTTACTCGCTTTTCCACTCAAAATCAGCAAAAGGCCCATCCCGGCCCACTTACAAAGAATCGACCTTTTACTAGCCGCACGACACATCCACTACCCATCGCAGACACTGGCCGATAGGGTACAACCCGACATGGGCGTGTCGCGCAGTGCAGTCACTGACAGGCGATATGCCATTCATCCGACAGAGAGATCTGCCCGCCACGACTAATCAGCCCGTTATGGCATGTCGCGTGATATGAGCCACTCACCGGAAGCAACCGCCTGTCGCACCCGATACCTTCATAACCCGACATGTGACAGCCAAGCTACGCCAGACGACACACACATGTCAATCATCCCCGAAGCCACATATGCGGAGCCGATAAAGGGTACGTGGTGCCCAGAGATCCGCAACTTCTTCCAACCACTGCCTATAAATAGCAGCTACAGGACCCCGATGGGATGGGTCGGAACCTCACGAAGGCTAACTTTGGACATCATTTGGAGCTACTGTGTCGCGTCCCCGAGGCGTGTCGGGCGATACTAGGTGAGCACTTCCCCAACCCGAGAGGGGCGGGAGTGGTTCACTTAGAATCCATCCCGGTAGCCACAACAACCCGATATCGACCAAGGAGGCCACCCAATGTGCCAGGTTCCTAGATGGGCCCATGCCCGAGACGCCTTGCTCACTATACCAGATACGAGGAACCCGAGAACCTAAGACCCCTCTAACCCGACACGCTACTGAACCCGATACAGATCACCCGTCATGATGTGTCGCCCGAGAGGGTGGCATCCTAGTACGACTGTATCGGGCCGAGATGCCTTGACCGATACGCCTGCCCGTCATGACCTATCGCCCGTCAGGGGTTACCACCCGACACACGCATATCGGGCAGAGCTCTCGCCCGTTATCGATTAGAGACACCTTAGGGGGTCTGCTACTGTATGTCGCCGTCCTAAATCAAGGAGGCGATACCTATCTTCCCTTTTTCTGTCATTTACTTTCTTTATTTACGCAATGTAACTAAACCTTTTATACAATGCTCTTGCTAATGGAATTAATGGAGTTTTAATACCTATTGCTTTGTGTTTGGTCCCTTTTTGTTGTATGATTTCTTTTTAGCATCCGAACTATATCTTGTATGCTTGGATCATGTTTTGACTAGCTATCAAATCGTATTCCCGTTGCAACTCCCTCGAGAGAGGTGTTGTAACTCTAGTATTTGGTCCGGTCAGGGAGTACGAGAGTACCCAGGGTCGGAGTTGCTTCATTTATTTTTCCACTCCAACCCAAAGTTGCTACCTTTGAGAGAGGGTGTTGGTGCTTAGTTGGAGGTACCCTCTTCAAGAGAAGGGGTACTGTATGTTTTCTGCTGCTGCTTGTTACGCCAAAGTTTTCTTCCTTCGTTCTTTACCTAAGCAATAGTGTTATCTCTTCGAATTCTGTTGCACAAAATTCCTAAAAATTGATGAATTGCCAAAACCTTAAATCTTCCTTGTAACTCCAGTTGGAGATAGCTTTTTCTTTACAACACCTTTTTGTGGTATTTTTGTTCCCTTTTATCCTGTTGTTTACCGTTCTCGATCTACCCTTCCCTTGGGAACATTTTCTTACCCTTCTTTTACTAGAGTGTAGAGTGTTGATTCCGCGTTCTTAGCACGACCACCCTTGTCCCCGTGGTTCGACCCCGATTGCTACTTCAGACCCCATCATCATTGCGGGGGCCTAAGAGTCGGGTTATTTAAAAGTCTGACTACTTCAAATCCGCTTCTTTTGGACGCGCGATTTAGGCCGGTAAACTTTTTGGCGCCTTTGTCGAGGACAAGGCAAAATGGTACTATTAACGAACTCGAATCCACTAACTACACTCCCATGCCTCAAGCTTAGTAATAAGCTTGACATCACAGTTTCTTTTAGTCTTCTAACCTGAATGTGTATAGAATAGTTCGTTTCATTAACACATGTTTTCTAACTTGATTATACGTTCTATTCAGGTACTCAGGGAAGAAGCACTCTACTCGATTGAGCACCGTTGATCATGCCACCTCACGTAGAACCACCTCTTTCTGAGGATGAGCAAAATGCTAGAGTTGGACCACACCCACCTCCGCATGGGAACGATGACCGTTACAATAACGATCATTTACATGAAGAGCTAGAAGAACCTGAATCAGAACAACTTGGGGATGATCATCATCACGAGAGACGTCGTCATCGTTGTAGGCACAAAAGGAATCATCATAATCAAGAGAAGAATCATAGGAACAACAACAGTGAAGATTTCGACGAAGAAGAAAAGATCCTTCGGGAGTTGGCTGCCATGAAGGCCAACAACTCAAGATGCCCAGTTGTAATCCCAAGGTTTGATGTTGTAAACTTCGAGTTGAAGCTATCCATGATCTCCATGATTCAAAATAAAAGCTTTAGGGGAAGTTCCAAGAATGACAACCCCTACCATCACCTCGATGCTTTCAAAAATATATGTGATACCATCAAAATGAGGGGAGTGCCACAAGAAGTGATCTACTTCAAGGGTTTCATTTTCTCTTTGGAGGACAAGGCACTGTCATGGTACCTTGGACTGCCACATCAATCTCTGAATGGATAGAATTCTTTAGCGGATGCTTTTGTAAACAAGTTCTACCCTACAGAGAAGACCGTTAGGAACAGGCAGAAGATCACATCTTTCACCCAGAAGCCAGGAGAAAACCTACATGAAGCCTGGGAGAGATACCAGGAGTATCAGAGAGTGCCCTCACCACAACTACAAGAAAGGTTTCCTGATAACAACGTTATACAATGGTCTGACTCCTAAAGAAAGAGTATCGCTAAATGCAGCTGCAGGAAGCGACTTTCTTGGGAAGAAGCCTAGTAGATCTAAAAAGATCATTGAAAACATGGCTGAACTACAAGCCAGGACTGACTACGACAGGACAGATAGAGGGTATGCTAAGAAAGTCACTAATGAAGGACCGTTGGTCGAATCCAAGGCTCTTGAAGCAATCACCACTCAAATCCAAAAGATCACCACTGATGTCAGACAGTTAAAAGAATCAGGAGGGAAAGGAAAGAAACAAATTGAGAAGGTGATGAAGTGTGTCACTTGCGGAGAAGGAGGACACGGTATTGATAACTACATTTACACATGACCTGACGAGTCGAGTGAAAGCAAATCCGAAAAAGAGGAAGCTAAGAACGTTTCTTTTGTCAACTTTAAAAGACCGGACCATCCTGGTTTTAGTTATGGCAACAAGGATGCTGCAGAAAACTCACATTTGTTGAATAATCCCCCCAAACAACCACAAAGTTTCAAGAAAAGAGGCAGACAAGGTCAATACACTAGAACAACCAATTTCCAATCAAACAAGGTAAACTTTCAAGGGCAAGGGAAGTACCAAAACCGCCAAGCTGCTAACCCTAGCCAAGGCCAGGGACAAGCTAAAGAGTAGAGTCAAGAAAAGAACTTTGGTCAACCGGACTTAGTGGGCCAATTGTTCGACTTTGTCAAGAGACAAGATACTATAAACAATCAGCTGGCGCAAAGCGTGCTGTCCAACTCAGGCGTTCTGAATATGATACAGGTCCAAATGGCAGATATGCAAATGCATCAACGCCAGATAGACCAACAGCTTTCTCAAATGGCCGAGTTAATGAAGAATCCTTCGGGTAAGATGCCATCCAGCACATAGTCTGCCAAAATGGTGGTACTCAGGTCAGGAAGGACAGTAGAACGCCCTGAATCAAGCAGGCCTGAAGAACCTAAACCAGGGGTTGCGGCAGAGAACCCAGCTGAAGGAGAAAACCAACGAGCTCATGTTAGGGAGCCAGAATCAGAACATGTGGAGGACATGTTCGGTAAAAGAAGTCCTTACTCTCCAAGATTGCCTTTCCCATACAAACTCATAAAGACACATCTTAAAAAGAGATACAAAAGGTTTATGGAGTCAATGAAAAAGCTTCACCTTGAAGTGCCATTTCTGGATGCTTCGGAAGAAATGCCGACCTACACCAAGTTTTTCAAGGATTTGATCACCAAGAAAAGAAGAGGACGAAGGATTGAGACGGTACACCTAGCCAGTATGTCTACTGCCTTTGTGAAGGAGGATTTACCTACCAAGAAGAAGGATCCTGAAGCCTTTACTATTCCTTTTGCTGTTGGAGATAACTTCGAGTGGAAGGGTCTTGCTGATTTAGGGGCTAGTATAAGCCTTATGCCCTTAAGCCTCGTGCAACGATTGGGATTAACTGATATGGTCAGGACCAACATGAGGATCGAGTTGGCAGACCATACCTTCAAAAGGCATGTGGGAGTCGTTGAAGATGTTTCGATTCATGTAGGAAGATTCTTCATTCCTTGTGACATTGTTGTCATTGACACTGTTGAAGACCCTAAATGCCCTATCATCTTTGGGCGCCATTTCTTGGCTATAGGAAGAGAGGTGATTGATGTCGCTGAAGGAATCATCACTCTTAGGGTCGAAAATGACCACATTGATTTCAAGGTGAAGGACGCCATGAAGGGGCCTTCCCTTTTCGAGTCTGCTTACTTTATGGACAACTATTGCCAGTATTGTGAAGAAGTAGAAAAAGATATCGCAATGGTAGACCCCCTTATGAGGGCGTTGAACAATCATGACTCTGATTCTGAAGATCCTGAGGTTTTCGAGATCCTCGATTACCTAAATCAAAATGATGAAGATCTAAGCGATGAGGAGGAAGTTATAGAGGCAGTCAAGTTTGCTTCTCTGGAAATGACCAAGGCACCTAAGACCAAGCTAGAGCTGAAATAGATGCCAGAAGGTTTAACGTATGAGTTTCTAGATCAAGAAGGAAGAAATCCAGTCATAGTTAATGTCAGTCTGACGAAAGAACAATTGGAAAGACTTCTCGAGGAGTTGAGGCTCCATAAGCAAGCTATAGGATATTCGGTAGAGGATATCAAGGGGCTTAGCCCTGCTCTATGCATGCACTGCATAAATTTGGAAGAATCTGCTAAACCCCTGGTCCAACCCCAGAGAAAGATGAACTAGATGTTAAAATAGGTTGTGAAGAAGGAAGTGATCAAGCTGAGAGATGCATGAATTATCTACCCAATCAACAATAGCAACTGGGTAAGTCCCATCCATGTTGTACCAAAGAAAGGAGGCATGACAGTGGTGAAAGGTGACAAAGGCGATGAAGTAGCGGTCCAGACTGTCACCGGATGGAGAATGTGCATAAACTATCGGAAGCTGAATCAAGCCACTAAGAAAGATCATTACCCGCTTCCCTTAATCGACCAAGTTCTAGAGAGATTAGCGCATCATGATTATTTCTGCTTTTTAGATGGTTATTCTGGGTTTTATCAAGTCCCTATTTTACCGGAAGACCAGGAAAAAAAACACTTTCACCTGTCTCTATGGTACTTATGCTTTCCGAAGAATGCCGTTTGCATTGTGCAATGCTCCAACAACATTCCAGCGTTGCATGATCTCGATGTTTTCAGATTTTCTAGAAGACATCATAGAAGTTTTTATGGACGATTTTTTTGTCAATGGGAAAGACTTCGATGCTTGTCTAAAAAACCTATCTTTAGTCCTACAACACTATGAAGAAAAGAATTTGGTCCTCAACTGGGAGAAGTGCCACTTCATGGTACAAGAGGGCATAGTGCTAGGTCATAAAGTCTCAAAAAGAGGTATCGAGGTAGATGTGAGCAAGGTTGAAGCTATCTCTAGACTACCTCCACCTAAGTCTGTAACTGGAGTGCGAAGTTTTCTCGGATACGCTGGTTATTATCGAAGATTCATAAAAGACTTTTTGAAGATCTCAAAACCTTTGTCAAATCTTCTGGTTAAGGATGCTGAATTCGATTTCACTAACGATTGCCTAAGTGCTTTTCAAGCTTTGAAAGTTGCACATGTTTCTCCACCTATCCTTCAAGCTCTGGATTGGGAGCTACCTTTTGAGCTAATGTACGATGCCAATGACTATGCCGTAGGGGTAGTCCTGGGACAGAAGAAGAACAAGAGGCACTATGTCATTTGCTATGCCAGCCGTACTCTTGACAAAGCATAGGTAAATTACACGACAACAGAGAAGGAAATGCTTGCGATTGTTTTCTCCTTCGACAAGTTCAGATCTTATCTGATTGGAATAAAGGTAAAGATCTACACCGACCATGGGGCGATACGATACCTTATGTAGAAAAAGGACACTAAGCCTAGGCTGCTAAGGTGGGCTTTACTACTCCAGGAGTTCGATCATGAGATCATTGATAAGAAAAGTACAGAAGACGTAGTCGTCGACCACTTGTTAAGGATTACAGTCAAAGATAAGAAAGAGCCACCTATCAATGATAACTATACAGATGAGGCCTTGCTAATGGTAGAAGCCAGAGATCAGAGTTTGCCATGGTTTACGGATATTTGTAATTACCTTTCTTGTGGGGAGTTACCTCCGGATATAACATACAATCAAAAGAAGAAACTCTTTTCTGATATAAAGAATTACTATTGGGATGATCCCCTATAAAAGATGCGCAGATAATCTGTATAGAAGGTGTATTCCTGAGGAAGAAGTGCCAAACATTCTGAGGAAATGCCATGCCTCACCCTATGGAGGACATATGGGTAGTGAAAGGACTACTACTAAGGTGCTGCAATCAAGATTTTACTGGCCTTCGCTATTCAAGGATGCTGCTGATTATGTAAAAGTTTGTAAAGAATGCCAATCAAACGGAAATATTGGAAGAAGGAACGAGATGCCTATGGCCAACTGGGTTGAAGTCGAGATCTTTGACGTCTGGGGAATAGACTACATGGGTCCTTTTCCCCCATCAAAAGGATATCAATACATTTTAGTCGCGGTGGACTACGTGTCTAAATGGGTAGAAGTTGTTGCCACCCAAACTTGCAACTCCAAGTCTGTGATCAAGCTGTTTGAGAAAACTATCTTTCCTCACTTTGGAGTACCCCATACTGTGATAAGCGATGGCGGATCACATTTCGGGGAGAAATAGTTTGAAGCACTTCTGAGGAAGTATGGGGTCAAAAACAAAGTTGCTACACCCTATCACCCTCAAACCTCTGGGCAGGTGGCGATTTCAAATAGATAGATTAAGAAAATCTTGGAAAAGATTGTCAGCCGCACGCGGAAAGACTGGTCGATGAAGCTCGACGATGCTCTTTGGGCCTATAAAACTGCATACAAGGCACCCATTGGCACTACGACTTACAAATTGATTTATGGGAAATCCCATCATCTACCCTTAGAGCTTGAACACAAGGCTCTTTGGGCAATTAAGTTTTTAAATATGGACCTGGAGAAGGCAGGGGAAAAGAGATATCTGTAGCTACATGATCTCAAAGAGATGAGAATACATGCATACAAAAATGCAAGGATTTACAAGCAGGGGACCAAGGCGTGGCATGATGCCCACCTGAAGAAAGAGGATGTGAGTGAAGGTGATAAAGTTTTGTTATTTAAATCATCTATCCGTCTTTTTCCAGGTAAGCTACAAATGAGATGGTCTGGACCCTTCACCGTGGAAAAGATATATCCATCAGGAATGATGGAGCTGTATGACAAAGACAATCCAGTAAAGGTTTTTCCAGTGAACGGGCACAAAGTGAAAAGGTACTATGAAGATGAAGCGTTCGTGAGAAGATCAGAAATAAACTTGCAGGATGCTGAAACAACCAAAGGCACAAAGTGAAGGGATCTAAAGCTGTCGAGCTGACGACGCTAACTACAATGCTCCTCGGGAGGCAGCCCAAGTCTTTACTTTTCTTAGAATAGGACGTTATTTCCCTTCCTGCAAGAAAAACATTATGAACATTATGATTGTAATAAGGCCCAAGTCAGTGCATGCGTCACATGCTCAGACTCCCCCATTTTATAGGCGGTCTTATAGGCATTGATGAGTAATACTATCTGAGGCTGGGAGTTTCACTTTAGGTCAATGATGTTTTACCCATCAATTGCTTTTTCCTTTTCTTTAGTTTTAGTTTTTTTATCTCTTATTTTGTTTTATTCTTCTTTGAAGCTTGGTATTAGGCCGAGGTGCCTTGACCGATACCAAGCTCTCCTACCCTATTGGGCATCTGACTTCTGTTTGCCAGTGTGGTGAAGTTGTGTCGGGCTAGCGACAGCTTGCGCGCATTACGTTCTATCGTGTTGAGTATCGTCTGAACCTTATCGGGCTTTGATATCGGGCATCAGACTTTAGCGATGAGCTTGTGTCACGCGATACACCGAGCTGCATGCATCACACTGTATCAGGCAATGCTACTCGTGTCGCGCGGCAGACTCCTGTCGCATCGGGCAGCATAGCTAAACAACCTTTGATGAGATGGATTAGACTGATTTTACTGCTCGTCTCGGGAATGAATTGTCTCCTTGGGCGACACATGCCCCAGTTTTACCCGTTTTACCCCCGCCCTCAATTGCTATATATAGTAACTTTGGTTTAATCATTTCGGGCACTGGAATTTACTTTCTCACCTACTCTTGTATCGCGCATTTAACTCTCACTTTGCTCTCATGTCGGCCAACCTTGCTTCTGCTCCCATGTCGCATAACTACCTTCAGAAGATAAAGGTATAACAAGATATGCGTATCGCTTGGCTTACCCGACACGCCCCTTGTGTCACACATCTCGTATCGGGCACATGGCTTTAGTTCTTTTTTGTGTCGCCCGACACGCGCTTGTGTCGGGTATCCTACCTTTTGACCGCATCACGCGACACACTTCTATCGGGCGATACCCATGTCGCCCAGTTTTGTTCTTAATAAAATTTTATCTTGTGTCGCCTCACATCTTGTAAGTTTTGGGTGACACCCTTTTTTAGAGAGATCATATCGGGCAGGATAGCTATTCGTGATGATGCCCAGTGTTGCACGATAGCCTAGTGGCTGTATCGGTCCAAACTTCATTCTGCCCGACACAGGCATATCGGGCAAAGTACCATATTGTCCAGTTTTGTCGCCCAATATGATTGTATTGAGCAGCACTAGTATCGAGCCGGCTTTTTGTTTTGACTTATCGCAAAATAAAATTTGCATTTTACCTATTTGAGACCGTGTAGGGCTATGTCGATTTTGTTAACTATGACTGATATCGACTTAACTCTATTGGGTTTTGTTAGTCAGTTTTCAAAATATATCACCTATCCGATATCAGGCGACACAACCCGCCGCCCGATATTGGGCAAGGTGAATCATTCAATAAAATTGATTCTTACTAAACTTTTATTTTATGATAACAGAAATGGCCCACACCAAGCAAATCGTTGTCCAAGTAGACGAACAAGGCCGGAGGATCAACACTGAGGCCACGACAGAAGCCACCATAGTCGGGCAGAAATGCCTAAACCCTGATGTAGCTGGGCCATCTGCAGTCGAGAAGAGACCTAGGATGGAAGAAGCAACAACCCCAACAATTGTTTCAACCACGACAGCCGAACCTGAACCTCTAGATCACTCACCAGGCAGATTCATGCCCAGAGATGATGAGCACATGCGGCGGTACACAGAACTGGCAGCCAAGGTCTACAGACCAAGAAGGTTCTGCCATCAGTCGTCCTTCCACCAGATAGGCATTTTTGACAGGCTGGAAAATGTCCTAACGGCAGCCGGGCTGAGGAAGATCTGCTTCAGCCACTCCGCCTCTTACACAAAACTCACAAGGGAGTTCATGTCGTCTCTCCACCGGGTACAGAATAGACCAGATGAAATCGAAAGATTTGGCGGAGTAGACAGACTACAAGGACGGATGTATAATGCTGAGTATGACATATCAGAGAAGCTACTCAATGAAATCTTCTCTTCTAGTGAAGCAGAAAAAGAACTGCTCAACAACGGTGTCAGAATCACCGAAGGCGACAGGTTCAACCCAATCGAGCTTTGGAGAAAGCTAACCGGTGAGTCAGCATTCAAGCCGGGAAGTAAGGTGGCGACAATGTACTCCTATTTCTGGAGGATAGTGCACAAAATCATGGCATGCCTGCTCTTCAGCAAGTACGAATCGAGCAATCTTTACACTGAAGAGCTCCACCTCATATGGCATATGATGGAAGGCAACACGATCAATCTGGGGCAGTTCCTCCTCAACTGTCTTCATCCAATAAAGGATGCCACCAAAGACTACAACATGGGCAGACTGATGAATCTGATTGTGGTAGGGTTAGGATACCCAAGAGCCCGTGTAGACTCTCAAGGACAAGAGGTGACGACATGATCGACCTGGCAATGCTACTTCTATAAGTTCGCAAGAACAAACACCCTCCTTCTGCTCCCACGCTGTGCCAGCTATGACGTAGAAAAGCTGGTCTTCACCACAGTGAAGATTGAAGTTGTGGTAGTCGAAGCCGCCTATGCCGCCACCACAAGGATACAAGAGAAGGCAGCCACGATAGGAAGACATGTCCCTCTTGACGCCCAACAGGGCAAATTTTCCACAGTTCCTGCCGAACCACCCACCGCCCCAACACAACTGACGACAACCACTAATAGAGCTATTGTCGCTACTCCCATACCAGCCGCGACCGCCACAATAACAACTGCCACGGCTGTAAAAGTGACGGTGATCATGGTGGTCGCCGAGACAACTGGGGCTGAGACAACGATGATATCCCCGAGGGAAGATGTCGGGGGAGAGACAACCACAACTCCTGAGACTTCTGTTGCACCTTCAGTGGCAGAGAAAATGTTGCAGCCAGACGCCAGCAATGGGGCATTCGCTGAGATCCTCGAGATGGAGCTCAGGGCTGTGTAGCCCACGACGCCACCGCCGGTGTCTCCAGTGGTAGCTGCAGAGGTCACCGACAACAGAGAGGTGGAGCAACAACCACCCACACCGCCCCCTTCTCCACCACCACAAACAGGCGAGGTAGAGACAATCGCGAAGGTGCCGACGCCTCACCCTGAAGCGACGACCTCATGAACAATCCAAATGGATACAACCCCGAGTGAGGCAGTACACTCGTCGGGTCGAACTTCACGTGTGAGGAGTGGTGCGAGGATGAGAGGGAGATCTGATGCAGCCCCTCCGTCACTGGGACAGATGCTAGGTCAAGAATTTGACCACTTGCGGGAGGTAACAGGAAGCCACTCAACTGCTTTTGCTTCACTTATCCACAAGTTTTCTATTTTCCAGCAAAGGATAAATAACCAATAATGACAACTGCTGACTCTAGTTGGCCTTCTTGGACAACTAGAGGCAATCAACAAGATGCTGCAGCAGGCCCTCCAATGCCTTGACATGATCAAGGAGAGGCTGAATAGGAGGGCTGACCATCCGCATTCAAGGCAACCAAGGAGGTCTCCATCACCTCCTGGCTCAGGATCCCAACCTTCCTCGTCAGCATCCTCGCCCAGGACGTCGTCCACTTCCTCCTCCAGTGGGCCATCCACAACGCCCGAGGAAGGGACGACACACAAGTCAGCCGACAAAGCTCCAGCAGGACAAGTGAGCTCCCGCGGCATGGAAGAAGCTGCTCCCTCAGCCTCCCTAGACGAAGCTGAAGATAATGACGAATCAATTAGCGTTGGGGAGGACTCTTCTAACGAATCAGAGGGAGGGGGGACATCTACACCGCTAACAAAAGACACCCCCCCAGAGGAAGAAGCTCGATGGCAGATGCATTTTCTGCGCCATCAGAGATACCTTCCTTCGAGATGGCCGACTTCGATAGAAGGGCCATCGGATACCTGACGGTCAGGGACCAGAATCTGCTGAACAAGGTCCTGAGGTCGCAGGCTGATGAAGAAGATGTCGTCTAGAGCGATGACTACTTCTCTGTATGACGGGGAGTGCTGAGAAGCATGTTCCGCTCACCAGCCGTCGTCGGAAAAAAGCTATTCAGGGTCCTAGAGGGTGCAATAGTTGAGAATATCAGCACCAAGACAGGCCGGCAGACAATATACAACACCACCCCGACCTTGGCAACAAGGTTGATGATGGGAGCATTCAACTCCGTTTCGGTGGCCAACATGTTGCGGCAGATTGAAGAACACAACACGAACCTCGTGTTGGCCCCGTACAAGCACCACAATAACTGGTTCTTGTGCGTGGCAGACCTCCAGAACCATGACGCCCAGCTCTTCAGGTGCTGCAACGAGGAGGTCCCATGCTCAGGACACATCTTTACTCGCCCGGAGGACAAACGTCTCAGGATTCTCCCGCTGCATCTTCTCTGAGTTATCAAGCAAGAAGTCCAACGTCATATCGGTGTTCGCAACTTCTTCTTTATCAGAGACTTCCCCGTCCAAGCAGAATCAGGAAGTGGGAATAGCGCCCTTGTCATCTTGCGTGCCATGGAGCTGCTCAACATCTTTGGAAACATATGACATCTCCAGGGCCAAGACTTCTTCCATCTCAGGAGCACTTACTCTTTGCTGCTGATCAAAGACAAGCACTATTTCCAAGACACTGGGATACTAGAAAAGCTACTGGATAGTGACCGAGAAGACGAATCCTTGCAACCCGACAACACTTCAGAAAAAGAAACCGAGATGGATGCAGACGTTTACGGGGCAGGCAAGCGGTTAGAGATCCTACAGGAAGTATGCGGAAATGAAGACCCCGCTTCTCTTGAAACCTCAGAGGAAATGATCAGCAACTTCGACCGTTTCTCGTGTTCTACACTCACACATGAGCAGGTCAATGAAGTTCTCCTGAAGTTAGTTGACTCTACCCCCGCAAACGTCATCTACAAGGTAGGCAGTGTCATAGTCCCAGTTGACGACTTAAGGGACATGGTGAAAGAAGGAGGATGTTTGGCGATATCAGTGGCGGTCGCCTACATCCAGATACTACAAAGAAAGTTTGAACACACATACATAGCCCATCCAATGTTGTTCAATGACATATACCTTGCCGATGAATCAAGAGTGAAACAATATTTTCTGGTAGAGTTATAGAGCATGATGCCACGTATCATCTTCCTGCCTATCCTGCACTACAACCTCTGGATGCTCCTGACGATGTACATTCACCCACGAGCAGGAATCTTCTACAACAGCTTGGACAGCAACAAAGATCATCCAGTACAGTGTACATCGACAACGCTGACACCCCTCGAGCGCTTAGTATGAAAATACTATAATGAGGTGGCGATGCTGATCCAACCATTCCTAGAGACAACAATGAGAAAATGGCATGAGCTTCAGTTCTACCATCGCAGTCCACAACAAATTCCACTATCCAATGACTGCGACATCTTCGTGCTGGAATGGATATCTAACCAGGAAATGTCTGACCAGCTCCACCACATTGAATATCACAACAAACACAGAGAATATGTGTGGAAGCTTCTATCTAGCAAAGGCGTGCTCACCTGCTAACCCTCACTGAGTTAACATTACCCTACCTTATCTATCTCTCAACTCTGGGACAGAGTGTGGGGTAAGTTTGGGGGGTACTATGTATCAGTGAGGGAGGTACTAAAAGCTCTCCAAATTTTACCTCTTGTTCTTTTTCCTATAAAAGAACCTGTGTACATATACATATACATGCTTGATACAAAAATTTCACATATACAAAATTTTGCCTTTATACAATTGTAGAAAGACACTCTATAGTAAAAACCTGATATGACTTTTTTCCAGCTTGTTTTCTCTGTGTCTAAGGTGGTGCAGGTTTTTGTTATGCTCTTTTTGAAAATACAGTCTCAAAAGGCTGTGACTTTCCACGCCAAAAATTCGAAAAATAATCTCGCAACAGCTAAGAGATGTGTATGCATAAGGAAAAAGCTGCCCAAACAGCAAAATTTTCTCTTGTTTTCCCTTACCCAACAAAACCCCAAAAAGAGAGAAAAGCCTTATGAGAGTGAATAAAAACATGAGAGTTGTGCCAAATGAAAAAAACACTCTTGTTTTTTCAAAAGTACCCATCTTTAGGCATGGTAGATCCGGGGCAGTGGTACGTAGGATGTGAAATCACTGCTCTAAAGCCAACTGGCTTGTACTGCAGGGACCACCTGCCCGTTAACGGACCCGTACCTGGATGGAATGATGGGAAATAAGAAAAACCCAAAAAGCCTTAAACCTACCCAAAAACATAACTTTCTGTTCCCAAAAGCTATTTGGTGTGAAAGCTAACTTCGAAATCATGCACCCAAGTCTCGCCGAAGCTGAAGAGAAAATTTTGCTTAAATAAGGTAGGAAAAAAATAAAGTTCATTGTTCATGGTCAGGCATTATTCTCTTTAAGACATCTCAATACTCGCTCAAACCTCTTGTCTAAAAACTATATTGGGTTAAGAAGAAGTATCACAAAACAAAGTTTTAAAATTGATTGAGGACAATCAAAATGCTAAGTTTGGGGTAGTTGATAACACCCATTTTTATGGTATTTATGGCCCATATTTCATTGTCAAAACTACCCTTTTAAACAATTTTCCTCTCTATTTTGTCATGTTATTGAATAAATAAGTCACACTATGCTCTTAACTCGTTTTTATCATCTTTTACTGAGTTTTCCTCGCTTTTCCACTCAAAATCAGCAAAACGGTCCGTCCTGGCCCACTTACAAAGAATCGACCTTTTACTAGACGCACGACACGTTCACTACCCGTCGCGGATGCTGTCCACTAGGGTAATACCCGACACAGGCATGTAACGTGGTGCGGTCATTGACGGGCGATACGCCATTTATCCGACAGAGAGCTCTGCCCGCCACGACTAATCAGCCCGTTATGGCATGTCGCGCTATACGAGCCACTCACCGGAAGCGACCACCCATCGCGCCCGATACCTTCGTAACTCGGCACGCGATAGACAAGCTACGCCGGATGACACACATGCATCAATCATCCCCGAAGCCACGTATGTGGAGCTGATAAAGGGTATGTGGCACCCGGAGATCCGCAACTTCTTCCAACCGCTGCCAATAAATAGTAGCTACAAGACCCCAATGGGACGGGTCGGAACCTCACGAAGGCTAACTTTGGAAAGCATATGGAGCTAGTGTGTCGCGTCCCCAAGGCGTGTCGGGCGATACTAGGTGTGCACTTCCCCAACCCGAGAGGGGTGGGAGTGGTTCACTTAGAATCCGTCCCGGTAGCCCCAACAACCTGATATCGACCAAGGAGGCCACCCGATGTGTCGGGTTCCTAGATGGGCCCCTGCCCAAGATGGCTTGCTCACTATACCCGATACGAGGAACCAGAGAACCTAAGACCCCTCTAACCCGACACGATACCGAACCCGATATGGATCACCCGTCACGATGTGTCGCCCGAGAGGGGGGCATCCCAGTACGACTATATCGGGCCGAGATGCCTTGACCGACACGCCTGCCTGTCACGGTCTATCGCCCGTCAGGGGTTGCCGCCCAACACAGGCATATCGGGCAGAGCTCTCACCCGGTATCGGTTAGAGACACCTTAGGGGGTCTGCTGTTGTATGTCGCCCTCCTAAATCAAGGAGGCGATACCTATCTTCCCTTTTTCTGTCATTTACTTTCTTTATTTACGCAATGTAACTAAACCTTTTATACAATGCTCTTGCTAATGGAATTAATGGAGTTTTAATACCTATTGCTCTGTGTTTGGTCCCTTTTTTGTTGGATGATTTCTTTTTAGCATCCGAACTTTAGCTTGTATGCTTGGATCATGTTTTGACTAGCTATCGAATCGTGTTCCCGTTGCAACTCCCTCGAGAGAGGTGTTGTAACTCTAGCGTTTGGTCCAGTTAGGGAGTATGAGAGTACCCAGGGTCAGAGTTGCTTCATTTATTTTTCCACTCCAACCCAAGGCTGCTACCCTTGAGAGAGGGTGTTGGTGCTTAGTTGGAGGTACCCTCTTCGAGAGAAGGGGTACTGGATGTTTTCTACTGCCGCTTGTTATGCTGAAGTTTTCTTCCTTCATTCTTTACCTAAGCAATAGTGTTATCTCTTCGAGTTCTGTTGCACAAAATTCCTAAAAATTGATGAAATGCCAAAACCTTAAATCTTCCTTATAACTCCAGTTGGAGATAGCTTTTTCTTTACAACGCCTTTTTGTGGTATTTTTGTTCCGTTTTATCATGTTGTTTACCGTTCTCGATCTACCATTCCCTTGGGAACATTTTCTTACCCTTCTTTTACTGGAGTGTAGAGTGTTGATTCTGCATTCTTTGCACGACCACCCTTGTCCCTGTGGTTTGACCCCGATCGCTACTTTGAACCCCATCATCGTTGCGGGGGCCTAAGAGTCGGGTTATTTAAAAGTCTGACTACTTCAAATCCACTCCTTTTGGACGCGCAATATAGGCCGGTCAACTAGTTGAGAGATCTAAGTAGCTAGTTTAGATGAAACTGGTGTGCTTAGCATGGAGCTTTCTCAAGGTTAGAATGTGAGTGATGGGAGGCCCAAAACCTCACTTCCACTCCCATTACTAATCTCAGCCCCTAATCATCCTAAGATAATCTAACATAGAAACATAGGCTTGTTTAGACTCTAATTAAAGTACACCCAAGCCCTAACCCAATTGAGCCTCACAAGGGTAGTAGGGAGTGTTAGGGACTAGTTCCCCTATACACAACCTAGCATATCCATGGACAGTTAGTAGCTTAGGTTAATTCATTAGACTCTAACTTGTTGTTTGGTTTTGATAATCTAAATGAAATCATAATGTTCATACGTCACCCCCAACTTAAGTGATAAGTACATCCCCTAAACAACTCACATCTTCCTTAATTGCTTTAAAACCCTAGTTTCCATCCTACTTAGCTAGTATTAGCTTACTTAGCTTGTTTCTTACTTAGATAGCTTCTTGAACTATTCTTGATTTGTTCTTTCTAGCTTAGGTCTTTAATTGCTCTTTTTTCTTGTCTTGCTTGCCTTAGTGTTGATTGTTCTCAAATTTCCTTTTCATACCTAGCTTAGTCTTATCCTGCTTACTTAGCTTTAATCTAGTATGGGGTTAACTTAGATTTCATTCTTGCCTTTAATTGCTTTTATGCTCACCTTAGTTAACAATAAAAACAACCTTCAAACCCTTAACCCTAGTCTCCGCAGTAGGAACCTAGTAAAATCAACCTAGCTCTAGTGCCCCCTTTTCTCCCTGTCGATCGACCCTATACTTGTCGCCCTCCTATACTACGAAACCACCCAGTGCACTTGTAGGTGTAGTGTTTTAGTAGACGTAGGTGTGTTGATCTAGGTCATTATAATTTTCAAAAGTTTAATCCACTGCGTGCTTCTGTCTGTGTGGTTGCATCTATTCAAATCTCAATTGAGTAGCGTGTAACTCCATTGGCAGAAATGTGCCAAGCTTTCTGGCACCGTTGTCGGGGAGAAAGGCACTCGGCCTAGCTAGTTAGTTTTTCTTTGACTTTTCCTACTGCCCTCACCATTGCTATTATTTATTCTTTATTCTTTGTATTCTTTGTGTATATTGGTTTGCTAACTTGCCCTCTTTTGTTTGGTTGTGCTTTGTGCATGTAATAAGCCACTCGGGAGAAGACAAGATGGAAGGCCAAAATGCACCCCACAAGCCACTTCAATACTACTTCATGACTAGCAACTACAAATCGCCAATTTCTAGCAAAGTTGATCAAATGCCAGAGGAGCAATTCTCCATTCCTCCAGGTCTTCTTGGGCTCCTGCCCATTTTCTATGGCTCAGAGAGTGAGAACCCCTACAAGCACTTGGACTCCTTTCTTGAAATATGCTCCACCTTCAGGATGCCGACAACTAGTGATGATACAATCTGGTTGACCTTGTTCTCTTTCTCCCTCAAAGATAGAGCCAAAGATTGGTATGACTCAAGAAGGGACATCATGAGTTGGGAAACAATGAAGAATGCCTTCTTGAGACAATTCTACTCTATAGCAAGGTTAACACAAATGCAGTGTGCCGTGACAAGTTTTAGTCAAATGGGCAATGAGCAGTTCCACCATGCATGGGAGAGATTTAAGAAGATTTTGAGAGAGTGCCCGCACCATGAGATCCCTTTGTGGCAGCTAGTTCAATCATTCTACTCCAATTTATCTCTAAAGGACCAAGACACAATAGATTCTTCTTGTGGAGGAGTTTTCATGGCTAAGCCACCTGAGGAGATATGGCCTTTGTTTGATCAGCTGGCTGAAGGTTCAAGAATTCGAGCTTCTAGCATGATGAATGACGGGGGATATGGATTAGTGTGACACCTCCTACTCATAATGACTCAAGCCCACAAGTGATGAAGATTCTTGGTGACATGGGAGCTTCATGAAGAACCAGGTGACAAATGTTCCTTGCCACCTGGTCAATTATATTGAGTTCTATGGTGAAGCAAAGAAGACACCTCACTCCTATAGCTACCAAGTGTCAAAAAGTCCAAAATATAGCTCAAGGTTTGAGGAAGAGGTTCTCTCTAGATTGGAATTTTTTGATGATGTTCAAAAGGATGTTGTAAGACTAGAAGAGAAAGTAGAGCAGCTATGTTCCATAATTGCTCTCCAATAAGAAAAGTTGTCTTCAAAACCCATCATGAGCTACCATGAAGCAAGTGGACCCATGCCCTCTTCTCAAGTTTTCTATAGTCCGCCTCCCATGCAAGTGCAACCCATCTACCATTTTTAAGGTGATCCCAAGCCTTATACTCCACCCCCACCACCTACATCACCACCATTTTCCCAACAATTCACCTTCCAACCTCAGTTCTCCCATCCACCTAAATTTCAACAACAAGTTTCACCTCCACCTCCTCCACAGCCACAACTAGCTCCCCCTCTCCACCATGAGCAAGAAAGTGATGTGACAGTTCTAAGGAGTGGGAAATCTCTTGAGCAACCTGCAAGTTAAAGAAAGGTTGACAAAGCAAAGCAAAGGTAGCCATGTGATGATACTATGATTGAAATTGTCGAAGATGATTCAGTGATACATCCTGTTGATTTTGGGATACCATGTGCTCCACTTCATGCTCCATTTTCAAGTCCAGCCATACCTAGTGTTCCACCTCACATTGATGCAAGCAAGGCAAAAGCCAATGATCCTCCATTCATTAAAGCACTAGATGAGCCACCATAAATGAAGAGGAGGTAAAAGCACAATGTGGATATTCATGGGGTGTTTCTCCAAGTGAAGGTGAACATTCCACTCTTGGATGCTATCAAGCAAATCCCATCATATGCCAAGCTCCTCAAGAACCTATGCACTATGAAGAGAAGGTCAACAGGGAGGATTCCAAAGAAAGTGAAGTTTACTGAACAAGTGAGCTCCATCATACAACATCCACTTCCTGTAAAGAGAAAAGACCCAGGAGCCCCACTCATGCCTAGCTATATAGGGGGACATCACATAGATAGGTCCTTACTTGACTTGGGATCTAGTGTGAATTTGATGCCATACAATGTCTATGTTGAGCTGGGCTTAGGAAAGTTGAAGTTGTCACATTGCACTCTCCAATTGGTGGATATATCCATAAAAGTGCCTAGGGGTAGAGTGGATGATGTCTTGGTGATGATAGATAAATAGAAAGGCATAGTGTTCCTGATAGATTTCATTGTACTCGATATGGAGTTGGAGGATAGGAAGATTTCCATCATCTTGGGAAGGCCATTCTTATCTATAGCTGATGCTGAGATTCATGTACGTAGTGGCACCATGAAGGTTTCATTCATGGACATGAAGATCAAGATCAACATGTACAAAACCCCAACCCGGTAGGTCCGAGATAGGGATATTAGACATGATCAATTCACAAGTCCAAATGATCATTTGAGAAAAGGAGATCAAGATGGAACAATTGATGATGATTATTGTGATCAAAGGGATGAGGAAAATAGATTGAGTGCAAATGAGGGATGCATGTTTTATAAGAATGGACATATGAGAATGCCAAACGGATGAATGAATGAAGAATCGCCAAGAAGCCAAGCTAAAGGCAAGAAACTCAGCGCTTGTGGGAGGCAACCCACCTAGGTTTGGGGAATTTTTCACCCAAACTCTCATTTTTGATACTTTTGCTTTATTTTTACACAAACCTAAAAAAAACACACACACACTTGTGCTTGATAGTTTTAGTTTTAGTTTTGATGAAATGACAGGTGAAACAGGTGCAAGCTAAGAGATGAGGCGCATTCAGTGAAAAAAAGATTGATATAACATCAAAGGGATCGTTCAAGATGATTGGACTATGAATGATGAAATGATTTGATGATTTCTTAAGAATTCTAAACTGATAGAGCCCAACATGGCCATGCTGGTGTAGAATGGAAGTGCTGGCAAAGGTGATTTTCAACAGGGAAAATGCAAGAATTGGCCTCCGACAACACGACCGTTCTGGCATCCATCCAGAACGGCCATGCTAGGTTGGAATGGTCGTGCTAATTAAGTTGGATTTCAATAGGGAAAACTTGAGTTTTGGATGTAGGCAGTACGATCGTGGTGGCCAGAATGGCCATGCTGGCCCAGATCTGACACTTAAGTCGCCCGATTCCACCCAAGCCAGCACGACCCATAACACATTTACACGACACAGAATGGTTGTTCCACACTGCTTGGTGATTATGGCGACCCTCCTTTACCCCAAATCAACTCTTCTTGCTCCCAAACTCTAGATTTGAGTTCCCCTTGGTCCCCAATCATCTTCCCTAACCTCAAGCTTCATTTTCCACCCTCCATCACCACCAATTTCTCCACCTCCAAGGAAAATCCACCCCTATAGCCCAGAAGCACATTTGGTGTTGTTTGTGTTTGTTTTTCACTGAAGAACCTTGCAAATATGAAGAGCACATACAAGGCAACCAGGAAGGGAGTAGAGAAGACGATGGACATCCTCACTGGAGGCACAAACTACTCCAAGCGGGCCTCCCATTCACATCAGTCCAACAGTGCTTCGTCACCATCCAATTCTATTTCCCGATCCTTAGGACGGTCGACATCGATGAGCGCCTCCCGACACCGCTCCTCCTCTAGCGGTCATACTTCATATCCAAGCTAAAACTACCCCGAAGAGGAGGAAGAGGAGGAAGAAGAAGAAGAGCTGGAGAATGTAGTGGACTCTATCAATGTTGATGCACTGGCTCGTGAGAGGAGGGCTAAGATATCAAATGATGCATCTTCCTCACGCTTACCGCCACGACCAGCTCTAGCAAGACACTCCACTTCCTCAGTTTGACCTATTGCAAGCTATGAGAGGGTGCCCTTGAACTTAGACACAAGTTCAGGGTCACACACTTATGCAAAAGAGGACGAAGATGATACTGAAGGTGAGGAGATGGAAGATGAACCAGTGGACGTTATGTCCAGTCTAGAAGAGGATATGTTGAGATGGGTGGGAAAGCAATCATAGGGAGCCACCTACGGAAGGGGAACAACAAGAAAATCTGTAATGAGACCTCTCCACCTCGAGTGCTTGACAAGGAGGGTGATCCCCACTATGTATGCATGTATGACTACCATGTGAGCCCTAGGGATCAACTACACATTCAAGGGTCAAACACAATGTTGTGGGATGTATAAGATCTTGATTGAGGTTGGAGAAAACTACTTGGAGCTGAATCATGAGTTCTTTGCAACCTTAGAGAAGGTACATTACCAAGGAGTAGATGCCATCAGGTTCAAGTTAAATAGCTCTACACATGTGCTTAAAGCTTCCCAAATCAATGATATCTTTGCCTCCAATTCATAAATGGCAGAGAAATTCAATGAAGGAAGACTTGATAAGAGTGGTAGAGCAGATTACTCCAAGATGTGGAAGACAATTTCTGGTCAAGCTACTTTCTCTGGAGGAAAATCCAAAACCAGCAAGATTTACAACCCCTTCATGAGATACCTACAGAAGGTCCTAGCAAACACTTTGTTTGGCCGTTATGACAATCAAGGGTGTTTCTCGCAAAAAGATTTGTTTGTTATGGCCACAATTGCAAGTAGGGGATTTGTGAACATAGGTTCCATGGTGATTGACCACTTGAAGACAATTCCCTCCAAGAGTAAAAATCCATTCGTCCTGGGAGGGATTATCACCACAATGGCAAAGGTAGTGGGCTGCAATCTAGATGGGCTTACCAAGGTAGAAGGAAGCAAATATGTTGATCTAAACTATCTTGCTAGGTCCCAAATGATCTCCCTCAGAGACAACAAAATCTTCTATGTTCTAAACCTCGGGTACCCTAGAATCACCTTGGAGCTCCCATACCAAGACACCCCCTACTCATGGATGTGGGGCCACCAGAGAACTTTTCTGAGGTGATAGCATAGTATGAGTAGGAGCACCCAAGAGAGGGGTTCAGTGTGTAAAACATGGATTTACAAGAAGGAGGAGAGATAAATGTGCCAAAGCAGCAACACATTTTTGAGCAGCCACGTCACACACGACCGAGAGGGGAGGACTTTGATGCGTAGCCACCTCCAACAAATGCATACGACATGTCAGCCATTCATGCATAGTTGGAGGCAATTTAGAGGACACATCAGTCCATGTGGTTAGATCAGCAGTAGATGCATAATCAGATTAACCACATGTACCACTATCAGCATACGTAGGCGTAGAGGAACCCCCAATGGGGGAGGATTTCTGGGGATCACTTTATGGTTACCAGGAGACATACCTGCCTCCACAGGTGGACTACTGGGGCCATTACTACTAGAATCCCCACAATAGGGAGGACCTCCACCACTACCACCACAGTGATCATCTACTCTATCATTCCTAGACTTTAGTGTCATGCTAAGGACACCATGATTCAAAAGTTTGGGGTGGCACGGCGGTATGCACTATCTATTTTGCACTCTTATTTTGCATTTCACTTGCCATTTACTTTTGTTTGTTTGCTTTTTCTTGCCTTAATTTAGAATTTTCTTGCTTTACATACCTACATGTCATGTAGTTTATTTTCTTATTGTTTTTGCGTAATTTTAAAAAAAATTGCTCTTTTTGCCATGCAGTGCATATCATGTAGATTTTTGGTAATTTTTGCATGTTTTAGCTAGGATTTGCTTGTTTACTGCTTTAAGTTCAATAATATAGGCTTAGATGTGATTGAAGGCAATTTGGCACCGTTTTGGCCAATTTTGGCCAAATTTGAGATTTCTTGCCTAAAAGTGTGTTTTGACCCAATCTCTACTTTGGCACCGTTTTGCTTGCCCAAATTTGAGATTTCTTGCCTAAAAGTGTGTTTTGACCCAATCTCTACCTTTTGGATTAAAAATAATAACCTTTGACAAAAGCAAGTGAATTATCATTGCTTATTACTAAATGGTATCAATTATTGACTTTTTACATGTGCATCACCTCTCTTGGATTTGTGAATGTTTTGGTTGAATTGTGACTTGACCAAGCTATGAGTGCTTAGTGCCTATGAAATCACTTGATTGAAGTATCGATTTCAGGTTGTTCATTCATGTGGTGTGATATTGTTGGATGAAGTGTTGGATTAATTTTCATGCAGGATACCTTATGTCGAGAATCACGCCAGTGACCCCTCTTTGACCCAACTATTCACTCACTGTCTTCTTACCCCTCCACCTCATGAAAGGATGCTAAAATGCACATATCATCCATGGTCACCACCAAAAGTTTAGGGTGGCCACATCTACATCTCATCACCATGTGCCCTATATACTCCAAGGGCAAAGAAATAGAAAAGAAAAAAATTGTAAAAAGAAAATAAAAGATCGTTTTGTACAGAAATTCCCACGGCCGTGGTACCACAGAACGACTGTGGTGCACTGACACCAGAATGGCTGTGCTGCCCAGCACAGTCATGGTACCTATAGAGAGAACGACCATGGAGTAGAGAACAACCTGGGCATTTCGAGCCACCACAGCTGTGGTGACCACCACGACCGTGCTATCCTTACCCTACCACGGTCGTGGTGACTACCACGGCCGTACCAGTTTGAGTACAAAAGTGACATCAACCTATGATCTCCACATTTTAATTCCCATGATCATTCTACCCCACCACAACCGTGCTCACCCCTACCCACCACGGCCGTGGTGATCACAAAACCTAGCTACTTTTACACTGCTTTTCCCATACTACCCCTACTTGACCTAGTGCTTCCCCCACACCTATATATACCTAGGTGGCAGCTCCAACATGAGTTAGCTAACTCCTACCACCTCTTATCTCCTTTCACCCCTTAGACATTCCACTCCATTTCCACCTCCATTTCACTCCATTTCACCATTCCCACCATCAAAACCCTAGTTTCGTTCCATTTCCACCCATTTCCACCATCAAAACCCTAGTTTCCTTCCATTTCCACCATCATTCCATGCCCCTACACCTTAGAGGAGAGAGGAGGACGCCCTGTAGTAGCTGAAGTGGAGGATTTATTCATCTACACCAAGCTCCATGGCTTCTTCTATCTCCTTCTCTTCTCTTTTTGTACTTTGCATTGTTACGAGTAGCTAGGCCCCTTGGGTGGGCTGTTTGGGGTGTAAAATGTTATTTTGATACCATGTTGGGGGGAAATGATATGTAAAATTTGTAATTCCATTTGCTAATAATTATGTTCTATTTCTATCTGATTCTCCATGAATTGCTTGTTGGTTTGTGCTTGAAATCAATAGGAAATTTATGGAAATTGATTGTATGTGTGCATTTTAGGATTTGCTCCTAGGTCCAATTCTTGGATCCCTAGCTAGCTACCCATCTTCCTACATCATAATCAATTCTCCTAACCCTATTTGAGAGATCTAAGTAGCTAGTTTAGATGAAATTGATGTGCTTAGCATGGAGCTTTCTCAAGGTTAGAATGTGAGTGATGGGAGGCCCAAAACCTCACTTCCACTCCCATTACTAATCTCAACCCCTAATCATCCTAAGATCATCTAACCTAGAAACCTAGGCTTGTTTAGACTCTAATTGAAGTACACCCAAGCCCTAACCCAATTGAGCCTCGCAAGGGTAGTAGGGAGGTTAGGGACTAGTTCCCCAATACACAACGTAGCATATCCATGGCCAATTAGTAGATTAGGTTAATTCATTAGACTCTAACTTGTTATTTGGTTTGGATAATCTAAATGGAATCATAATGTTCACATGTCACCCCCAACTTAAGTGATAAGTACATCCCCTAAACAACACACATCTTCCTTAATTGCTTTAAAACCCTAGTTCCCATCCTGCTTAGCTAGTGTTAGCTTACTTAGCTCATTTCTTGCTTAGATAGCTTCCTGCCCTGTTCTTGCTTTGTTCTTACTAGCTTTGGTCTTTAATTGCTCTTTTGCCCTGTCTTGCTCACCTTACTATAGATTGTTCTCAAATTGCCTTTTCATACCTACCTTAGTCTTTTCCTGCTTAGATTTAATCTAGTCTAGGGTTAACTTAGATTTCATTTTTGCCTTTAATTTCTTTCCTGCTCACCTTAGTTAATAATTAAAACAACATTCAAGCCCTTAACCCTAGTCTCCACAGTAGGAACCTAGCAAAACCAACCTAGCTCTAATGCCCCCTTTTCTCCCTGTGGATCGACCCTATACTTGCCACCCTCCTATACTACGACATGACCCCGTGCGCTTGTGGGTGTAGTGTTTTAGTAGATGTAGGTGTGTTGGTCTAGGTCATTATAAATTTTGAAAGTTTAATCCACCATGTGCTTCTGTCCATGGGGTTGCATCTATTCAAATCTCAATTGAGTAGTGTGTAACACCATTGGCAGAAACGCGCCAGGATGCAGACCTGGACGGGGGTCCTGCTTAGTTCATGGTTGGCACCAAGCGCCTTCATAAGGTCCTCAACGACCTTCCTTCTCCACCCCGATGCCATGATGCCTGTCCGCCCTAGTAGAACTTTGTATTCTGCTGAGGAGCACAGCTGGAGAGAGCGACCTCACCATTCTCTTCTACAGATGTCACTCCCAGTAGGATTCACCACTTTGTGAAAAGCGACATGGATGTGTGGAGGTTCCCAACCCTCCGCTGGCCTTCTGGTCTTGGGAGTCAAGGTGGGTGACCGAGTGGTGTGGATCACTAGTCGGGATCAGCGGTATCGCGAGGAGGAAGACGAGTGAGCGCCAAAATACCAACTCGACCCTCGTGTATATGTAGATCGAAATCAACAATGAAGAGTAGAGGGGTCTTTTGAGGGTTTTCTTAAAGCGCCGACCATCATGGCACGTATGGTGAGGTGGCCGCAGTCCATTGGTCAACCCTGCCGCACAGACCAAAGGATTGAGGTAAAGATATGTTAACGTGTCACACTAGGATTAGTCTGATTAGATTTAATCTTGTAAATATTATAGAAATTAATCGGTAGTTTAGATCAAGACAATTTATATATGATTTTTTATCAGAAAAATGCAAGGAAACAAATAAAAATACAATTGAAGCCTAACTCTACTTACAATTTGAAAATTATATGAAGTTGTCACCTTTAATGGTGTTATTAATGAAAACCCTAAGTTTTGATGATTAGTGGATTTAATGATGTTCTTTGGATAATCTAATTTGATATTAACCTATTGTTAATAAAAGGAATATTTAGATCTAAAAAGATAATCTTTGTGCACAATTGGCTTGATTTTGGGTTTTGTGTATATGAAAGTGCATTAATGGGCATAGAAACTCTAATTTAGATGATTATAACTTTTAGTGGGTTTTATTTCAAAAATTCATGAATAAGATAGAGATATGATGATCCTATGCTAATTTGTGAATAAAGACCCTCAATAGGGATAATTTATGTAATTAGGGTTTTTGTGTATAGATAAGTTGTTTTAGGGTTTGTGGACCTAAAAAGGTAATGATTGAGAAATAGATCTAAGAAACCCTAAGAAAACCCTAACTCAACCTGGAAACCCTAGGAGGAATTCCCAAGACAATAAACGAGTTTATGATGAGTATGTTGTAATGAGGTATTACATGCTTTTCAAGATTCAGATTGCTTATGTGATTTGCTAGATTGGTTAATTGAACTTCCTCATTGGATTGGATAGTTTGTTTAATTCTTTAAGATCTCCAAATCATGTATGTGTCTATTTTATGATTACTCACTTTAGTTTCACGGTGAATTCTGAGGTTTTCATCGATTGCTTGAAAATAATTGTTTGGATGACTTTATTTCTTGTAATCTATAAAGTGACTATGATTATCACAATGTAAATATTTATGACTTGCCTGAACCCACATACCATTTCTGGATGTAATATTTACGAGGACCAAGCCCTGGAGGGAAGGTCATAGGTGGTCAAGCCCCAGAGGGAAGACGACACGGCACCCAGAGAGGTGACCCATAAGGTACCAAGCTTGAGATGGAGAAGGTAGCCTAAAGTCCCTTGCAAGGACTAAACCCTAAGAGAGGGTATCCCATAGGATGAGTAAAGAAATTTGGGAAGTTATAATGAAAATGTAATCTTGGATTGTTAACAAATATTTGTTATTGTTAGGTTGTTATGAATTATGTGTAAGATATTGGTTATCACCACATACCGATATATTCTTTATACTGACCGACATTTTGTTTGTCGGCATTTTAGGAATAATTGAAAGAGGACAAACAGTAAAGTGATATTTTAAGAATAGAGCGATTTAAAGAAAGGAGGATTTACATTGGGTAAAGTTCCAATCTCCTATTTTTCAAAGGTATGTGAAAAGTAAATTTTTATCCTACTTTAAGCTTAGTCTATGATAGAATTTATTAATTAATTTTGATTATTTGCAAAACCATTGATCTTTTTTTGGGATAGCGGCTCTAGCTTCTTGGTCTTCCTTAATTGGGGGTTACCGAGGGGTGGGGTCATTACAATTGGTATAAGAGCATAGTTTTCCATTTAATCTCTAATAATTATTAAATTTTACAAATTTTTTAGAGCCAAAGGGAGTTATTAGAAGATTGTCCAAAGATGGAGATGTCTAGAAAAGGATCACAGTTCGGGGGCTGGTAAGATTTTCCTTCGCCCCTCTAGTCGGTCTACGAGGACTCCTGGATTCTGTGTGACTGCCTGGCCAAAATCAAAGGATTTGACTCAAAATAAAATACCTCTAGGTCTTCTCACATCTGTCTTCATCCCTTCTCTACCTCATTCATTGAATAACTTTAAGAGATTAGGGTTTCTCTCTCTCCACCCCCTCCTAAGTTTTGGGGTTAAGAATAATAAGGATTAAGGAATCCTCCACCAAATAATAAAAAGCATGTAAGAAAGATGTCATGGACATAAGTCTCAATGATGAAACTTAAATGAAGTTAGTTACATGCTTATCTTGCATGGCCATGTTGTTGTGCCCTTGGATACACCTCAAGAGAATGCTGAGTTTAGACCATCATGTAGGAAGATGAGGCGATGGATAGCCTTGGAGGAAGAAGCCTCCAAGAAGGGAAAGAGACCTGATGCCTCCTCTGAGGATTATGCTCACCCAAAACCTTAAGTGGTGGATAGAGAAAGAGAGAAAATGATGAGTTGGATACCTTAGTTTTGCATGCATGCAAGTATGTGGGTTAGACATGCATGCTTTACATAGATGCTTTGGGTATGCATGAGAAACATAAACTATGTGTGGTTGTTTGACCCCTAGTGCCTTTTAGTGACCCGACCTTGGGTGGGTCGTTCCTGTTAAGGGTGAGGGATAACTCCCTCCTTGAGAAGATTGGTGGTGACCGTATAGGAACCCTAACAGGCATATATGAGTGGGAAGGAGGCATGCACCTACATAGAAGTGAGTGGCAGCAAGGTTGGCAGTAGGTTTTAGACCTAAGCCAAAAGGGTTATGCCTGATATTTCATGAAGATCTTAGGATAATCTTTACCGGACATAACTTTTGATAGTATGTTTCACCCAGGTAGGGATAGATGTGTATCCTTAAGGGCTTGACCCATCTTCTGAGAGAGAACCTCCAGTGGTAGGACCAGTTATAGGGTTAGCTCTAGATAGAGGGCGAGACCCCAATGAAGACAGTTGGAGGCCTAGACTCTGAGACATGAGGAATCATGAGAAGGTTTGGTATGATGTGGCCTCTAATGGATGACCCTAAATAGATGTGTGGAGTTGCTCCATGCATGATCCAAAGAGGTTGTCGTGCCTTAGATACCTCTAGAGGACCAAACCTTAAGAAAGAGAAAGAGGCTTACGGAACAAATGTATAGATGATATGAGTGCCTATCTTGTGAATGTAGGATAGAGAGAGTTCCATAGACTCTAAAGAGGTATCCTATGGTACCAAGCTGTGAGGCCTCTCACCCCGTTGGTTGTCCTTGTGTAGGACTCTAAGGGTTGTTTATAGGTTTGATTCATGTTTGGGCAGTTGATCATGCAGTTTAGATAACTGATGCATAATAGGTGAACTTGGGGTTCCTGGACCAAAGAGGGGAAGTAGCAGTACCTAGTACACATGATGCTCATGAGGCTGATTGAGTTCATAGAAACGAAGCACGACACCCCTTCCCATGTATTAGAGCAAAAGGAAACCCCACTTGAGCTGAGATATATGGTTGATGAGCCACTCACACAAGTCAGTGACATATGTATGTATAATATGGGTCCAACCCTGAGGAATGATGAACATGTATGATATGCCAAGGGACTTAGAAATGGTTTAATAGGTTGTCTGCTTGTTAGCCACATGCATAGGTAGCATGATAGGGCTAATCATATACATGATGATTTAAACCTTGGAGGTAAGAATGTTTTGTTACCTTTGTTACTATTAAGTGATAGTTTTCTCCCACCCTGGGAAGGGACCCTTCATGTTGGGGTGAGCACCAACTTTTGATCATGTTTGAGGTAACCTGAAGAGGTCACTGGTATGAGCTTGACGAGCTAAGTTTAAGATCACATAATATGAGCATGAATCTATAGACCCATGTGTGACCATCTCTAAGGTGCATGATGATATGTTACCATAGGGGTAATCTGTATGGGGCCAGATCGAGTTAGGTAGGCCACCATGATTTCTATGAAGGGATGTAAGTTTAACCATGAGTGCCCAGAGAGATGATGGAGATTCAGGTGAGGATTTGCGATTGAGATATGATATGATAAAATCCTAAGTCAATACCAAGGTCAAGGAGGGATAAGTTCGATGGGAGTAGGAGTTGTATGTTCCCTAGATGCACAAGACTGTACGGTTAGGAGGTAACAACTACCTTTACCCTAGGTCCATGGGTTATGAGGTTGGCCACCTTCATAAGTTCATGGGGCCTAGGGGTAAATGTGAGAGGCACTCCCTAGATGCATAAGGGTAAGATCGCCCCAAAAGTACAGACACCCTAAAGACCTTGAGAAAATGACTAAGGATTATAGATATATGAGTAATATGAAGACCCAAAAGTGTTTGGGAACAACCTTTCCACGGATGTAAACATAGAATTAAGATATTCATGGTGTGGAGACATGTGAAGTATGTTTCAATTTAGACTAGAAAGTGTAATGGTGATGTGTGTTGCACCATCTCTACTCTTGGAACGTGATGAACTTTGTATTTGGACTGTAGCCAAATGCTTATTTCATCTTGTTATGGGTGTGAGAGGCAGGACAACACGCATGCCATACTAAGGATAAAAATGATATGAGAGGTTAATACTTGAGTTGAAACCTTTATATGGTAATGGAGGATTGAAGAAGTACCACGACCTTTGGGGAAGATATTGGATAAGTGATTTGAAAGCATAAGGAGAACAAAGGTAATATGAGGACATACCTACCTATATTAGTTTGGAATCTATGAGTTATAAATTTGGGTTTGATAACTGAGATGATGGAAGCAAGAGCTCAGAGTTTTCTTGACTCGAATAGACATAAACTCGAGACAAGGATGATGAGTGGGGTATATGAAGGTTTATGTCTTCACCAGCACCTAGCACATAAGGAAGCTAATGTGGTAATGAGATGTTATCAGTTCAACATAGCTCAGGTGTACAACTGTCTTGTTTAGCCAGGGAGAGACTGGAAGAGGTTGCTAGGTGGACCCTACGATCGTTGGAAGACTAGACCTGTGTAGCTAATATCCAAATACAACTAGACCCGAGGGTTGAGTTAGTGGTTGCCAAGGTTAGCCTAGAGCTAAAAAAGATGAAAGGTTTGTTAGAGAAACCTCAGATGCACTTCTTAGGGAGAGTAGGTGGTGAAATCCACTACTAGAGTGTTTTAGGGTTTCTGAGGATTCACCCATGAAGAATCATGTCGTGCAAGAAGCTCATGATTCTTAAATACACCGTACACCCTGGTACTATGAAGATGGTTAAGGTTTGCAGAGGTACCTTGGAGGCATGGAATGAAGAAGGATATAGAGGCATATGTGGCCAGATGTCACGCATGCCAGAGGGTGAAGGCTAAACACCAGTAACCCAATGAATTGCTATAGATGGTTGGAAGTTCCCGAGTGGAATGGGGGCAGATCACCATGGACCTTGTGGTGGGTCTCTCTGAGACCAAGAGAGGTCATGATGCAATATGGGTTATGGTAGATTTCCTTACCAAGTCAGCACGTTTCCTTGCCTTAGAGACCACTGCCAATGTGATAGATCTAGATGAACTTTATATATGAGAGAGGTAGTTTGACTGCACGACATTTTGTGTTCAAATATTCTTGAGCATGGCCTTAAGTTCACTTCCATGTTGTGGAAGTAGGTACATGAAGAACTCAATACTAGATTGGAGTTTAGCATAGCATATCCCTCCCCTGACTGATGGACAATCAAGAGAGTATGATCCAAACTTTAGGAGGTCTGATGAGAGAATATGTGCTTGCTTGGGGTGGATCATGGATGAAGTACTTGCCCCTAGTTGAGTTGCTTGTTATGCCAACTACCTCTACCAGTATCAGGATGTATTAAGCTCTTTAAGGAAGGACATGTCAGTCACCGCTTCACTAGGATGATGTCGGTGAGAAGACCTTGTAAAGGTTAGAGAAACCACAGTTGTATGCTGAGAAAGTTGCTTTGATCGAGCAATGGCTGATAAAGCCAGGATCGACAGGAGTCACATGCTAATGTGAAGCAGATTGACTCACACTTCATGGTGCGTCCGCTAGAGGTGCTACACACTAGCTAATTTGACTTGACTAGATGTGCCCCACGAGATCGGAAAACACATGTGGGAAAACTTTTGAAATTTATATTGGACCTAACTAAGTCGATCACAAAAATAAAAAGGTCACCTGCAAGCGGACAGGGTACTGTTGTAGTATAGGTGATTGGCAAGAAAAGGGGTCGGTCCTCAGGGATAGAGGGGGCACTAGAGCTAGGGTAGTGTTTTATATGTTCCTAGTGTGGAGATTAGGGTTTAAGGGTTTTAAAATGGGTTTGGTTGTGATTACACTAAGAAAATAAACAAGAAAAGTGAAATTAAACCTAAGTTATCTTGAACAAGCAAATCTAGCAAACTAGGTTAACAAACTAACTAAGCAAGAGCAAGACAAGCTACACTACTCTAGCAAGGCAAGAAGCAATTAAGAACTAAACTAACCACTAGAAAGAGCAAGAACCTAAGTTAACACTAAAGAGCAAAACTAAGCAATTAACTAGATTAAGCAAAAATGACTAAACTAGACTAGCATGAACAAGCAAGCAGAGCAAGATGGGTTTTAAGCAAGATGATTAGGGTAGGTGGGCCATTTGGGGATGTAACTTTGACATTCATTGGGGGAGGTTATTAGACAAGCATGGTTCTCATTTTACATCTAGATTACCAAACCAAACAATAAGACTAATGCTATTAGAATGTACCCTATACTACTAGTAGAAGACTAGGGTTAGGTGTACTTTTAATAGGATTAGCCAAATCTAGGTTTCTAGGATAAGTGATATTGAGAAATTGAGGGTTGAGGGTAGAGATGGGAGTAGAGATGAGGATATTTGACCTCATGCCACTAGCCATTCTAGCCTTTAGAAGACCCTAGGCAATCACATCAATCCCACTTATACTAGTAACTTAGGTCTCATACCAAGTAGTAAGAGAGGGGTTAGGCATGTAGGAACAAAGGGGACTAGCTAGGGATCCCCTATTGGGACCTAGGAATCACACCTAAGATCGCCACATGCATCCCAATTCTCCTAGAAACATGGTATCGTCAAGCACCACCAAACAAGCAATTAATAGCAAAAAGTATAAATCACAAGCATGGCAATGGGATAAGAGACACAAGCATGGAGTAATCATCATAGATAAAAATGAGATCATTACAAGCCATTTCCCCCAACATGGTATCAAAGTCACATTTTAACCTCAAACAGCCCACCACTAGGGGTTTAGCTACACATAGTCAAAGGAATGGCAAAAGAAAGGGGAAGAAGGGGAAGAAACACCATGGAGCTCGAAGTAGTAGCTGGAATCCTTCTCTCCAATAGCTGCAAGGTCATTGTCCTCCTCCTTCTTGGATGGAATGGTGTATAATGGTGGTGGGCAGTGGATGGAAGGCTTAGAAATGAGTGGTTTTATGGTGGAAATGGAGAAATGGAGTGAATTGGAGGTGGAGTGGAGTAGGTGGGAGAAAGGGTGTGAAATGAATGCTCAAAGAAGCCAACCTTCAACCTCCAGCCACCTCCAAGGCTTATATAGAGGTCTAGGGGGGTCTAGGGTGAAGTGGGGGGCAAAATAGGGACATAAAGTGATAAAATTGGTGGGGCTCAATGGTAGCATGGTCATGCTGGCTAGCACGGCCGTTCTGGACACCTCTCAGCATGAACATTCTGCTCAAAATGGCCGTTTTGGCCATAAAAATCAATTTTTGCAAATTCGGTGAAGAGTCTGTGATTGGGGCATGTCCCAGAATGGCCATTCCATGGTAGCACGGCCGTTCTGGGGTCCTTCCCCTACATTTGAGTGTTGAACTTGACCATCCATGAAGGTTATTGTTTCAATACATCCTTTGACCACTTGGGTAGGTTTGGAGTGGTTTTGGCCTCATTTTGGGCTCCTCCAAGCCTATGGAAACCCTAGATTCAACCATATTCTTTCCAATACATCAAGTAGTGGCCAAAGTACCTATAAAACATGCAAAAACCATCCATAAGTGCATTTGACAATAAAACACATATTGAGGGAAATTAACTTGCAATCTAACTTATTTAGATGTGATAAAAGTACAAAAAGGCACAAGATGGAGCCCTAAAATAGGGCTACATCACCACCCTAAACTTAAAACATACTTTTCCTCAAGTATGCTACAACTCAATCTCTCTTTTTAGGTTCCTTTAAATAAAAAGGAATGACAAATGCATAACAACAAAAAATTATTGAGTACATGGTCTTGGGAGTGACTAAGTGCATGTGCTTCACCTCTCTCCTCTCCTCTTTCGCAAACCATTCATGAAATGAGCACTGAGCATACAAACTTCAAATATAAAGCATAGAAACAAAAGTTGTCCATATGTCCTTCGTGTCATTCCGGGTAAACCGTTTCATGTTGGTGTTAATTAAAGATGACTAGGAGTATTGTTTCACTTTCATGCATTTACCCTTATGCCTTAAACCACACTAGATGACCCACTTGGCTATAGAAAAGGGTAAAGTGAGCTAGATTTGATGCTTCCTAGATCAATGGGTATGAAAAAGGAAGAAAGTATTGTGGTAAGATTTTAGAGTGCTTTTACACACTCATCTTTTCTTTATTTGAATGCTCTTAAACAGGAGCATCCTTTTATTTTATTTTTTCTTTTTCTTTGCCCTTAGTGTAGATAGGGCATATGGTGGATAGAGTGAAGCGGGGAGGTTGAGATGTGGCCACCCCAAACTTTTAGGGGTGGCCACGACTTCTATGTGCACTTTGGCATCTTTTCATGAGGCAGAGAGGTATAAAGGTGGTGAAAGAATAGTCAGATCAAAGAGGGTTCATTAGTGTAGTTTCCAACATAAGATTTCCTGCATGAAAGCTAATACAACACTTCACCAAATAATATCACACCACATGATAGAACAACATGACGTTCACATTTCTACCAAGTGATTCCATAGGCTTTAAGCGCTTGTAGCTTGCTCAATTCATGATTCAACCAAAACAGTCACAAACTTAAGAGAGGTGGTGCACATGTAAAAAGTCAACAAACAAGACCATATAGCAATAAGATCTAAGAAAGTAGCATGTATTTGTCAAAGGATTAAAACATTTCATTTCAAACAGCGGAGATTAAGTCAAAACATGCTTTTTGGGTAAGAGCATTCAAGTTTGGGCAAAATTGGCCAAAATGGTGCCAATTTGTGTTAAATCACATCTAAACCTACTTTAGGCAAATTTAAAACATAAAGTAGCAAATCCTAGTTAAAATGCATAAGAAATTACCAAAAACTACATGAGAATGCAATGCATGCTATGGAAGAGCAAAAAGAGCAAATTTTTTGAAAAATTACAAATCAAATGCATGAAAGTAAACTACATGTATGCATGAATGCAAACACACAAGGTCAGGATAGACAAGTATGAAAGTTAGTCAAACTGTTTGATCATCTTGAAAAAAATTAGCACAAGATACATGGATAAAAATGTGGTGAAAGAAGGGCTTACCGCCCTACCACCCCAAACTTTTAAATCATGTTGTCCTCAACATGAAATAGAAGTTTAGAATAGTAGGGTAATGGGCATGAAGTTGTGAAAGAAAACCACCAAGAGATGGAGTGATCAAAGTAGCACTAGGTGGGAAGGGTAAGACCACCACGTCCGTGTTGAGCAACATGGCCATTCTGTCTTGCCAGTCACACGGCCGTACTGGGTGGCACGACCGTTCTGGACTCCTTCCTGTAGCTCCTCTATTGATTTGTAATCTTCTCTCCAACTCTGAATTTCTCCTTGGATAGACCCTTTTTGCATCATGTTTTCTTCCTTCTACATATACTAACATGATTCACAAATAGAAAAACTATCAAGTATAGTGTGTGTGTGTGGAAAATAAAGCAAAAATATCAAAAAGACAAGGTTCGAGAATCTCAAACCACGTGGGTTGCCTCCCACTAGCGCTAAATTTAGAGCCTTTAGCCAGGCTTGTTGTACCTCCATCAATCAACCATTGTCCAAAAGCAAAATGTTTTCATCCTCATCATACACAATCCTCTCAAATGCCTTCATTGTCTCCCAAGGGTTATGTGAGTTTCTCAAGTGTCTTTCTTCATTTGTGTGACATCCCACCATCACATAGACAATGAAATGCCACGTGAAAATGCGCGGAACCACCATAAACCACATATTATAAAAAACATAGGTTAATTAAAACGGATTGCAGAAAACATCATAAGAATAGAACTATTACAACCTGATCCACATCCGGCAAGGAAACATGTTATATATACATAAGCATGATATTTGTCCATCAACACATAGGATCGAGCTATTCCAGATACATCAAGGATGCGCCACCTGTTTATGTACATATCAGACCTAGCCAGGCCAACAACATATTACAAAAAGCCATACTAAGATCATACATTGTGAAACCTCATCAAAACACCTCCAAGGACCTGAGAGTACAGGGAGACTCTAAGACTCTACTACAAAACGACCACAACAACAACATATCCAACCTCAAGCCTTCTACTGATCTTCTTGCTGCTCAGCCACAACCTCACGACCACCACCACACCTAGCTCGATCACCTAAAAAGGTTGAAACCAACGGGGTGAGACACACAGTCCCAGCGAGAAACATAAATCCCCACCAAACTATAAAACCTCAGAAAATCTAGAGCATATAAAGCATGTAACAAATATAACCAGATCATATATGAAATATGAAGAGTAGGATTATACAAGTATAACAACTTACCATGATGTCTGTGGAATGTATAGTATCCTGCAAGATATACTTAGGACATACACACACACACACATATATATATATATATATATATATATATATATATATATATATATATAATAGACAACATCCATTATTCAAGGCCTCAACCAATGTTTCGAGTTTGTCCTAAGTAGATATACTATACATCTGGATTACCATTTATTATGCCCTGAGGAAGTGAGCTGTACCGCTCAAATCCAACCTTCATTTGTGAAGCCCAGAATCAGTGCCATACAAGGTCAATGGAAGATCCGAAATTCGAGACCTCTACCCTCGTGGTCAGTGCATGAGAACCAAAGCAAGACCGTAGTCTCTTGCTTACGTGACCTCAATCACAGGGTCATCTCATGCAGTCTGCCCTTTCCTCTAGCCCACCTTAGTACAGGTTACGGTGCTAGTATATCTTGAGCCACATGCCTATTCACCGTGCTCCCAAGCCATGAACGCATTCATGATCCATCACCCTGAGCCATGGGCCTATCCACCATGCTCTATCACACTGAGCCATGGGCATGTCCACCATGCTCTATATACATCTTGAGTCTACAACCACAGTTGCACTCTAATCCTAATATTTTCAGCTAGGAGAAACCTCGCATATTCAACAATATACACTTCGGGTTAACCCTCAAGAGAACCCGTTTCATCATCACTAGCTACTGACAATGATGGATCCATGGCCAGGGCAAAACTACATGAAAGGTTCATCTATAATTAATTAATGCATTTTAAGTGGATTGTTGGGACATCCAAGTTGTATTATGCAAACCATAAATAAGAGTAAACAACATAGATCCCATCATTATATGTCACACTAATACTACTATTCTCAATGTCATCAACATCATCATGATCCATCTCAAGGATCCAACATCACATGTTGCCACTTGGCCTCTTGCCAATCATCATGATCAATCACAAGGATCCAACAACATAGGGATTCCATCCCATCAGTAAGCACATGTTACCAAACACATAGGCAACACTCATCATGTTCCATCATAGTCAACATAACACATAGTGTTCCTTATTATCTCAATATCAAGAGAATGTCACCAAGGACATCATTGTAGCTCATACCTGAGTACACATCTCAATTGATGAAACATGCATGGTTAGTATGTTCAAGAGTAGATAATCACTTCATCATCAGGATATAATTGTGCAGTATCAGAAGACCATGCATATACATATCATGCACATATAACATTCCAATGATTTTAGGGTTTCAAACATAATAGCACATCAGGTAAGGAGTAACCCTCACCAAAGGCACATCAACCCTCATCATAGGTGCAACGACCCTCACCAAAGGTTACCACAACCCTCACTAAAGGTGCAGCGGTTACAACTAAACCCTATCCAGCTATGTCAGACATCATTATCGACCAACACCCATATCGGGAAAGCACCTAACAAGATGATAATGAGCATCACTCTAAGAACCAACCCATAATGCCCGAGTAACACAACATCATACCGGGTAGAATCATAACGTGCAATGCCCAAACAACACACCTCTGTCACCCATCCAGATCAATGCAACATATCAGGCAACACACAGACCATATCATCCAACCAAAGGGCCAGCAGGCATCCTATCATGCAATGTTGTTTCGTGCTACTTGTATCATGCAACACAACGTCATGTCGGGCAAGAACCTAATGTGAAATGCCCGTGACGGGCAACACTGTACCAGGCAACACCGTGGCAGGCAACACACCTACAAGCAACAACATGCAACGCAGCAGCAACACCAAGCAGTGTGTCACAACAGAATGTCGGGCAGCACCATCCAAGAGAATGTCATGCAAGGCATCAACAGACCTAAATGCCCAACACAACCCCATGCCATCCAAGGGAACAACACATCAACCATCTACTGTATTACCCAAGGGATCACCAATCAGCTACCTATTATATCACCCAACCCTAGCTCAAGGGGAAGAGAGGGATATCGGGCAGCACTACCCAACATGGGTATCGTGCAAGGAAAAGCCATGACACCCAACATGTCAACACAAAAGGGAGATATCGCCTAAGAGCTCAACTCCTCCAGAACACATATCTCAGCCAAGGGACCAACTAGGTGTCAACCAACCATATCGTCCAAACCCTAACCCTAGGGTAGGAAAGGAATATCGGTCACCACACCTACACACCATATCGGGTCACTAGGGTTAGATGGTCTCAACCTCATCTCAACCATCCATACCATATTGACCGGCCTAAATCGCGCGTCCAAAAGAGCAGATTAAAGTAGTCAGACTTTAAAAGAGATAAACTGACACTCATGCCCCCACAACGATAATGGGGTCCGATGTAGCAATCGGGGTCGAACACAGGGACAAGGTTGGTCGTGCTAAGAATGCAGAATCAACACCCCATACTCCAACATAAAAGAGGATTAATATGTGTTCCTGAGGGAACGGTAGTTCAAGAATAGGAACAATAAGACAACAGAAGTAAAAGAAACAAACTATAATAAGTATATGGGAAAACTTGGGTTGGGGCTCACCAACCAAGGCATATCTCCAACAAGCATACTATCTCTCTCTCCTGCATACTCATATCAAGATTACAAGCAACCATAAAACATCTATTCCACTCTCTCTTGAGATGAGGATAGATCTAGGCCTAAAAGAAGTCTCTCGCTCGAGATGACAACTGAAAAACCTCACAGCAAATCATATGGTTTGAAGTATTTATCATTTCAACAATCTCATGCATTCATACTACTCCATGACATGGGATAAAAGTGATATTACTCTCTCGAGATATCAACAATCAAACATCATAAGATGTTATCTAAGCATACAAAGTGAAGCATTAAAACAGGTACAAGGAGATAATCTTGATAAGAATATGTATATTCAAAAGAAAGAGACAATATACATGTTGGGAGAGCCTTAGTGGCTACTCCCAACCCAAGTTATGGAGTTTAGCCACTCATGCTTGCGGGTAACATGGCGACGCTACAGAAAGATAGATCCACGAGATACCACGAAGAATGGAGGTGAGTACAAGGTGAGGAAATGATAGATCTAGAGAAGAAGAAACGTGATACTACAGACTACTTCAGATCTGGATCTACCACAGGGATGTCTCCTTCTCTCAAAGAAGTGGCAGACACAGGCGGTCGTCTTCTCTCTCCTCAGTTTTCACTATGGGATCTAAGACTGATGGATGGTTGGAAATGGGTCTAGGATGCGGTAGCACTTTGTGGTATCAGAATTAGATCTCTCTGATCTGATGCCTTGACAAGATAGGCGGGGGCACTATTTATAGGCACCTTCCATCGACTTAAGACTGTGATCGTGGTCTTTCCACCGACTTAAAACTGCGATCATGGTCTTTCCTTTATTCCTCCTTGGTCGTAATCTTTCTTGACCGTGATCCTCCCCATGACCTCAGTCGCGGTCTTTGAGTGCCCGCGGTTGCAATCCTTGGAGAAGCCACAGTCACGATCTTTTGGAGAAACTACGGTCGTGATCCTTGGAGAAGCCACGGTCGCGATCTTTGGAGAAGTCACAGTCATAATCTCTGGAGAAGTCGTGGTCGCGATCTTTGGAGAAGTCGCGGTCGTGATCTTTGGAGAAGTCACGGTCACGATCTTTGCTGAATAACCGCAGTCATGATTCTAAGATCGCGGTCGCAGTTGGGCTGACTCCTGAAATCACCAAAACAAGGCTTTAGTCAAGAGGATAGATAAAATGTCTACAAAGTTGACTAAAGTTATTCTAAAAGTGGTGTAAAATATATATAGAAAATATGTAAAGTGCGATGTTATCAACTCCCCCAAACTTAGAATCAAGCATGTCTTCAGGCTAAATGCAGGTTCAAGCACCTAGAGAGAGAAAGGATGAACAAGGATAACATAATAGCACGACTAAAATATCTCATTCTTGCATCAGGACTATTGTTGCATGTATTCAATCCCTTAGGTCTCAATCTCTCCCTTTAGACTAAGGGTTGCATAACCTCATATTATTTATCATAACCTTCTATTGTAAAAGGTTTCTCCTTCTCAACTCACAACCCTCCCTTAGCTAGCATCCATACTAGTGCCACATCTTTTCAAAAGGTAGCCTTCACACCTATTCTTTATTTTCACAGAGCCCTATGCTAATGTGTATAGGTAGGCTAGAAGCTTTAAGGTGTTTCCTCTTCCTCCCAAACTCCTCACCCACAACTATCATAAGAATAGTGTTGTCCTTTTTGGGATTTTGAATTTAATTCAGGTGGTATGTGAAGTTCCATTCAGGATTGGAGGTGTGTAAGCATGGCTTCCAATTTCCGATTACGGGTGTGACATATCTGCATTAATGAGTGCAGCAATATACCGACCGTGCAAGAACTTTTGGCATCTTTTAGGGCACATCTCTCATATTCTTTTCTTTATTTTATTTGATTTTTGGCTTTTTATCTCTCCTTTTAGGCTTGGGATTTAGGATTTTGTTGGTCTTCTTGGGCGAACAAGCCTCTTTTTGGCTATTTTCTTTGAACAGGGCAACTTTTTCCTATCTATAGAGACTAGGATTTTCTGGATGCAAGCATCAGGTGGGGATAGTTTTTTAGGAGTATGACTAAGGTTCTCTTAGTTTGCAGGGGTTCATGGGTTAAGGTTGTTACATTTACAACATCTTATTGCAAGAATGAGGTATAACAGTGTTGCTATGACTATTGTTTTACTCATGCTTTCATGTATGTTGCTCATATTTTTCTCTCTCTGGGGCTGGACCACTACTTTTGAAAATTTTTGCGAGAGGGAGAGAGCTTCTAAGAGGTTAGTTGTAATGAAATTTCAAGATTTCAATGCCAGCGTAAGAAACGTAAGAAAAAGGAAAGTGAAATTTAAAAGGGGAGTAATAGAAAAAGGAAAGTTGTAGTACCTCTGCGGCCCATTTATGACTCCTCCCCCAACCTTATCCTGCACCCCATCTCGGGGTGTCAAAATTTGAGTAAGAAGTATAAATGGGCCTTATTTATTTATTTATTTGGCGGGGAAGGCCCACTTGGACTCCAGGAGCATGCTGGCGTAGATACCCCTAAGCGTGTGATACTGCTCATACTGTATGTTCTCCACCTTGAGGCCAGTATTTGCGATAGATACCATCCACGATAGGCAGAAGAACCCGCAGTCATTTGATAGGGGTACCTGTTGAGGGATTCTATGGCAGAATTGGGTCTTCTTGAAGTCCTTGCCTTTTATCATTGTGAATCCTCTACAATGCTGCAATATCATTTTGACGATGGCTTCAGCACATGTGTTTGCCCTTTCTTCGGTAGGAGGCTTTGATGTCATCATGTTAGTTGTTTTCTTCAGTGAGAAGGCTGCAGTGGATCTATTATACATAATTGCAATCTTCTTTAGCAGGTTGACGTGCAACTGAGTCCAATGGTTGTCATGAAGAATCAGCAAGAAGATGTGTTCAGGTGTGCCTGCTTGAAGCTGTCATTGCAACTGCTCTGTCTCTCCCATCTTCTTGTCCTTGAGGATGTCGTCTACCAGTAAGAAATATGCCATTTGTGAGTTTGGCATTTAATCTCCTAAGAGCTCCTGGTAGGTTGACATCATGCTCATAGAGAGGTACCCTCCTGTTCTCAATGTTTCTCAGAGGTCGTCTTTGAGCACGCAGATGCCATCTCGTTCGAAGATGACATCTCCCGGCGAATTGTCTTCCTTTAGAGAACTCATAATTATTAGGAGTTCTTCCATCGATAGACTGAAGTAGCTCCATCTGTCAAAGTTCTTGAAGGAAGGTACTATGTCTCCTGCCGGGCCTTCTGGTCCATCGTTCCCCAGATCTTGTTCAATTTCTACTTCTGTAGGCTGTCCTTGTGTAGGAGGATCTTCAGGGGCATTGGATACTGAAGGCTGATGTTCATCTTTTGCTTTCTTCACAGCCTCTTCAGTCTTTGCAGCCCAACCCACTTTCCAAGCTGTATCCCTAGCCGGTTGTGTCGGGTCGACCCACATGTTCTTGAGTTGCTCCCTCTAAGATGTCTTCTCGGGGAGAGGGATATCTGCATGGAGCCTGTGGGGCATGACATCTACAACCATCATCGGATCCTTGAAGAATCAGTGATTGTAGATGACCTCCATTGCGTAAATGCCCCACAATCCATGTAGGTCTTCCACTTGCAGGTCTTCTAGGGGAATGCCCCTGTTGATGGCTTCCATCATATGTAGGACGATGAAGGTGCAATCCCCTGAACCAACTCGTTCTTGAGGAACGTTCTTGTTTATGGAGAAGAGATTCCAGGACCCTTGGAACCTTGGACTCACCTCTTTGATAGCCCGCTGTAGGCAAATAGGAATTTTTAAGGCGTCCCTGGCATCCTTCCTCTTGTAGATAAGTGAAGTGTTGTCCATCTCTGATGTGTAGTAGTTGAGAACCGTCGTCCTTTGCTCTGTAAGGTCGATGGCGATTAGGCCCCAATGCTTTGTGTTATGGATGGGTAGTACCACTGTCCTGGTCTCCCTTCTCTTGACTGCCGCCTGTAGTTCCAACACTTCTACCACCCTGTATTCTTCTTTATACAATAGGCTGGATAGATGTGTGGTGCTGTTGAAGATTGGCTGCAGCTTATCTTGATGGAAGAATTCTTCCAGGAGGGCGGCGCAAAGTACCTTGAACATCCTTTTGTGTACTTGTGCCATTTTCAGAAAGACCTCTGGAAGTCCTCCATGGTCAGACGTCTACCCTTGTTGATATATAATATGTCTGACCTAGGTAGATTGTCATTGAGGACATATGCCAGGACATGGACATCTCTGCAAGAGATGCACGACATGGTCTTCATGTTCATGTCCTTCATTTTGCAAGGCAGATGGGGAGCTGCTGCAGGTAGCAGCGTTCTTTCTTTAGCTTGCCTCTCCCTAGCAGACTCTTCCGTGAAGAAGGCTGCTAGCCCACCCTCCTCGTCTTCCGATGTTGCCTCTTGCACTGTCAGTATTGAGGCTTCCTGAATGGTGGGCATAGCCTCAGCCACTTTTTCAACACCCTTGATCAGAGGTTGTGCTGTGGCTCTTGATCCAGCTTCCTCTGAGGAAGCTTTTGTGGCGACGTCTTTTGGTGGCTTTCTTCCAACGTCTGCCCCAACCTGGCCTCAGCCATCATCTTTAGCGTGGATTCCATCTTCCCATCATACTTGTAGTTGTTGTACTCCTCATGAGATGGGAAGAGGAGGAAGTTGTTTGATTCTTCCATCCCAGCTCCTAGTTTGGCTATCAACCTATCTATCTCTGCTGCGCCAACCGAGCTAAGCGCTATGACCATCTCCTCCCGATGAGCCTTTGCTTCCTGCTCTGCTTTTGTCAGAGTGAGTGCAGGAGGGATGAGGTGATGTCCCGCCTGTTGCTCATCCTCATCGGCGGTTTCGTCCATTGCCTCCTCCGGGTCACAGTTGAGGTCAAACCCCCTTGATTGTGTTGTATGTTTTTCATACTGGGGGCTTGACCTTCCTGCTGGTTGGTTGCCTTGGTGTTCAACTATGGGAGATTGCCTTCGGCTTGTACTCCCGTTCTTTGCTGCGCTGGCTCCTACCCTGACCCCCCCACATTGTCATCGTGGCTGGAAGGGTTGGAGAGGGAGCATTCTGGGCTGGTAGGGCACTTTGTCTTTTTCTTCACCCGCCAGGCTTCGAGCTTTGGACACTCCTGCTCGAGCTTACGATGGTCTTCTTGCACTCCCTATCATTATTCTTCTAGGGCAACCGTTGCCTCTTCATATTCTTGACACATTTTCTCGTTGTCTGCGCATATGGCCTGCCCTTCTTTTTGTAGGATCGTCATTTCCTCCTGCATTTTTGTCAGCATCCCCAACATCCTCCATTGATTGCTGAAAACTTCTTGCATGAACTCCAGGAGTGCTGACGTCCTCTCTTCTATCTCCTTTACCTGCATTGTTAGTGAGGATAAAGAATTATAATTTTTTTCATTTATTGAATCGGTTTAATTGATACATGTGTTCCCACATTGCATCAAACCTATTACCTAGAGCACCCCCGAAGGAGGGTGCCTGTTGTTATTTTTGGTGTAGCTGTTGTCCTGCGCGTTTCATTGACGCACTCGACACAGTTGGCTACTCAGGTGGTGGCAGTGGGGGCATCTCCCTTAGTTGACTCTTCTTTGGCTCTTCCTCTGGTACGTTTGAGAGGCTTGTCTTTCTGCCTCTATCTCCAACATGTTGGTGCCGAGAGGGGCTTCTTCTTCGGCTTGGCCCCTCTCTGGCTCTGGATCCGGTATGGCTTGGGAGCCTTGTCCTTCTGGCTCTGCCTCTGGCTGGCCGGTGGGTTGCGGGACCTCTTCAATGCATGTAGTCTTTTCCGTTTCTCCCTCCACTGTAGTAGTTTCCTCCTACGGTCTTGGGGAAGCGTGGTCTGCAACTTGTGCTTCCACCGGTCGTTCTGAGACCCTCTCTTTTTTAGCTGGCTTAATGGTGGCTTCTGCTTTCTTTTTCTCCACCGCCAGTTTCTTCCTTGGCTCTTGGGTTTTCTTAACTATTAGTGTTGGGACACTACTTTCTTCTACTGCATGTGCAGGTTCTGCCAATGTGTTGGCATGCAGTGTCCCTGAGCTCATCTTCTCAATGTCGTCGAGAGTCGGGCGCAACTTGTGGGCATCATAGAATGCCATTTCGGGGAGGGGGAGTGGCTTCTTCAGTCCTTGGTGTTTGAAATATGCTTTCTCCCCCTTCACTTCCAGAATTCCCATGTTAGCGAGGGACTTTCTATCTATACTTTGCTGTCCCTCCATTTCTTCATATCTTTACAATCATCCTTCTTCCAGTAGGTAATTGGAGATCCTCGTTATTTGACCGCCCATACAGAAGGTAGACTTCCTCCTCGCCTCACTTCCTACAACTGATGACAACCTTCTGATAAGGATCCTTCCTATATTAACTAGTCACTTATTGATCATAGACCATATAAGGAAGAGATCCCCCTTACTGACTGCGCCGGTCTCTGACCTGACATCTATAAAGAAGGCGGCGATCTTCTGTATGATCTTAATGAAGCAGGAGGTGATTCTGGAGGCCTTGGAGTTCTTTGGGTTGTGCTTTCCCTCTCAAGTCAGCTCCTCCCACATCTTGTTACTATCATACACAACAATCTCTCTCTCCTCCAGATCACCTGAACATGCCTTAACCTCTTTTTCGGATGCAGTGAAGATCCTATTTAGGTCTGTCTCTATTATTTGGTGGGTTTCGCCCCCCAGCCGTACCTGGATCTAGTAGTCCCCTCCTCCTGCTGCTCACGTCCCATCGTCAGTGGTGAGCTTTGTCAGAGAAGACATAAACTCTAGAGTCAACCTCCAATATGACCTTACTTTGGACGTGCAGATGGTTCATAAGTTTGCGCCCTCCAGGAACTTCACCGTCCTATCATATAGCCCACTACTACAGAAATAGCATTCAGTGTCACTTTTCTGGGCGTCGGTTATTAAGGAAAACTGACGCCTTATATGTTAGGCATCGGTTGTTTAAGCAAACCAACGTCTATATTCGAAGACCAGCCAGACACGGGTACCGCTTTGTATTCAGCATCGGTTGTTTATAACAAACCGACGCTGAAAGTCGGCCGCGAAATCCAAATTTTGATCAAAAAAATAGTGTCATTTTCAGCGTCGGTCATGTAGGTATAAACCGACGCCTATGTGCGATGAAAATTTGCGCGAAAAGTGTCACTTTCAGCGTCGGTTATCCTTTTATAACCGACGCTGAAGGTGGTTCCCGCCAAACAATTTCATGAAAATATCGTCCAATTGGACGTCGGTTGTTGCAAACAACCGACGCTAAAGATGTTTAGGCGTCGGTTGTTTAAAACAACCGACGCTATTTGGGAACTTATACTCCGCGATCGCCCGACTCTTCCCCTTTCTTCTGTTTCATTGCGAGCAATTACCCTATTTCTCTGCTGCCGACGATTTCTCTCCGGCGATTTCTTCTCCAGCGCCATTTCTCCGGCTATTTCTTCTCCGCCGCCCCTGCTGCCCGCCCCTGCTGCTCCAAGTGCCTGAGGCCGCCGCCACGCCTGACTCTTCGGCGCCGCCTGGTGCTTTTCCACCGTCGTCGTGCCGCCGCAACCACTGCCAGAGCCACCGGAGCTGCTAGCTGCTCCTCCACCGCCGTCGCTGCTAGCTACTTCTCCATCTAGAGCCACCGGAGCCTCTGCCTTCTTCCCTCTGACAAGGTTGGTCTTCCCGCTGCTAGCTGCTCTGCTTTTTTATGCATCGATCAAATTGTTGTGATAAAAATGCATGTAATGTATTTGATTAGAGTTAATCTAATCTGGATGTTCATAATAATGGTATGTTAAATATGATGATTAGGGATAAATATAATGTCTAGTACACAAATATTAGATGATATTCAAGAAAACCCTAGTTTGATGAGCATGCTGTTAATCATGTTAATTATGATTCTTCTATATATTCTGATGTCATTATATAATTATGTGATCCCAACATATTAAATTGAATTAGAATGATTTCATGAATTATAGGGTTTTAAAGTTGATAAACATGTACATGCGGAAATAGGGTTATTAAACCAATGGTTATAACATAGTATGATCTTAATCTGATCTCGATGTTCATAATAATGTAGTATGTTAAATATGATGATTAGGGATACATATAATGTCTAGTAAAGATTCCTAGACCTTTTGTTTGAAACTATTGATTTCTTGATTTATTATTTAATAATGCTCTGTTGATTAGGATTAACCATGTTGCCTGTACTTTATAGACATTTATTATATATAAGAATGACAACACATGTATTTGTTGGCCTAGAAACCCGTCCAAGATTGACTCATTAGGAGTAAATCTTGGATAGTCCCCAGTTTGGGACTGTTCTTGAACACCCACTCTTCTCCTGATGCACAGACTGCGAGTAATCCTGGAGACCCATCGCCTAGCACGTCTGTTGTAAGTATTGTTTATGACATTGTAGGTAGTCTTTTCAAGATGATATGTTTTCAAGATTATATGTATATATGTATAACATTCTTTACGTAAATTTGTAGGCATTGAAGCCATGCCGCTTAAGAATGCAAGACTATGTTGTTGCAGAGGCGCAGGCTTACCAGTCCCTTCCTGGGGCAACGTTTCATGGGACTCCAATGCCGTAGGGCTACATTCGTGTGAGCCCGCTACATGTATTACCCGATTGGAGGGAAGTTGCGTTGCCATATGACCACCCAGATATTGATACACTTGGTGAGGCAGAAGGCGGGGTCATATTGTGGCCCAAAGCAGATGTCGTCTACACGACTGAAATTGTAAGATAAATTTACATTGATTTAGACTGTTAATGTGTATATATGATGCCAACTGATCTGAAATTATATATACAGGTTAAAAAGAATACACCAAGAGCACCTAGGCCTCCACCTCCACTTCCCGCATTACCAACTTGGGTTCCAACTGACCTAACATACCCGTTAGGTCCTGCTTGTAGGGGAATGGCATGTTGGCTACGGGCACATAATATACATTGCCCTATAATAGTTTCTTTAGATGCAGATTATGCAGGTCAATCATACGATAGCTCTTTATTTATACAAGATATTATTGAGCTGTTTATGTATGATTGGCTAAATACATCAATGATAGAGACATGGATAAGGTGAGATCTTGTTTATACATCCATATACCTTGTGTAAGATCCGGTGATCTGGTTTCTTATATATTAATGCATACGCCTATATGTTTTGCAGCTACTTAGTCGAAGATCATTGCAAACAATTTGCATTTGATCATGTGGGATTTTTGATTCCATCATTGATTAGTTTGGTAGCTAAAGACCCTGATAATGTTCAACAATACTGTATAGATGCTTTTACAATTTTTGGTTAGCAAAAGAAGACGATAATAATAGCTCCATTCAATGTCAAGTAAGTTTACTTTATTTATAATTTGGACTTAAGAAAATTCCATTTTTATTTTGCATTTTGAGTTATTAATTGTTAACTTCTTACCTCTAGCGGTAGACATTGGGAGTTACTAGTTATTGTCCCCGGGACATTCACTGTTTATTATCTAAATCCTACGGGGAGTACATTGAACACTAAAATTGGACACGTAATGAGAATGCCATTATTTTGGTGAGAAATATTTCATTTTTATATCCGTTAACATCTTTTATTACATTACTATTTACTTATGCAATTTATTGTGTTATATTAACATGTAGGGGTTTAGATGCATTCAAAAAGGCTGGAGGAATGGTCCCAAGGAAAAAAAACCAGCCAATAAATTGGCAGAACGTACAAGTAAGTTCCCGACTCAAATATATATATATTATTGATGTGAATTGTGCTTAGTTGTATTATTTTGTATGTTTCAATTTATAGTGTACTACACAAGACAATGGCTGGGCATGCGCATACTATGTGATGCGATTTATGTAGATGATTATCAAACATGCCGCATTGGACATCGATAGCATACATGAGGTATTATATATAGTCTCATTAGTTAGTATGAAATATATCAATCTTATTTTTATATTATTACTTATATATATACATCATTCTCTTTACAGGTGTTTAAAACTGACCACACTATAGGTAAACGCTTAAAAAATATACATGCTCCATATACGATGGAAGCATTAAATGAAGTAAGAGAAGAATGGGCAAAAGCCATACAAGCAGTGGCAACTGTAAGATATAATTGGGATGTTGATAGCGATAATGAATGATACTTTGTAAATGAATAATTCTGAATGTTAATACATGTATTTGAATGTTTCTATATGTGTGAATGTGAGAATTGAATTGATGTCTGAATGTATGTACTTGTGTGGAATTTTGTTGTGAATTTTGCAGGTTTGCGGCCTATTTGTAGGCTGATATCAATGGATGTCGTAAACCTACAGTTCAGAAAACTGAACTGCAGGTTCTCATCCTGCTGACCAGCCACAGCAGGCCTGCAAACTGATATGAAAAAAAAAATAGAAATAGGCGTCGGTTATTTATAGAAAACCGTCAGCAAAGACCTACATCATCAATTATTTGATAAAAACTGACGCCTAATAGTACAAACAACCTGACCGTGCAGGATAGCACGACCATGGTGGAAAAGGCGTCGGTTATGCATATAAAACCGATGCCTATAGTACTAAACACGGCCGTCCAGGGAAGCACGGCCGTGTCGTCTTGAAGTATAGGCGTCCGTCTTTTGGTATATAACCGACGCCAAAAGTGTTCGCGCCACAGAAAATGGCGTCATCTAGGGCACTTTATGCGTCGGTTATCTACTAAAAGACCGACGCTATATTCCAGATAGGCGTCGGTTGTTTAGTAAATAACCGACGTAGAAAGTGCCCTAGATGACGCCATTTTCTGTGGCGCGAACCCTTTGGGCGTCGGTTATCTACTAAACGACCGACGCCTATAGATTAAATAGGCGTCGGTTAAAAAACCGACGCCGAAGTGTTCGACCTTTAGCGGCGCCCACATAGGCATCGGTCGGAAACCGACGCCAAATGGGGTTAAACGACCGACACCAAAGGCCGTTTCTGTAGTAGTGGCCCCAGCCACTTGAAGTCCTCCACGTCAAAGTAACGTGTCGGAACACATTCCTTGTTAGCGGACATCCAGTTGTAGGCGGACTGGTGCATGATGTCCCGGGGTACGAACTAGGGCTCCCCCTGAGGCACAAAAGCTCCTTCTACCACCTTTTCAGTTTTTGCCTTCTTAATGGACCTGGGTTCTTTGAATGCAGCCTTCTGCTTCTTCACGTGCACTATGCTTCCTGACTCTTCAGGTAGGTACTCGGAGGTCTCTATTTCCCCCGTCTGCTCGGTTGCTTCCTCAGACTGCTCTTGTGGCACCCCACCAATATCCTCTGATATTGTTCCAGTCTTAGCTGTATCTCCAAGCGTTTGGGGACTGGAAGGGCGGTGCTCCTCTTCAACTTCTCGGTTAAATCCTTAACTATCATCTCTACCTCCTTCAGGGAGGTAGCATTCTGGTACAGGGGATCACTCGAAGCTAGAGAAGACATTCTGCAGGTTAAAGTAGATCAGTCCTCAGTGAAGCATATACCCAAAGATCACCTTTATTTTCCTAAGCATAATTATCATAAAGTTAAAGGTAATCATCAGGTTATAGGTTATCATTCTTAACTTTTTGGTTGCAATTTTATTAAACATACATTAAGAATCGTGGTCGCAGTTTTAATCGCGGTCGCGGTTATTATTGTTTCGGAGGAAATCGCAGTCATGACTTTCTTCTTTTCTTGAAAAGATCACAGTCATGATTCTTTTCTGAGGAGGAAACCGTGATCACGATTATAATCACGGTCGCGATCTTTTATTCAGAAAAGCCGAACTTATTTTGGGTTTAACAGACATTGCGACCGCGGTCCTTAGGGTTTTACACCCCGCGTCGGTTGAGATTACCAAGATCTCGATTCACTCCGTCCGTTCAGTTCTTCAGACCGATGTTCTTCATCTAGGTATTTTTTCATTTTTAGGATTTTAAGAACTTTCTTTTTAGGGCCAAAAGGGGAACGAGAAAAAGAATGGGTCTAAGAACCCATAAACAAGGCATCGACGAGGCGAAAATCAGTTAAATGGTGAAAGCGACTCACCGTAGCGATGAAGGGAGAGCTCGAGATCAAAATAAAACCTGTCAGTGTGAATAAAGGAGAAACGAGTAGGTTACCTGATCGATGGGAGAGGATGCGACGACGACGAAGGTCACGAACGACAAGGCAAATGATTTCGACTGACTCACGGCGGCGACTAGCTCGGGCATTGGACGGCGGAATCACAACTGCGACTGCGGTTCTCGAACAGACAAACTAGGAAATCTAAGGGTTTGCATAAAAGCGAAAGGAGCATAAAGAGTATGTCGTTCGGTGACTTAAAAGTATTTATAGGCGTCCGAATCGTGACCTGACTTAACCGAATAAAACATCACGGTCGCGGCTTTTACTGCGATTGCAATTTTTTTATCGTGGTCGCGATGTTATTCAAAAGAGCTGCAGTTGCGGTGTTTGCCGCAGTCACGATTCCTTGAACAAAACTGTGGTCGCGGTCTTTTCGGCTAAGAGAAAGATCATGGGCTTGATTATTCGATAAGCACAAGCAAAGCCACGATCACGATTATATTTGGAGTCGCGATTATAGTCACGGTCATGATTAAGCAAGACCAATCCTTCTAGGAAACTTAAACTTGTTAAATTCAAAATGAAGACAAAAAAATGCTCAGAAAAGGGAGAAAAACTCAAACTAAAGGAGAGAAGGTAGGATAAAACAAAGATAAAGACAAGAGAGATGAAAACTTGAGTTTCCTCCCAAGAAATGCTTGCTTCAAAGTCTCTTAGCTAGACTACATAAAATTTTTCACTTCTCTGGTCCTTCAATCAGATGAGGCAACTCTTGATCCTTTTCTTTGTTGAGTTGGGTTGGTTCATCCAGGTTGATCTCTGATCTTCTTACAAAGGCTTCATCCTCGTAGAATCTTTTCAACCTATGGCCATTCACCTTGAAGATCCCAGTCTTTTCTCCTTGAATCTCCATCATTCCTGATGGATAAATCTTTTCCACAGAGAATGGGCCTGACCATCTTATTCTGAGCTTCCCAAGGAAAAGTCTGATGCTAGAATTGAAGGAAAGAACTTTGTCTTCTTCACGAATGTCCTTGTTCCTTAGGTGGGCATCATGCCATACCTTGGTCCTCTGCTTGTAAATCTTTGCATTTTTGTAAGCATGCAGTCTTAGCTCCTCGAGCTCTTGTAGCTGCATATATCTCTTTTGCCCTACCTTTTCCAGGTCCATATTTAGAAACTTAATCACCCAAAGGGCCTTGTGCTCTAGCTCTAAGGGTAAATGACAAGACTTTTCATAGATTAGCCTGTAAGGCGTGGTGTCTGTGGGTGTCTTGTAAGCAGTTCTATAGGCCCAGAGAGCATCGTCGAGCTTCATGGACCAGTCTTTCCGAGTACGGTTGACAATATTTTCCAAAATTTGCTTAATCTGCCTATTAGATACCTCCACCTGTCCAGAGGTTTAAGGGTGATAGGGTGTTGCAACCTTGTGCTTGACCCCGTACTTCTTCAGCAGTGCCTCAAATTGCTTCTCCCCAAAGTGTGATCCACCATCTCTTATCACAGTGTGGGGTACTCTAAAGCGTGGAAAGATGGTTTTCTCAAATAGCTTAATCACAGACTTAGAGTCACAAGTTTGGGTAGCAACAACCTCTACCCATTTTGACACGTAGTCCACAACCACTAATATGTACTGATAACCTTTTGACGAGGGGAAGGGACCCATGTAGTCTATTCCATAGACATCAAAGATCTCAACTTCTACCCAATCTGTCATAGGCATTTCGTTCCTTTTTCTAATATTTCTAGTTGACTGGCACTCCATGCAAACTTTCACATAAGCAACAATGTCCTTGAATAGCGAAGGCCAGTAAAATCCTGATTGAAGCACTTTTGCAACAGTTCTGTCCCCACTATTATGTCGTCCATAGGGTGAAGAGTGGCATTCTTTCAATATTAGTGGGACCTCCTCTTTCGATATACATCTTCTGTACAAACTATCAGAACATTTCTTGAATAGCAATGGGTCGTCCCAATAGTAGTTCCTCACATCAGACAAGAGCTTCTTTTTCTGGTTGTATGTGATGTCTAGCGGTAACTCCCTGCAAGAAAGGTAATTGCAAATGTCCGTGAACCACTGCAAGTTCTGTTCTTCGGCTTCTATCATGAGCAAAGCCTCATCTTCGTAGTTATCATTAACATGTGGCTCATTCTTGTCTTCGACGATAATCCTTGACAAATGGTCGACCACTACATTTTCTGCCCCTTTCTTGTCAATGATCTCGTGATTGAACTCCTGGAGTAATAGGGCCCACTTTAGCAACCTAGGCTTAGTGTCCTTCTTCTGCATTAGGTATCTAATATCTCCATGGTCAGTATAAACCTTTACTTTTGCTCCAATCAGATAAGACCTGAATTTGTCAAAAGCAAAAACAATAGCTAGCAATTCTTTCTCTGTGGTAGTGTAATTTACTTGTGCCTTGTCCAGGGTGCGGCTGGCGTAGAAGATAACATGATGGCTCTTATCCTTCTTTTGCCCTAGGATTTCTCCCACGGCATAGTCACTAGCATCACACATTAGCTCAAAGGGTAACTCCCAATCTGGGGCTTGGAGAATAGGTGGAGTTACAAGGGCTTCCTTCAAGGTCTGAAAAGCTTTCAGACAATCATCCATAAAATCAAATTCTATGTCCTTAATCAGCCGATTTGAAAGGGGTTTTGATATCCTCAAAAAGTCCTTGATGAATCTTCTATAATAACCAGTGTGACCAAGAAAACTTCGCACCCCTGTCACGAACTTAGGTGGACGTAGTTTAGAGATGGCTTCAACCTTGCTTACATCTACTTCAATACCTCTCTTTGAGACCTTGTGCCCCAGGACTATGCCTTCTTGCACCATAAAATGGCATTTCTCCCAGTTAAGGAATAAGTTCTTCTCTTCCCAACGTTGCAGGACTAACGATAGGTTTTTCAAACAACCGTCAAAATCTCTTCCATAAACAAAAAAATCATCCATAAATACTTCCACAATGTCCTCTAGAAAGTCTGAGAACACCGAGATCATGCAACGTTGGAATGTTGCACAAGCATTGCATAATCCGAACGACATTCATCGGAAGGCATAGGTATCATATAGATAGGTGAAGGTAGCTTTCTTCTGATCGTCAGGTAGGATGGGAACTTGGTGAAATTCGGAATAACTATCCAAGAAGCAAAAATATTCATGATGCGCAAGCCTTTCTAGCACTTGGTCGATAAAGGGAAGAGGGTAGTGATCTTTCTTCATTACTTGATTCAACTTTCGATAATCGATGCACATTCTCCACCCGGTTACCACCTAGATGACTACTTCATCTCCTTTATCACCCTTCACCACTGTCATCCCCCCTTTCTTTGGTATAACATGAATTGGGATCACCCAATTGCTGTCGCTGATCGGGTAGATAGTGCCTGCATCTCTTAGCTTGATGACTTCCTTCTTTACAACTTCTTTTAACATTTGATTCAGCTTCCTATGGGGTTGAACCAAAGGTTTTGTTGATTCTTCTAGATTTATGTGGTGCATACATAGAGCAGGGTTAATCCCCTTGATATCATCCACTGAATAGCCTATAGCTTGCCTATGGAGCCTTAGCTCCATAAGAAGTCTTTCCATTTTCTCTTCGGCCAGACTGGCATTGACTATGACAGGATTCCTTTCTTCAGAATCAAGAAACTCGTATTTTAGACCTTCCGGTAATTGTTTAAGTTCTAGTTTGGGTTTTGGTACTTTCTCTTCTTCCTTTGTCAATTCTAGAGAAGCATACTTGACAGCCTCGACAACTTCCTCTTCGTCGCTCAAATCCCCTGCGTTTCAATTCAGGTATTTGAGGATCTCAGCAACCTCGGGGTCGTCGATTTCTGAATCTTCTTTGTTTAATGCCCTCATAAGAGGGTCTACCATTGTTGTGTCTTCTTCTACTTCTTCGCAATATTGGTTGTAGCTATCCACGAAGTAAGCAGATTCGAGCAGGGATGGTCCTTTCACAACATCTTTCACCTTGAAATCTATGTGATCATTTCCGACCCTTAGAGTTATGATGCCTCATCGACATCAATCAGTGCCCTCCCGGTGGCCAAGAAAGTATGTCTGAATGTAATAGGGCATTTAGGGTCTTCAATAGTGTCAATGATAACAATATCACATGGGATGAAGAATTTCCCCACACGAATCAGAACATCTTTGACTACTCCCACTGGCCTCTTAAAGGTGTGGTCTGCCAACTCGATTCTCATATTAGTCCTGACCATCTCAGTCAGTCCTAATCATTGCGTGAGGCTTAAAGGCATTAGACTGATGCTAGCCCTTAAGTCGGAAAGACCTTTCCTTTTGATGTTATCCCCTATGGCAAAAGGTATAGTAAATGCTCTAGGGTCCTTCTTCTTGGTAGGTAGTTCTACTTTTACGAAGGCTGTTGACATGTTGGCTAGGTGTACAGTTTTGATCCTTCCTCCTCGTTTTTTCTTCGGGACTAGATCCTTGAAGAATTTGTCATAGGTCAGCATTTCTTCCAAGACATCTGGAAACGGTACCTCCAGGTGGAGCTTTTTCACTGATTCCATGAACTTCTCATACCTCTTCTTGAGGTGAGCCTTTACAAACTTGTATGGAAAAGGTAATCTTGGCAAGTACTGACTCCTCTTGGCGAATAATTCTTCTTCAGGTTCTGGTTCCCTAACTGGTGGGTGCTGGTTCTCTCCTTTAGATGGGTTCTCTATAACATTCTCTGGCTCTGGTTCTTCAGGTCTTGTCACCTCAAGCTGCTCTATTGTTCTTCCCAATCTAATGATCGCCATCTTGGCAGATTCTGTGTTAGAAGGAATCTTCCTTGAGGGGTTCTTTACGAGCTGCTGGTCTATCTGTCATTGATGTGTTTGCATATCCGCCATTTGTACCTGCATAGTGTTCAGAATGCTAGAGTTGGACAGTGCACTTTGTGCAAGTTGATTGTTTATCGTGTCCCGTCTCTTGATGAAATCAAATAGTTGGCCTACTAAGTCAGTCTGACTAGTACTCCTTGTCTGACTCTGTCCTTGAGCTTGTCCTTATCCTTGTCCTTGACTGGTGTTAGCAGCTTGGCAGTTTTGATACTTACCTTGACCTTGATAATTGGTTTTGTTTGTCTGGAAAGTGCTTGTCTTGGTGTATTGTCCTTGTCCGCCCTTCTTCTCAAAACCTGGTGGTTGCTTGCGTGGATTATTCAATTGATGCAAATTTTCTACCACATCCTTGTTTCCATAACTGAATCCTGTGTGCTCTAGTATCTTAAAGTTAGCATAAGAGACATTTTCAGCTTCCTCCTCCTTAGACTCGCTTTCACTTAATTCTTTGGGTCGGGTATATATGCAGTTGTCTATCCCATGCCCTCTTTCACCATAGGTGACACATTTCATCACCTTCTTAATTTTCTTCTTTCCTTTCCCTCCCGATCCCTTCAGCTATTTGACATCCGTGGCTATCTTTTATATTTGAGACGTGATTGCTTTGAGAGCCTTTGATTCAATCGACGATCCTTCATTGGTGGCTTTCTTAGCATATCATATGTCGGTCCGGTCATAATCAGTCCCAACTTGTAACTCAACCATGTTTTCTATGATCTTTTTAGATCTACTAGGCTTTTTACTGAGAAAGTCACTTCCAGCTACTACATTCAATGAGAATCTCTCTTCAGGAGTTAGACCATTGTAGAAAGTTGTTATTAAGAACCCCTTCTTATAATTGTGGTGAGGGCAGTCTCTCTGGTACTCCTGATACCTTTCCCAGGCTTCATGCAGATTCTCACTTGGCTTCTGCATGAAAGACATGATCCTCTGCCTGTTACAAACAATCTTGTCGGTGGGGTAGAACTTGTTCACAAAAGCGTCTGCCAATGTGTTCCATCCATTAGAAGCTTGATGTGATAGCCCAAGGTACCATGATAGTGCCTTGTCCTCCAAAGAGAAAATGAAACCCTTGCAGTAAATAAATTCTTATGGAACTCCCCACATCTTGATGGTGTCACAGATATTCTAAAAAGCTTCGAGGTGATGATAAGGGTTATTGTTCTTTGAATTCCCTCGAAAGCTTTTGTTCTGGATCATAGATATTACAACTGGCTTTAGTTCGAAGTTTGCCGCATTGAACCTTAGGATGACCACAAGACATCTTGAGTTGTTAGCTTTTATAGCTGCCAACTCCCGAAGAGTCTTTTCTTCCTCTTCGTCATCTTCGTTGGCGCTATCCATGCGATTTCACTCTTGGTGGTTTCTTCTGTACTTGCGGCAATGATGACACTTCTCATGGTGATGATCATCTTTAGGTTGTTCTGGTTCTTAATAGAGATGATCGTCATTATAATGGCCATCTTCATCAGTTTCTGGAAGAGGTGGGCGTTGTCCAATCCTGGTGTTCCGCTCGTCCGCGGAAAGGGGTGGTTCCATGCGGGGCAACATGATGAGCAGAGTTAGTTTGGGCTAAGTGCTTCTCCCTGGGTACCTGAATAGAACATACGATCAAGTTAGAAAACCAAGCTTGATGAAACAAACTATTCTGCACATGTTTAGGTTAGAAGACTTAGAGTGGTTGTGTTGTCGATCTTATTGCTAAGCTTGAGGCACGAGAGTAGTGGGTGGACTCAGGTTCCTTAATAGTACTGTTTTGCCTTATCCCCGACAACGGTGCCAAAAAGTTGATCGGCCTAATTCGCGTGTCCAAAAGAGCAGATTAAAGTAGTCAGACTTTAAAAGAGATAGCCCAACACTCAGGCCCCCGCAACGATAACGGGGTATGATGTAGCAATCGGGGTCGAACACAGGGACAAGGTTGGTCGTGCTAAGAATGCGGAATTAACACGCCATACTCCAGCATAAAAAAGGATTAATATATGTGCCTCCTTGGTCACAATCTTTCTTGATAGCGATCCTTCCCAAGACCTCGGTTGCGGTCTTTGAGTGCCCGCAGTTGCGACCCTTAGAGAATCCGCGGTCGTGATCTTTAGAGAAGTCGCGGTCACAATCTTTGGAGAAGTTGCGGTCGCGATCTTTGCTGAATAACCATGGTCACGATTCTAAGATCGCGGTCGTGGTTGGACTGACTCCTGAAATCTCCAAAACAAGGCTTTAGTCAAGAAGATAGATAAAATGTCTACAAAGTTGACTAAAGTTATTCTAAAAGTGGTGTAAAATATATATAGAAAATACATAAAGTGCGGTGTTATCACATATTTCCCAAGGATACCAATAGTGTTGGCTCACCTCTCAACAACCAAGTGAGAGGGGTTTTGCACAACCTCAAGCATATCGGGCAATAAGGGTAGAACAACACCCTATCGGACAACCACTCAACATATCCCCAAACATCTAGGTCACAGACTCACCTCTCAAGACCAAGGAGAGATAGGGGTCTTGCATAAGCTCACCTCTCAAGTCCAAGGAGAGAGAGGGGCATTGCCTCACGGGAACACTACACACATCTTTGAACTAAGGAACCCTAAGCTCACCTCTCAACTAAAGCGAGAGAGGGGTTTTGCTCAAGATCCCCTAGTCCAAAGGGTAGGCCGACACAAAGGGAAACCAACACACCACATATCGTCCAACAAGATCTAGGGCACATAACGGGCAGCAACATAACCAACTAAGGCAAGAAGCATTACTAAAAGATATGTAAGGCTGATCAAGATAACATAGTAATGCAACATGTAAAGGAGGTAGCATAGTTAGGGTTAGGAGTTATGTAACCCGCCTTAAACATGACTCCAAGCTCCAAGCTCCAAGCTTCGACCACCAACTTAGAGAAGGAAGCAAGAACATCAGAAGATGTATCGGCCACCACCTCAAGAAGAGAAGAGAAGCAACAGGATATATCAGCCACCTAGGGAGAGAAAACGGCTAAGGGGCAAAGAGATCCCAAGCAAGAGAAAAGAGAGACATATATAGAAGAGGGTAAAGGGGAGACCAAAGCAAGGTGGTGCCCAGCCTAGGTACACTTGTCCAAGGGCCATGCCACATGCTAACATCCCACACCACTTGTCCAAGGTCTCGCCACTTGCTAGCAACAAGCTCCATGTGTCCAAGAAAGGGTGACACAAACAATGCTAGGTGGAGGGTTGTGTGTCGCCCAACATGGCAACTCGTCACACCCATCATCACCCTTGGCCGATACACCTCCTGGCTGATACACCATGGCTGACACAAGACACCAAGCTCACCCTTTCCTGACACACTCAAGCAAGGAGGAAGGGATTTAAGCCCAACAACAAGCCCAATCTCAAACAAGCTCAAACGAGGCCCAAACAACTTAATAAAGGCACCCAACCCATCCTCTGAACCCTAAAGGATGCAAAGAGACAAGGAGACGTCTCAAGATGACAAGCTTGCACTGAAACCCTAGAACCTGGGTCAATTGCAAGTTGTACCAAAATATCCTCAATAAAGCACAACAAACCATAATAACACCTCAGGTGATTAGGCAAAACACAAGGTTTAGGCAAAGCAAACAAGGTAAGCCCAAAACAAAGGTCAGGGTCCTTACAAGCCATAAACCCCTACAAAATGATTTCGCCCCTGAAATACGAAGAGAAAAGTGAGGGATACTTCCTCCGCATCTCTTCCTCAAGCTCCCACGTGGCTTCCTCAACACCACGATGATGCCAAAGAACCTTCACAAGAACCAAGTCCTTCCTCTTCAGCTTCTTCACCCGTCTATCAAGGATCAACACTAGACCTTCCTCGTAGGTCACATCTTCATCCAGGTCGACTTCAATTGGTTGTATCATTGTCTCTATTCCTGGATGACTTTTCTTCAGCATACTAACATGGAACACTGGATGCAACATGTGTAGCTCTGGTAGTAACTCCAACTTGTAAGCCACTTTTCCAACACGTGCTATCACTAGATATGGTCCCATATACCTGGGAGCCAACTTGCCTTTCCTTCCAAACCTTAGCATGCCTTTCCATGGAGAGACCTTGAGGTACACCTTATCTCCCACCTGGAACTCTAAAGGTCATTGATGATTGTCTGCATAAGACTTCTGTCTGTCTTGTGCCGCTTTTAATCGTTGTTGTATCACTTTGATCTTTTTTGTCATCTGCTGCACTAACTCAGGACCCAAAAGCTGATACTCGCCAAACTCATACCAACATAAAGGAGATCTACGCTTTCTACCGTACACGGCTTCATAAGGTGCCATCTCAATACTCTGCTGGTAGCTGTTGTTGTAAGCAAACTCCACCAGACTAAGATGCACGTCCCAACTTCCTAGGAACTGCATAACACAAGCTCTCAGAAGATCTTCCAAAGTTTGAATAGTCCTTTCAGACTATCCATCTATTTGCGTATGGAAAGCGGTATTGAACCTCAACTGCGTTCCCAACGCCTTATGCAATTGTTCCCAAAAATGACTTGTGAACTGAGGACCTCTATCAGATACTATTGTTGCTGGCACACCATACAAATGCACTATCTCATCTACATATACTTGTGCGAGCTTCTCTGCTGTGTAGGTTGTCTTTACCGGAATGAAATGAGCAGACTTTGTGAATCTGTCCACTATCACCCAGATGGAATCATGATTCCTAGCTATCCTCGGAAGACCAACTACAAAATCCATAGTTACATATCTCACTTCCATTGTGGTATCGACATGTGTTGTAACATTCCTACCGACTTGTGATGTTCTGCTTCAACTTGTTAACATATCTCACACTTTGCCACAAACTCAACTACATCTTTCTTTAGACCGGGCCACCAATACATATCCTTCAGATTATGATACATCTTGGTGACACCTGGATGCATAGCATACATAGACGTGTGCACTTCCTCAAACACTAACTTCCTTAGATTATCAGCATCGGGAACCATCATCCTATTATGGTAACAAACTAGCCCATCCTCAAACTCATGGAAACCATTGCACTTCTCGCTGCCGAACTTTGATATGTTCAATTGCACCATAGCATCTTCTTGCTATGCTTCTTTGATCTGTTGCTTCAACGTAGGCTTCACTTGCATCTATGCCAACAATCCATCCAACAAAGAGACTTCCAGATGTACATTCATCTACCACAAAGAGACAAACATATCCTGCATATGGCATATCAAAGAACTCAATTGTGCCTTCTTTGTGGAAAGAGAAGAAGACTTCCTGCTAAGCGCATCTGCTACTACGTTCGCCTTACCTGGGTGATACTCAATGGTGCAATCATAATCATTGATTAACTCCATCTAGCGCCGCTAACGCATGTTCAGCTCATTCTGTGAGAAGATATACTTCAAGTTCTTGTGATCCGTAAAGATCTGACACACTTCCCCATAAAGATAGTGTCTCCAAATCTTCAACGCATGAACCACCACTGCCAACTCCAAATCATGTGTCAGATAGCTTTTCTCATGTTTCGTAAGTTGTCGAGAAGCAAAAAAACCACATGATCTCCTTGCATCAACACACAACCTAAGCCCTTCTTGGAAGCATCACAGAAAATAACATAGCCTTTCCCCTGTTCTGGCAACACTAACACTGGAACACTTGTCAGCTTCTCCTTCAAACTCTGAAAAGCTTGCTGACACTGACCATCCCAAACAAAAGGTACATCCTTTCTGGTCACCCTTGTTAAAGGCAATGCTATCACACTGAAGTTTCTTATAAACCTCCCGTAGTATCCGGCTAAGCCTAGAAAACTACAAACTTCAGTTGGCGTCTTTGGTTGCTCCCACTCTGCTACTGACTCCACCTTCTTGGGGTCCACTCTGATTCCTTCCACTGAGATCACATGACCCCAAAAAAGTCACCTCCTTCAGCCAGAACTCACACTTACTGAACTTGGCATGCACTTGATGATGTCGAAGAAGAGACAACGCTTGTCGAAGATGATGCACGTGTTGTTGACTGTCTCGACTATAGATCAAGATATCGTCTATGAAGACTACAATGAACTGATCTAAGAACGGATGAAACACTCAGTTCATCAGATCCATGAACACTGCTGGCGCATTGGTTAGCCCAAACAGCATAACCACAAATTCGTAGTATCCATACCTCATCCTGAAAGCTGACTTTGGTATGTCATCCTCCTTGATTCTGAGTTGATGATATCCAGATCGCAAATCGATCTTTGAGAACACTGTTGCACCGCACAACTGGTCAAACAGATCATCTATCCTTGGCAAAGGATACTTGTTCTTGATCGTAACCTTGTTAACTATCAGTAATCTATACACAGACACATAGATCCATCCTTCTTCTTCACAAAGAGAACTGGAGCACCCCAGGGCGATGTTCTCGGCCTGATGAAACCTTTATCAAGCAACTCTTGCAACTATTTCTTCAACTCTACCATTTCTGCTAGAGCCATCATGTATGGTGTCTGAGCAACAGGCTGTGTCCCTGGTACCATATTGATCTTAAAATCAATCTCTCGAGGTAAAGGAACACCAGGAAACTCATCGGGAAACACATCTACAAACTCTCTGACAACAAGCATGTCCTGAAGGCTAGGACCTTTTGCCTTGGTATTCACAACATGATACAAGAATGCTCTACAACCTTATCGCAACAACTTCTCTGCCACCATTTCCTGACACCAAACACGTCAGAAGAATCTTCCTATCTCCTTGGAAGATCCACTTCTCATTGCCGTCAGCAAACACCTTCTGCTTGGAACCACAGTCCAGCACAACCTTATACCTTTCCAAGGTATCCATCCCAAGGATTACATCGAACCGATGCATATCAAGTGGTATGAGATCCACTTGTATGTTGTGTCTTGAAAAAGATAGGACACAAGATGGATACACTTCTCAAAGCAACGTAGGACCAACAAGAGGGATTTCTAACAACAAGCTATCTTTCTTACGACTAACAGGTAAAAGACAACTATCAAGCATACTATGTGTGGTAAAAGAGTGTGTAGGACCCAGGTCAACCAGAACAGATATAAAGCAAGAAGAAGACAAATTAGAATGAAACAACTCCATCTGACCTGCCACCACTTGCGGGTTGACTATCGCCTCTGGCTGACTCATAACATAGAATCAAGCCATTGCTTGCTGTCCACGTCCTCTTCTTCCTTGAGCATACGATCCTGCTTGCGATGCTTGGCCGTGTCCTTGCCCTCTGGCACAATTAGACTGCTGTCTATCCAATCCTTGCTGACTCTATCTCAGTTGTTGCATCACTTCAACATCTCTTCTCAGGTAATTGGACTTCAGATGCCCTGTCTGCCCATAGAGAAAGCATGACTTGTCTCCAAACTGTAGCCTAGATGGCCCTGTCACTGCTACTGAGGCTGTATTGTCGGTTCTAGATGGTGAAAGACCACACACTCTTCCTTTACTCGGGGACCATTGTGACGACACACTGGAACCTTACATCACGAAAGGTGCAGAAAACCTTGGCTTTTTTGGGCCATCAAACCTTTATCTCTGAAACTGAGTAGGCCTTTTCTTGGACATAGCCTCTCTCTTCTCCTAGACTAACCGCTCTATCCTTTGGAAAAACTTCACCAACATGGCAAACCGCTCCCTGTTCTCCAAAGCAGTAGCAGGTGTTGTCAGCTCAACACTCAAACCTTTCTCAAAATGCCTGATTCTTTCATCATCTGTTGCCGCCATGTGAGGATAGAACCTCAGTAGCTCCATAAACTTGGCTTCATACTCAGTGATGCTAAGAGATCCTTGGTTCAAACACTTGAACTGGTTGATCTTCTCATCCAGATACGTCTTCAAGAAGTATCGATTAACAAACTCCCGCCAGAAAACATCCCAACCGACCACCTCACCGGGTCGCTTCTCCTCCTCAATGGCCCACCAGTGGCCAACACTACCTTTCAAAAGGTAGACAACATACTTAACTTTGTCTGATTCAGGGATGTCGAGGATCCGAAAGGCCTTCTCAAAACTTGTCAACCATAGATTTGCATCCACTGGATCAGCTGTTCCAACATATTCTAAAGCTTCAACTCAGCAAAGCCGCTCGAAGGTCTTCCCAATGCGCGAAGATTCATCATGGGGAACCGGTGATCTTGGTGGAGGCACAAGTAATCTCTCCACCATGTGATTCATCGTAGCCATTAACTGCCCCATGAGGTGTTGATAGGTAGGGTTCTCAAGAATGGTTGGGTCAAATTAGGGGACCTCAGGCACCCGATCTTCATGTGCCCACACACTAGCTCCATCAACAGATGCAACATCACTACTCTCGGCAACATGTTATTCATGATTTCCAGACATCTTTTAGCTTTATCTTCTACTGGGGGCAGAAGTCATTATAAGAAAATCTAGAAAAATCACAAGAACAAACACAAGCCTAGTCCTAGATCCCTGTAGACTCAGCAAACCTAGAGCTCTGATACCAAACTTTACTTGTGACATCCCGCCATCACATAGACAATGAAATGCCACATGAAAACACACGGAACCACCATAAACCAAATATTATCAAAAACACAGGTTAATTAAAACTAATTGCGGAAAACATCATAAGAAAAAAACTATTACAACCTGATCCACATCTGATAAGGAAACATGTTATATATACATAAGCATGATATTTGTCCATCAACACATAGCATCCAACTATTCTAGATACATCAAGGAAGCGTCACCTGTTTATGTACATATCAGACCTAGCCAGACCAACAACATGTTACAAAAAGCCATACTAAGATCATACATCATGAAACCTCATCAAAACACCTCCAAGGAGCTGAGAGTACAGGGAGACTCTAAGACTCTACTACAAAATGACCACAGGAGTAGCATATCCAACCTCAAGCCTTCTACTGATCTTCTTGCTTCTCGGCCGCAACCTCACGACCACCACCATGCCTAGCTTGATCACCTAAAAAGGTTGAAACTAGCGGGGTGAGACACACAGTCCCAGCGAGAAACATAACTCCCCGCCGAACCATAAAACCTCAAAAAAGCTAGAGCAGATAAAGCATGTAACAGATATAACTAGATCATATATGAAATATGAAGAGCATGATTATACAAGCATAACATCTTACCATGATGTATGTGGAACATATAGTAATGTTCAAGATATACTTAGGACACACACACACACACACACACACACATATATATATATATATATATATAAATATATAAATATATATAATAGACAACATCTATTATTCAAGGCCTCAAGGATATACTATATGACTGGATTAACATTTATTATGCCCCGAGGAAGTGAGCCGTACCACTCAAATCCAACCTTCAGTTGTGAAACCCAGAGCTGGTGCCATACAAGGTCAATGGAAGAGCCAAAATCCACAACCTCTACCCTCGTGGTCAGTGCACAAGAACCAAAGTAGGACCACAGTCTCTTGCTTACATGATCTCAGTCATAGGGTCAGCTCATGCAGTCTGCCCTTTCCTCTAGCCCACCTTGGTATAGGTTACGATGCTAGTATATCTTGAGCCATGAGCCTATTCACCGTGCTCCCCAACCATGAATGCATTCATGCTCCATCACCCCGAGCCATGGGCCTATCCACCATGCTCTATCACACTGAGCCATGGGCCTGTCCACCATGCTTTATACACATCTTGAGTCTACAACCGTAGTTTCACTCTAATCCTCCTATTTTAGGCCAGGAGAAACCTCACATATTCAACAATATGTGCTCCGGGTTAACCCGCAGGAGAACCCGTTTCACCGTCACCAGCTACTGACGATGATGGATCTATGGCCAGGGCAAAATGACATTAAAGGTTCATCTGTAATTAATTAATGCATTTTAAGTGGATTGCTGGGACATCCAAGTTATATTATGCAAACCATAAATAAGAGTAAACAACATAGATCCCATCATTCTGTGTCACACTGTTACTGCTATTCTCAATGTCATCAACATCATCATGATCCATCTCAAGGATCCAACATCACATGTTTCCACTTGGCCTCTTACCAAACATCATGATCCATCACAAGGATCCAACAACATAAGGATTCCATCCCATCATTAAGCACATGTTACCAAACACATAGGCAAGACTCATCATGTTCCATCATAGTCAACAGAACACATAGTGTTCCTTATTATCTCAATATCAAGAGAATGCCACCAAGGACATCATTATAGCTCACTCCTGAGTACACATCTCAATTGATGAAACTTGCATGGTTAGTATGTTCAAGAGTAGATAATCACTTCATCATAGGGATATAGTTGTGTAGTATTAGAAGACCATGCATATACATATCATGCACATATAACATTCCAATCATTTTAGGGTTTCAAACATAACAACACATCGGGTAAGGAGTAACCCTCACCAAAGGCACATCGACCCTCATCATAGGTGCAACGACCCTCACCAAAGGTTACCAAAACCCTCGCTAAAGGTGCAATGGTTACAACCAAACCCTATCCAGCTGTGTCGGCCAGCACTATCGGCCAACACCCATATCAGGTAAGCATCTAACAAGCTGATAATGAGCAACACTCTAAGAACCAACCCATAACGCCCAAGTAAAACAACATCATACCGGGAAGAACCATAACATGCAACGCCCAAACAACACACCTCTATCACCCATCCAGATCAAAACAGCATATCGGGCAACACACATCCCATATCATCTAGACAAAGGGTCAGCAGACATCCTATCGTGCAACGTTGTGTCGTGCTACATGTATCGTGCAACACAACGTCATTGCGGGCAAGAACCTAACGTGCAACATAGTACCAGGCGACACCGTGGCGGGCAACACACCTACGAGCAACAACATGCAACACCATGACGTGTAACGCAACAACAACACCAAGCAGCGTGTCACAACAGAGTGTCAGGCAACACCATCTAAGAGAATGTCGTGTAAGGCACCAACAGACTTAAATGCCCAACACAACCCCATGTCATCTAAGGGAACAACACATCAGCCATCTACTGTATCACCCAAGGGATCACTAAACAACCACCTATTATATCGCCCAACCCTAGCTCAAGGGGAAGAGAGGGATATCGGGCAACACTACCCAACATGGGTATCATGCAAGGCAAAGCCATGACACCCAAGAGGTCAACATAAAAGGGAGATATCGCCCAAGAGCTCAATTCCTCCAGAACACATATCTTGGCCAAGGGACCAACTAGGTGTCAACCAACCATTTCGTCCAAACCCTAACCCTAGGGTAGGAAAGGGATATCAATCACCACACCTACACACCATATTGGGTCACTAGGGTTAGACAGTCTCAACCTCATCTCAACCATTCACACCATATCGCCCAATGATACAAAGAGTGTTGGCTCACCTCGCAATAACCAAGTGAGAGGGGTTTTGCACAACCTCAAGCATATCGGGCAACAAGGGTAGAACAGCACCCTATCAGCCAACCAACTCAACAGATTTCCCAAACATCTAGGCCACAGGCTCACCTCTCAAGACCAAGGAGAGAGAGGGGTCTTGCATAAGCTCACCTTTCAAGTCCAAGGAGAGAGAGGGGTATTGCCTCACGGGAACACTACACACATCTTTGAACTAAGGAACCCTAAGCTCACCTCTCAACTAAAGAGAGAGAGAGAGGGGTTTTGCTCAAGATCCCCTAGTCTAAAGGGTAGGTCAACACAAAGGGAAACCAACACACCATATATCATCCAACAAGATCTAGGGCACATAACGGGCAACAACATAACCAACTAAAGCAAGAAGCATTACTAAAAGATATGTAAGGCCAATCAAGATAACATAGTAATGCAACATGTAAAGGAGGTAGTATAGTTAGGGTTAGGAGTTATGTAACCCACCCTAAGCATGACTCCAAGCTCCAAGCTTTGGCCACCAACTTGGAGAAGGAATCAAGAACAACATCAAGACGTATCAGCCACCACCTCAAGAAGATAAGAGAAGCAGCAGGATGTATCAACCACCAAGGGAGAGCAAACATCTAAGGGGCAAAGAGATCCTAAGCAAGAGAAAAGAGAGACGTATATAGAAGAGGGTAAAGGGGAGACCAAAGCAAGGTGGCACACGACCTAGGTACACTTGTCCAAGGGCCATGCCACATGCTAACACCCCACACCACTTGTCCAAGGTCTCGCCACTTGCTAGCAACAAGCTCCATGTGTCCAAGAAAGGATGATACAAATGATGCTAGGTGGAGGGGTGTGTGTCGCCCAACATGGCAACCCATCATACCCACCATCACCCTTGGCCGATACACCTCTTGGCCGATACACCATGGCCGACACAAGACACCAAGCTCACCCTTGCCCGACACACTCAAGCAAGGAGGAAGGGCTTCAAGCCCAACACAAGCCCAAGCTCAAACAAGCTCAAATGAGGCCCAAACAACTTAAGTAAGGCACCCAACCCATCCTCTCAAACCTAGAGGATGCAAAGAGACAAGGAGGCCTCTCAAGGTGACTTTTCTTGATGATGGCAAGCAATGAGGTGTTTGCCTTAGTCAATCTTAAGACCTTCAAACTTTGCATGCCATAGTTTTGCCTTCCCTTGAGGAATGGGTCTTCATAGGCATCAACGAGAGGGGTTTCCATCCTGTTGGACACTTGCAATCCTAAAAATATCACATTGGGATGTCTTGGATCAGCAATGGGAGAACTTGGTGGTGTCATATCAAAGGAAGATGGGGCACAAGGTATTATCTTCTCAAAATCTAGCAGGACTGTAGAATTTATAGTGCACTTAGCACTCTCACAAGGACTTTGCGGCAACAGTTCTTCATCATGATCTTCATCTAATTGCTTCCCTTCCTTGTTGAGATCCTCTATAACCTTGTCACACCTCAATATTGAAATTGTATCCACTTTCTCATGGGAAGGAGGGAGAGCAAGTGATGGTTATGGTGGTAGTGGTGGATTAGGTTTGTGAAGGATGTAGGATGGTTGTTGTGGAGGTCAGTGGTATGGGGGTGGTTCTTGTGGTTGATGTTGTGGTAGTGGTTGTGAGGTGTGTTGGAAGTTGTACGAAGGTTGAGGAGGTGGTGGATCATAGATAACTTGAGGGGAGCCCATAGAACTATTTGCATTGTTTGTGTTGGCTATGGTTTGGGAAAGGGATGTTCCCTCCTCATAAAGGGCAAGTGAAAGGGAAATCTCATCCAGCCTTTACTCTAGCCGATCAATGGTTTATCCTTGAAAGGACACCTCTCTATTCACTTCATCAAGGCTTCTGAACCTTGCAAGAACTTCTTCTTCAAACATGGAGTTGTCTCTTGGCTCACAGTCTCCTTGTGGTTCCCATGAGAAGTTTGGACCATCTCTACATTCTGAAGTGTAAGAGCTTGACATGGGGCTTTGGTTTTTCTGAATGTGATAGGATTGTAGAAGTTGCACATCTTCATAAAGATCCTCCACGGAGTCGACAGATTGATTAGAAGAACCTCCCACATGAATCTACATGAGATATACCATGTCTTCCAACATCTTCATCATGTAGGGCAGTTGAGGGATTGAAGGGGCTCGTGCATCTCAGTCTACCATCTTGATTTCAAAGGGTTACTTATCACATGCACAAGGCACAACCAAATAAAAGAAGACAATTTAGCAAACTAAGATGCAAAAGTAACACGAATAAATAATAACAATGGAGAGGGAAGTAGGAAAAGCTAAGCTACACTAACTAGCTAGGTCGAGCGCCTCTATCCCCAGCAATGATGCCAAAAAGCTTGGTGCGTATGCTAGAGGTGCTACACACTAGCCGGGTTGACTCAACTAGATGCGCCCCATGAGATCGGAACACACGTTTGGGAAAACTTTCAAAATTTATATTGTCCCTAACTAAGTCGATCACAAAACTAAACAGGTCGCCCCATAAGCACACGGGGTACTATTGTAGTATAGGTGATTGGCAAGAAAAGGGGTCGGTCCTCATGGATAGAGGGGGCACTAGAGCTAGGGTAGTATTTTCTATGTTCTTAGTGCAGAGATTAGGGTTTTAAAAAGGGGTTTGGTTGTGATTACACTAAGAAAATAAGCAAGAAAAGTGAAATTAAACCTAAGTTATCTTGAATAAGGAAATATAGCAAACTAAGTTAACAAACTAACTAAGAAAGATCAAGATGAGATACACTACTCTAGTAAGGCAAGAAGCAATTAAGAACTAAACTAACCACTAGCAAGAGCAAGAACCTAAGTTAACACTAAAGAGCAAAACTAAGCAATTAACTAGATTAAGAAAAGCGACTAAACTAGACTAGCATGAACAAGCAAACAAAGCAAGATGGGTTTTAAGCAAGTTGATTAGGGTAGGTGGGCCGTTTGGGGATGTAACTTTGATATTAGTTGGGGGAGGTTATTAGACAAGCATGGTTCTCATTTTACATCTAGATTACCAAACCAACCAATAAGACTAATGCTATTAGAATGTACCCTATACTACTAGTAGAAGACTTGGGTTAGGTGTACTTCTAATAGGATTAGCCAAATCTAGGTTTCTCGAATAAGTGATATTGAGCAATTGAGGGTTGAGGGTATAGATGGGAGTAGAGATGAGGATATTTGACCTCATGCCACTAGCCATTCTAGCCTTTAGAAGACCCTAGGCAATCACATCAATCCCACTTATACTAGTAACTTAGGTCTCATACCAAGTAGTAGGAGAGGGTTTAGGCAAGTAGGAACAAAGGGGACTAGCTAGGGATCCCCTATTGGGACCTAGGAATCACACCTAAGATTGCCACATGCATCCCAATTCTCATAGAAACATGGTATCGTCAAGCACCACCAAACAGGAAATTAATAGCAAAAAGTATAAATCACAAGTATGGTAATGGGATAAGAGACACAAGCATGGAGCAATCATCATAGATAAAAATGAGTTCATTACAAGCCATTTTCCCCCAACATGGTATCAAAGTCACATTTTAACCCCAAACAACCCACCACTAGGGGCTTAGCTACACATAGTCAAAGGAATGACAAAAGAAAGGGGAAGAAGGGGCAGAAATGCCATGGAGCTCGAAGTAGTGCATGAAATCCTTCTCTTCAACAACTACAAGGTCATCGTCTTCCACCTTCTTGGATGGAATGGTGTAGAATGGTGGTGGGAAGTGGATGGAAGGCTTAGAAATGAGTGTTTTTATGGTGGAAATGGAGAAATGGAGTGAAATGGAGGTGGAGTGGAGTAGGTAGGAGAAAGGGTGTGAAATGAATGCTCAAAGAAGCCAACCTTCTACCTCCAGCCACCTCCAAGGCTTATATAGAGGTCTAGGGGGGTCTAAGGTTAAGTGGGGGGCAAAATAGGGACATCAAGTGATAAAATTGGTGGGGCTCAATGGTAGCACGTCTGTGCTGGTCAGAAGGACCATTCTGGCCACCTCCCAGCACGGGCATTCTACTCAAAATGACTATTTTGGCCATAAAAATCAATTTCTGCAAATTCTGTGAAGAGTCTGTGATTGGGGCATGTCCCAGAACGGCCATTCCATGGTAGCACGGCCGTTCTGGGGTCCTTCCTCTACATTTGAGTGTTGAACTTGGCTATCCATGAAGGTTATTTCTTCAATACATCCTTTGACCACTTGGGGTAGGTTTGGAGTGGTTTTGGCCTCATTTTGGGCTCCTCCAAGCCGAGGGAAACCCTAGATTCAACCATCTTCTTTCCAATCCATCAAGTAGTGGCCAAAGTACCTATAAAACATGTAAAAACCATCTATAATTGCATTTGACAATAAAACACATATTGAGGGAAATTAACTTGCAATCTAACTTGTTTAGATGTGATAACAGTACAAAAAGGCACAATATGGAGCCCTAAAATAGGGCTACATCACCACCCCAAACTTAAAATATACTTGTCCTCAAGTATGCTCCAACTCAATCTCTCTTTTCAGGTTCCTTTAAATAACAAGGAATGATAAATGCATAACAACAGAAAATTATTGAGTACATGGTCTTGGGAGTGACTAAGTGCATTTGCTTCACTTCTCTCCTCTCCTCTTTCACAAAACATTCATGAAATGAGCACTGAGCATACAAACTTCAAATATAAAGCATAGAAATACAAGTTGTCCATATGTCCTTCGTGTCATTCCGGGTAAACCGTTTCATGTTGGTGTTAATTAAAGATGACTAGGAGTATTGTTTCGCTTTCATGCATTCACCCTTATGCCTTAAACCATACTAGATGACCCACTTGGATGTAGAAAAGGGTAAAGCAAGCTAGATTTGATGCTTCCTAGCTCAATGGGTATGAAAAAGGAAGAAAGTATTGTGGTAAGATTTTGGAGTGCTTTTACACACTCATCTTTTCTTTATTTGAATGCTCTTAAACAGGAGCATCCTTTTATTTTATTTTTGCTTTTCTTTTTCTTTTCTTTTTCTTTGCCCTTGGTGTATATAGGGCATATGGTGGATAGAGTGAAGCGGGGAGGTTGAGATGTGGCCACTCCAAACTTTTGGTGGTGGCCACGACTTCTATGTGCACTTTGGCATCTTTTCATGAGGCAGAGAGGTATGAAGGTGGTGAAAGAATAGTCAGATCAAAGAGGGATCATTAGTGTAGTTTCCAACATATGATTTCCTACATGAAAGCTAATCCAACACTTCACCAAATAATATTACACCACATGATAGAACAACATGACGTTCACATTTCTACCAAGTGATTCCATAGGCTTTAAGAGCTTGTAGCTTGCTCAATTCATGATTCAACAAAAATAGTCACAAACTTAAGAGAGGTGGTGCACATGTAAAAAGTCAACAAACAATACCATATAGCAATAAGATCTAAGAAAGTAGCATGCATTTGTCAAAGGATTAAAACATTTCATTTCAAATAGTGGAGATTAAGTCAAAACATGCTTTTTGGGTAAGAGCATTCAAGTTTGGGCAAAATTGGCCAAAATGGTGGCAATTTGCATTAAATCACATCTAAACCTACTTTAGGGAAATTTAAAACATAAAGTAGCAAATCCTAGTTAAAATGCACAAGAAATTACCAAAAACTACATGAGAATGCAATGCATGATATGGAAGAGCAAAAAGAGCAAATTTTTTGAAAAATTATGAAGAAAATGCATGAAAGTAAACTACATGTATAGGTCCATCAGTGCATCGTTTCTTTCTCACCCGGAGCTCTCGCGATCGCGAAAGCGACCTAGGGCTCACCCGCCACTGACCCTGCTCGAGGGGGGAGGAGGCTGCCTCGGTGCGCAGCGCTTCTATCCTTCTCCCGCTGGGCTTTCTCCGTCCTCGACTTTCCCAGTGAGCCTCGTCGGCTGGAGGCTCCACCTCGCCTCCTCCCACGTCTGCCCTTCTGTGCGGAGCTGCGGTTTGGCCTTTGGGCTGGTGGTGGAGGCATTTGGGGTGTTGGGTGAGCTTGCCTTCATCCTGGTGGTGCTGTGCGTGGACGGCCGTTCGTGGGTGTACCGTCCTCCAGTCGGTGGCTCCCTGGTAGTCGTGTACCTTTTTCCCCCTCTTCTTTCATTTTTTCTTGTGTTGGCATTTTCTGTTTTGCTCTGTTTTGCTGGGGCTTCTTCCCTGGTCGACCATCGGGCTTGGGGTCCCTGGGTGTGTGTTACAGGGTTAGGAGTCAAACAGGGGGTCATCCTGGGTTGGTGCTTCCGTCCTGCTACCCGCTCTCACCTCCTCAAGCTACTGCTTGAGCTGGGCGGGCGGCACCGTAGTGGCTGGGAGTGGTGGTGGGGTTCCCTGTGCCTCTACCCCCCACCTTTTCACCCGCTTGGGACCTCCTTTTCCTTGTGTGTGCACCTGTTTTGGGTTTTGGCCACTTGTCCGTCTGTCTCCTTGTTTTGTGCCTCTTACCTATTTGTCTCTTTTCCTGGGTGTGTTGTCTGTCTGTAGGCAGTGTCCTCTACCTTTTCTTCCTGTCTGTGTTTACTTAGCTTTAGCCTTTCTTTGTTTGTATGTAGTTTTAGTTTTGTTGGTCTCTGTCTGTCCGCTGGTGGTCAAACTTCTATTTGTGGTTGTGGGTCTTTGGTGTGTATGTGATGGTGTTCTCTGCCGCTGATGCTGTTTACTCCTTTTACGACATTCCCATGGGCTCGTGCAGATTAAAGGAGTCTCTCGTCAATGGCTACTTTGGACAACATCAACCAAGAGGGATCGTGCAAGTAATTTACCTACCCTCTCCCAATCTGAGCTTGTGTGCTATGTTGGTTCCTAAACGGAGCTTTGTTTGGATCTCTGGTGTGATATTGCTATCTTGTAGATGCCGTATGGCTTTCCATTAATGATATTGACCCTTTCCTTTAAAAAAAAAACTACATGTATGCATGAATGCAAACACACAAGGTCATGATAGAAAAGAATGAAAGTTAGTCAAACTATTTGATCATCTTGCAAAAATTTAGCACAAGGTACATGTATGAGAATGTGGTGAAAGAAGGGCTTACCTCCCTACCACCCCAAACTTTTAAATCATGTTGTACTCATCATGAATTATAAGTTTAGAATAGTAGGGTAATGGGCATGGAGTTGTGAAAGACAACCATCAAGAGATGGAGTGATCAAAGTAGCACTAGATGGGAAGGGTAAGACCACCACAGCCGTGTTGAGCAACACAACCGTTCTATCTTGCCAGTCACATGACCGTGCTGGGTGGCACAACCATTCTGGACTCCTTCCTATAGATCCTCTATTGATTTGCAATCTTCTCTCCAACTTTGATCTTCTCCTTGGCTAGACCCTTTTTGCATCATATTTTATTCCTTGTATTTGTACTAACATGATTCACAAACATAAAAACTATCAAGTATAGTGTGTGTGTGTGTTTTGTGTGGAAAAGAAAGCAAAAATATCAAAAAGACAAGGTTCGAGAATCTCAAACCACGTGGGTTGCCTATTACTAGTGCTAAATTTAGAGCCTTCATCCATGCTTGTTGTACCTCCATAAATCAACCATATTCCAAAAGCAAAATGTTTTCATCCTCATCATACACAATCCTCTAAAATGCCTTCATTGTCTCCCAAGGGTTATGTGCGTTTCTCAAGTGTCTTTCTTCATTTGTCTCTCCTCCGGGGTCATCATCATAGGTCCCATAGTAAGAATCCTCATCAACAAAACTTTTTAGCTCATTTAAGATGAACTCCTTAGGCATCTTCGTTCTTATCTTCTTCTTGAAGGCGAAAACACCCTTATGGAACCTTACATAAGTTGGACTTTTCTTGATGATGGCAAGCAATGAGGTGTTTGCCTTAGTCAATCTTAAGACCTTCGAACTTTGCATGCCATAGTTTTGCCTTCCCTTGAGGAATGGGTCTTCATAGGCATCAATGAGAGGGGTTTCCATCCTGTTGGACACTTTCAATCCTAAAAATATCACATTGGGATGTCTTGGATCAGCAATGGGAGAACTTGGTGGTGTCATCTCAAAGGAAGATGGGGCACAAGGTATTATCTTCTCAAAATCCAGTAGGACTGCAGAATTTATAGTGCACTTAGCACTCTCACAAGGACTTTGTAGCAACAGTTCTTCATCATGATCTTCATCTAATTGCTTCCCTTCCTTGTTGAGCTCCTCTATAACCTTGTCACACCTCAAGATTGAAATTTTATCCACTTTCTCATGGGAAGGAGGGAGAGCAAGTGATGGTTGTGGTGGTGTTGGTGGTAGTGGTGGATTAGGTTTGTGAAGGATGTAGGATGGTTGTTGTGGAGGTGGGTGGTATGGGAGTGGTTCTTGTGATTGATGTTGTGGTGGTGGTTATGAGGTGTGTTGGAAGTTGTACGAAGGTTGAGGAGGTGGTGGATCATAGATAACTTGAGGGGATCCCATAGAACTATTTGCATTGTTTGGGTTGGCTATTGTTTGGGAAAGGGATCTTCCCTCCTCACAAAGGGCAAGTGAAAGGGAAATTTCATCCAACCTTTGCTCTAGCCGATCAATGGGTTTTCCTTGAAAGGACACCTCTCTCTTCACTTCATCAAGGCTTCTCAAACTTGCAAGAACTTCTTCTTCAAACATGGAGCTGTCTCTTGGCTCACGGTCTCCTTGTAGTTCCCATGAGAAGTTTGGACCATTTCTACATTCTGAAGGGTAAGAGCTTGACATGGGGCTTTGGCTGTTCTGAATGTGATAGGATTGTAGAAGTTGCACATATTCATAAAGATCCTCCATGGAGTCGGCAAAGTGATTAGAAGAACCTCCCACATGAATCTGCATGAGATATACCATGTCTTCCAACGTCTTCATCATGTAGGGCGGTTGAGGGATTGAAGGGGCTCGTGCATCTCGGTCTACCATCTTGACTTCAAAGGGTTACTCGTCACATGCACAAGGCACAACCAAACAAAAGAGGATATGTTAGCAAACCAAGATGCAAAAGTAACACAAAGAATAAATAATAGCAATGGTGAGGGCAGTAGGAAAAGCTAAGCTACACTAACTAGCTAGGTCAAGCGCCTCTATCCCCAGCAACGGTGCCAAAAAGCTTGGTGCATCCGCTAGAGGTGCTACACACTATCTGATTTGACTCGACTAGATGCGTCCCATGAGATTGAAACACACGTGTGGGAAAGCTTTTGAAATTTATATTGGCCCTAACTAAGTCGATCACAAAACTAAACAGGTCACCCACAAGTGCACATGGTACTATTGTAGTATAGGTGATTGGCAAGAAAAGGGGTTGGTCCTCAGGGATAGAGGGGGCACTAAAGCTAGGGTAGTATTTTCTATGTTCTTAGTGTGAAGATTAGGGTTTAAGGGTTTTAAAAGGGGTTTGGTTGTGATTACACTAAGCAAATAAGCAAGAAAAGTGAAATTAAACCTAAGTTATCTTAAATAAGAAAATATAGCAAACTAGGTTAACAAACTAACTAAGCAAGAGCAAGAGGAGCTACAATACTCTAGAAAGGCGAGAAGCAATTAGGAACTAAACTAACCACTATCAAGAGCAAGAACCTAAGTTAACACTAAAGAGCAAAACTAAGCAATCTAAACTAGACTAGCATTAAGAAGCAAGCAAAGCAAGATGGGTTTTAAGCAATATGATTAGGGTAGGTGGGCCGTTTGGGGATGTAACTTTGATATTAGTTGGGGGAGGTTATTAGACAAGCATGGTTCTCATTTTACATCTAGATTACCAAACCAACAATAAGACTGATGCTGTTAGAATGTACCCTATACTACTAGTAGAAGACTAGGGTTAGGTGTACTTCTAATAGGATTAGCCAAATCTAGGTTTCTAGGATAAGTGATATTGAGTAATTGAGGGTTGAGGGTATAGATGGGAGTAGATATGAGGATACTTGACCACATGCCACTAGCCATTCTAGCCTTTAGAAGACCCTAGGAAATCACATCAATCCCACTTATACTAGTAACTTAGGTCTCATACCAAGTAGTAGGAGAGGGGTTAGGCATGTAGGAACAAAGGGGACTAGCTAAGGATCCCCTATTGGGACCTAGGAATCACATATAATATTGCCACATGCATCCCAATTCTCCTAGAAACATGGTATCGTCAAGCACCACCAAACAAGCAATTAATAACAAAAAGTATAAATCACAAGCATGGCAATGGGATAAGAGACAAAAGCATGGAGCAATCATCATAGATAAAAATGAGTTCATTACAAGTCATTTCCCCCCAACATGGTATCAAAGTCACATTTTAACCCCAAACAACCCACCACTAGGGGCTTAGCTACACATAGTCAAAGGAATGGCAAAAGAAAGGGGAAGAAACGCCATGGAGCTCGAAGTAGTGGTTGAAATCCTTCTCTCCAACAGCTGCAAGATCATTGTCCTCCTCCTTCTTGGATGGAATGGTGTAGAATGGTGGTGGGTAGTGGATGGAAGGCTTAGAAATGAGTGGGTTTATGGTGGAAATGGAGTGAAATGGAGGTAGAGTGGAGTAGGTGGGAGAAAGGGTGTGATTTGAATGCTCAAAGAAGCCAACCTTCGACCTCCAGCCACCTCTAAGGCTTATATAGAGGTATAGGGTTAAGTGGGGGAAAAAATAGGGACATCAAGTGATAAAATTGGTGGGGCTCAATGGTAGCACGGCCGTGCCAGTCAGCACGGCCGTTCTGGACACCTCCCAGCACAAGCATTCTGCTCAAAATGGCTATTTTGGCCATAAAAATCAATTTCTACAAATTCTGTGAAGAGTCTGTGATTGGGGCATGTCCCAGAACGGCCATTCCATGGTAACACGGTTGTTCTAGGGTCCTTCTCCTGCATTTGAGTGTTGAACTTGGCCATCCATGAAGGTTATTGCTTCAATACATCCTTTGACCACTTGGGGTAGGTTTAGAGTGGTTTTGGCCTCATTTTGGGCTCCTCTAAGCCTAGGGAAACCCTATATTCAACTATCTTCTTTCTAATCCATCAATTAGTGGCCAAAGTACTTATAAAACATGCAAAAACCATCCATAAGTGCATTTGACAATAAAACACATATTGAGGGAAATTAACTTGCAATCTAACTTGCTTAGATGTGATAAAAGTACAAAAACGCACAAGATGGAGCCCTAAAATAGGGCTACATCTCTTCACTATGGGCGAACATGTGTTTTGGAAATCTGACCGCTCTGAGCTATCTTTAAGAATAGAGAAAAGTTGAGTCCCCGATACATGGGCCCGTTTGAGGTTTTGGAATGGATTGGCGAAGATGCTTTTGTTTAGCTTTACCCCCTCAGGAAAATACGATGTATGATGTGTTCCATGTGTCCGATCTAGAACACTATGTGATTTACCCGAGCCATGTGCTAAGCATTGAACCTATTGAAGTCCAAGGAGGCTGACTTACCCTGATTCACCTGTGAGGGTATGAGATGTTGGTATGTATGCCCTGAGAGGCAATAATGGGATGATTGATGGGATACATTAAGATTGATTTGATAAACATCAAAGGTAAGCTTCCAATTCTTTCTGGTTCAGTCATTGAGATAGTGATAGAATAGATTGAATGTCTAGAGAATGACAATACTCAATGACGTATGCCTTCATGTTCATGACCTGAATGATGAGATCATACGGATGCTAAGAGTTTGTACATTCTTGTTATGTCCCTAGTCGGATGTCATTGTGGAAGGTAGATAGACAGTAGTGACACACAAGATGAGATTGTGGTGTTGGTTGATGACAAAATCTCATTAGTCATGATATAGAGATATCAAACCAAACACATAGGTACTTGTTAGAGAACAAGTGTACCGGACAGACCCACCGTGAGCTTGACACATGGAACCATGACATGGTAGTCACAATCAGTACTCACAGTGATGGTGGTGAGTGTGATTCTTTGACTTGAAATCACTACACTCAACACATGTCGTTGGGCACACTTTGACATCATCAAACGCAGTCCTGAAACATGGGTTGTTATAAAGGTGATGATTGGGTGGCTTTGACACATGGGGATTTTGAGGGGTGAGTGATAGATATGGGATTTGTCCCTCCTGAGGGAGTTTGATATCCAAGGCCACTTCATGAGTAGGATTGAGATAGGCGTGTGCACGCATGTGTGAATCAGTATGTGATATTGATGTCATACATATCCCGTTCAATCTACTCTGAGATCAAAAAAGTGAATGAACATTGACAGGATGACTGTTCCATGCCTCGAGTTCATTCGGGATATCAGTGACAAAGGAATTATACATTCACTGTAACACCATTCACGGATTGTAGGATTGAAAGTTGTTCTCCAACTTTCTACTTTCACTTGGGTAGCAATGATGTGTGACTAGGCACCACTCTTTGCTTGTGAAGTCATAAGTGTTATGGACTTTCACTGCCAACGTGAAATGGACCTGCAGGGTCACACACATAGGATTTAACTTGGAAGAGGAGTTTTGTCCACAACCAATGTTTAGATTGATTACTAAAGGAGTTTAGTAGTTCAATTAAACACTTAGTCAATTGATAGCTCAATATCATAATGTTCAAGGTGTTGGACACATTGATTGGAGTATCAGATTGATTGAAATCACAATTGATTGATTCCGCACAACCTATACTCCCAACCGATCGGTTCATGTGATGAACCGGTCGGCTGAGCTTGGTGAACCGGTCGGCTCAAGTGTTGAGCTGATCGGCTCAATATCAGGGTAAACCGATTGCTTCAAGTGTTGAAACGATCGATTCAACTAGTGCAACCGAGCAAGTTGGGAAAGTAGGATTGGTGAGAATTTTCCTTTCATTTCAATTGCCCAATTTGATTTAGAAATAGGATTAGTATTCGATACCAATTAGAAACGAAAGAAGGAAAGTCAAACGGGCACTGACCATGCCCACCAACTGATCGGTTCACTTGTGAACCGACTGGTTGAGGTGTCCCAACCGATCGGTTGAGGTTTCAACCGACCGGTTCAGGTCCCCAACCGACCGTTTCAGTTGTGAAACGATCGGTTCAGGTTGCGAGTTGGTTCTTTTTGTGGAAAATCTCAAACCCTTCTACTCCTGCTTTTAGTCCCGCATTGCCCAGGATGGAGAACCCTGTCCCATGACCCTCCTATATATAGGGGTATTGGGGGATTCTCAGAGAACAACTCAGTGCAATCACTTGCTCTGCAAAGTTGTCGTTCTCTCTGGTTTTGGTAACTGAGAGAGAGCCCGAGCAAGTGCTACCTGCAAAGGGAGGTGCAGCAAGGGAAAGACAACTGCAGTTGCAACTGGAGGCAAGAGAGTGTGTTGGCGACTAGTACGTCAACAGGAGGGTGCAACTCCTTCCAATTCCTTGTGGGACAAGGAGTGTGGAGTTCCAGGTGGTCCGTGTGGACTACTTCAGAGGCGGGAGGTTTCTGCCGCTCAGGAGGACAACTGTCAACCCGACAGTCCGGTGTGACCAGGAGTCGTCAGTCCCGGTGCGACCAGGAGCTACACAGACACCGTCCAAGACCGGAATTGAAGACCGTGCAAGGCGTGAGGTATTGTCGCCGAGCAAGCCTCGGGATAAGGTATGATTCCACAAACCATCCTTTCCTATTATATAGACGTTGACATGTTTCCTTGTTCCGGGTTTGGGGGAGAAAGTTTTTGTTTCCGCTGCCTTCTCTACCTCCCCTAAAACCCAACAGTGGTATCAGAGCCACGTCAACTGCTCTATATTTTAGGAATATCGATATGATTGATTTTTGGTTTGTCGCCTTTATTTATTGCATACGATGTGAATAATATTGGCTTTATGCATGTCCAATCCTAAATCCACAAATCCCAATTACATATATGATATGTATTATTAATGCACTCGATACGCGTCGCCCTTAAACGAGTTTTGTGGTGGATGTATAGCGTGGTTATGGCCAATAAACCCTATCTGTGTATGGTTGTATGTGGTTGCTTGCATCTCGATCTGTGCACCAATCTTCCCTCTCCTATTCCTGATGTAACTCGAAATAATTCGAGATTCTTTCCTACCTTTTCTCCCCCCGAATGTAACTTAGGGTTTCCCTTTTAAGCAATGTAAAATTAGGATAGATTTTATTTCCTGTTATGTCAAAGAACGGTGGACATCTTGACGACAGCTGAGACGATCGGTTCAAGGCGTGAACCGATCGGTTGACATTCCAGACGATCGGTTCAAGGAGTGAGCCGATCAGTTGATGACCGGTTCGAGGAGCGAGATGAGTGGGTGGCAGCCATGACGAGATGCACGATGACCAGACAAACCGATCAGTTGGAGGAGCCAACTGATCGGCTGGTGGCACCCAGACGACTGGGCCAAAACAAGAAAGTCAATCATGTGATGAGTTGATCTACTCCGAAGGCAAAGCATAGAGTTCATCTTGTACAGGTTGCATGTGATGTAGACCTAGATGACCGTGATTCCTCTTGGCTCAAGGAATCACATTAGGATGGCCATAATCATCGCTTTTATCATTTTGCATGTTTTCTATGGGATATAGCATGCATATGATACATAATATGTATTGTGGTGATTGGATATGTATATGTATATAAAAACCAAATCCCTCATTAAATATTAAGTTTTAGATGCCTTCCAAATGTGACACACGTGAAAATCTTGATCGACCAAGTGTGGGCATGCCCTAGCGTGGTGCACCGTCTATATCGTGGAAGCGTGAAGGATGAATGTGTGGGTCTGCCCTAGCAGGGTGCATGTTCATCGTGTTTGCTTTGGGTCGGAATTAACAAGGTGATCTAGATGGGATCTAGTACCTTGAGGCATGGAGATGATCATCTAAAAGAGTTGCATATGACATCTTATCAAGAGTTGCATATGATGCAATTGGCAAGAGTTGCCTACCTGAGAGATCTAAGTTGTGAGTGACAGCCCTAGCTGGTTCACGACTTAGAGGATTTCAGGATCTTGCCCACTAGAAGGTTGTACGCTGCAATCTTCCAAATTGATGGTGAGGGCTATCAATTTGAAGTAAAATAGTGGGAGCGATAATTAATTAAAGGCCTAATTATATTGTCAAACTTTCAAATCAATCAAATAAGTCAAAAAGGAGTTTTGGACTAAAATTGCATATTTTCCTTTTTGTAGTACAAATGGCAACAAACAACAATCACTTTTCTCTGCGATCGGTCCTTGACAAGGAAAAGCCAAATGGGACAAACTTCCACGACTGGTATCAGACATTGAGAATTGTTCTCACTCAAGAGCGTAAGCTCTATGTCCTAGATACTCCAATTCCAGAGGAACCCGCTCCTAATGCACCAAAGACAGAAAGGGATGCTTACAAGAAGCATTCTGATGATGCCATTGATGCAAAGTGCTTGATGTTATGTTCTATGAACCATGAGTTGTAGAGGAAGCATGAGAACATGGGTGTCATTGAGATGATTCATCATCTCAGGAACATGTATGAAGATCAGGCACGGCAAGAGAGATACAATGTCTCAAGGGCACTGTTCAAGTGCGTCATGACAGAAGGAGATGTAGTTGGTCCTCACACACTCAAGATGATTGGGTATGTGGAGAACCTGCAGAGACTGGGATTTCCACTGAGCCAAGAGTTGGCTACTGATGTGATACTTTTATCATTGCCAGAATCTTACAGTCAGTTTGTGATGAACTACAACATGAACAAATTTGATAGGCCACTGTCAGAGTTGTTGGGCATGTTGAGGACAGCCGAGATACAGATGAAGAAGGACAAGCCTAAGTCCGTGATGGTGATCACGAGTAAGAAAGGCAAGTCCAAGGGCAAGGGCAAGGGCAAAGCTAAGAAAGGTTCTGATGCTAGCCAGGATCCCAAGACGTCTTCAGCTCTCAAGGCCAAAGGAGGCGTGACCAAGAAAGGAAATTGCCACCATTGTCAAAGCCAGGACATTGGAAAAGGAATTGTCCTCTCTATCTGGAAGAACAAAAGAAGAAGGAGACAACTGAAGTCTCCACTTGAAGGTGTCATGAAAATAAACTTGTAACACTTTTGGAGGTATATGATACCAAGATGTAAAGTGTAAAACACTCATAATTGGGGCAAGTGTTGCCGCCATAGATAGGAGTACTTTAGTTTATTTTCAGCCTAAAAGGCATGTAATACAGTTATGAACTGCTATTTCATATTTGCCAATAGATAGAAACACTTTATTTTTGCATATTGTATGACAATGATTGCAATCAATAAAGAAATGTTTCAATTTATAAAGATGTGATCTTTGTGGCAATGCCTTGTTTATCTTGTGGTATTTGATATGCATAAGATAAAATGATACCTAAAAGTTATAGATAACTCAAACAATCAAATTAGCATCAATCATGAGAAATTCATTTCTAGTTTCCATGTGATGGATAAATCTAGACTCTTTTGGTTAGAAAACCAGTAAGAGACATGAATATCTTGGACATGATTAATCAATCTTCACTAATGGTAGTGGGAGAATGATTATCCTATTAGGTACGATACATGTGATGTATTTACATACCTATTGGAATAAATGCTAATACTTCAAATGGTGTTTAGAGAAATACCAATATGAATATCTTGAAGTGTTCAAGACTATCATAGATGAAGTGAAAATTTGGTAAAGTGTTAATTCTTGATGAAATCAATGAATGAAATACTTGGACCAAATGTTTGAGATCCTTATGAGTGATTATGATAGTGTACACTACTACAGAAACAACCTTTGGCGTCGGTTGTTTAACCCCCTTTGGCGTCGGTTTCTGACCGACGCCTATGTGGGCGCCGCTAAAGGTCGAACACTTCGGCGTCGGTTTTTTAACCGACACCAATAGTCTATATAGGCGTCGGTCTTTTAGTAGATAACCGACGCCAAAAGGGTTCGCGCCATAGAAAACGGCGTCATCTAGGACACATTCTGCGTCGGTTACCTACTAAAAGACCGACACCATACTTTAAGACGACACGGCCGTGCTTCCCTGTACGACCGTGTTTAGTACTATAGGTGTCAGTTTTATATGAATAACTGATGCCTTTTCCACCACAGCCGTGCTATCCTGCACGGTCGGGTTGTTTGTACTATTAGGCGTCGGTTTTTGTCCAATAACCGACGCTGTAGGTCTTTGCTGACGGTTTTCTGTAAATAACCGACGCCTATATCTATTTTTTTTATATCAGTTTGCAGGCCTGCTGTGGCTGGTCAGCAGGATGAGAACCTGCAGTTCAGTTTTCTGAACTACAGGTTTACGCCATCCATTGATATCAGCCTACAAACAGGCCACAAACTTGCAAAAGTCCCAAGGAAAATTTCACACAAGTAGATACATTCAGACATCAATTCAATTCTCACATTCACACATATAGAAACATTCAAATACATGTATTAACATTCAGAAATATTCATTTACAAAGTATCATTCATTATCGCTATCAACATCCCAATTATATCTTACAGTTTCCACTGCTTGTATGGCTTTTGCCCATTCTTCTCTTATTTCATCTAATGCTTCCATCGTATATGAAGCATGTATATTTTTTAAGCATTTACCTATAGTGTGGTCAGTTTTAAACACCTGCAAAGAGAATGATGTATATATATAAGTAATAATATAAAAATAAGATTGATATATTTCGTACTAACTAATGAGACTATATATAATACCTCATGTATGTTATCGATGTCCAATGTGACATGTCGGATAATCGTCTGCATAAATCACATCACATAGTATGCACATGCCCATCCGTTGTCTTGTGTAGCGCACTATAAATTGAAACATACAAAATAATACAACTAAGCACAATTCACATCAATAATATATACATTGGAGTCGGAAACTTACTTGTACGTTCTGCCAATTTATTGGCTGGTTCTTTTTCCTTGGGACCGTTCCTCCAACCTTTTTGAATGCATCTAAACCCCTACATGTTAATATAACACAATAAATTGCATAAGTAAATAGTAATGTAAAAACAGATGTTAACGGATACAAAAATGAAATATTTCTCACCAGAATAATGGCATTCTCATTACGTGTCCAATTTTAGTGTTTAATGTACTTCCCGCGGGATCTAGATAATAAACAGTGAACGTCCCGGGGACAATAACTAGTAACTCCCAATGTTTACTGCTAGAGGTAAAAAGTTAACAATTAATAACTCAAAATGCACAATAAAAATGGAATTTTCTTAAGTCCAAATTATAAATAAAGTAAACTTACTTGACATTGAATGGAGCTATTATTATCGTCTTCTTTTGCTGACCAAAAATTGTAAAAGCATCTATACAATATTTTTGAACACTATCGGGGTCTTTAGCTACCATACTAATCAATGATGGAATCAAAAATCCCACATGATCAAATGCAAATTGTTTGCATTGATCTTTGACTAAGTAGCTGCAAAATATGTATTACGTATGCATTAATATATAAGAAACCAGATCACCAGATCTTACACAAGGTATATAGATGTATAAACAAGATCTCACCTTATCCATGTCTCTATCATTGATGTATTCAGCCAAGCATACATAAACAGCTCAATAATATCTTGTATAAATAAAGAGCTATCGTATGATTGACCTGCATAATCTGCATCTAAAGAAACAATTATAGGGCAATGTATATTATGTGCCCGTAGCCAACATGCCATTCCCCTACAAGCAGGACCTAACGGGTATGTTAGGTCAGTTGGAACCCAACTTGGTAATGCGGGAAGTGGAGGTGGAGGCCTAGGTGCTCCTGGTGTCTTCTTTTTAACCTGTATATATAATTTCAGATCAGTTGACCTCATATATACACATTAACAGTCTAAATCAATGTAAATTTATCTTACAATTTCAGTAGTGTAGACGACATCTGCTTTGGGCCACAATATGACCCCGCCTTCTGCCTCACCAAGTGTATCAATATCTAGGTGGGCATATGGCAACGCAACTTCCCTCCAATCTGGTAATACACATATCGGGCTCACATGAATGTAGCCCTGTGGCATTGGAGTCCCATGAAACGTTGCCCCAGGAAGGGACTGGTAAGCCTGCGCCTCTGCAACAACATAGTCTTGCATTCTTAAGCGGCATGGCTTCAATGCCTACAAATTTACGTAAAGAATGTTATACATATATACATATCATCTTGAAAACATATCATCTTGAAAAGACTAGCTACAATGTCATAAACAATACTTACATCAGACGTGTTAGGCGATGGGTCTCCAGGATTACTCACAGTCTGTGCATCAGGAGAAGAGTGGGTCGCCATAGGCTGATTGGAAGCCTGAGATGCCTGCCACCGCAGCAATTCTTCCTTGACCTTCTCTGCAACTACATCGTTGACCTTCTTAGCAAATATATCCTCGACTCTCTTATTCTCCTATACATGGATAAAAGAAACATTAGCTTCTTATTATTGAATTTCCTTTTGCAGTAACATTCTAAAAAAAGAATAGGTTACCTCTTCTTGAGAAAGTCCCGCTCTGGGTTTGCGTTGGGATGGCCCAAAGAATGCTTTGATGCCCACACCAGCGCCTGCACCCCTAACACGTCCAGGATGCTCTGGGTTACCCAGAGCAACTGTCAATTCATCCCTTGTGCCCTGAGGGATGAACGTGCCTTGTTTCCTCTGCTCGTGCAGCTCCCGCTAATCACCATCAACAAAAATTGGTAAGTTAACACCACAAATAATCAATATTCAAATGATTACTCTAAGAGTTGTATTTTACCATTTTTGCAGCCGCCTCAGTAGTTACGGGCTTCTTTATTTCACCCTTCTCGTTTGCCTCCCAGCTATCCAGATATCATGGCGAGGCATGGGTGTGGTAGACTCCTGAGTAGGAGCAGCCTCCTGAGTAGCCGCAGACTCCGCATGTAGTCTTTGGCGAACGCTTGCATAGCCTTTTGGACCCATAGTGTGGTCATGCACATTCAGTGCATGCCTTGCTTTTTGTGCGTCACTGAGGGCCTAGTTAGTATGCACATTAATGATTTGGTTAGTATCACTAAATGTTAATCTTGAATAGGTGAATACAATGTATATTAATTAAATTGGGAGTGACACCTAATACCTTGAATTCTTCAGATTTTCTTGAAGCAACAAAATTGTCCCAATCTTCTTTGTCCAAGAAGTTCCATTGTTCAAGGGCTGACTTCTTTTTCTTATCACCCTCTTTTATGTATTCTCTGTTCAGATTTGTCCTATAAGCATCTTTCCAGCGCGTTGCATCACACTTTTACGATGCAACTTCTCATCCAATGCACACAGATTCTGTAAAATAGAAATGTTATTAACTAGTATCCAAAATAGAATTGCAAATAATAGAATTTGTAATCTACAAAATAGAATTGCAAATAATAATAACTCACGCATAAATCCTTCCATATCAAGTCTTTTTTCCCCTGAGGAACTTTATGCCAGTTATCATACTTAACACCACAATGGCTCCGAGTGGTACACCCAAGATAGTTTACAAAATTATTGCGGTTCACTCCAATTGCATTTCCTCCATTATCAAACTCCACAACCAATTTGGATCCACTGCCACTAAGCGCTATTAACTTCTTCAACAGAGTGATGCCCCTTTTCTTGTTAAGTGTTTGGTGCTGCGCATCAAGTTGCTCCAGTGCTTCAGTGGGTACATGTGCATCATCGACCTAAAATTTGACAAAAATAAACACACTGAATTAGCCCAATATATAAATATAAGATATATTACATAACTAGAAGATAATGAATTTTATAGAAATACAGGATATGTTTTTAGAACTTACATTGTTATCCTCGCCATGCTCGTCATGGACAGCATGCTCATCATGGACTTCATGCTCATCATGGACATCATGCTCATCATGGTCAACCATATGAAAATGTCATTAAAAAGGCAAACATTTAGCATTTGTATTAACTAGAAAAAGGCAAACATTTAGCATTTGTATTAACCAGAAAAAGGCAAATATTTAGCATTTGTATAAACATACATGTCTCTAAAATTGTGATATTTTATCAATTAACAATCCTTCATTGTGATCTCATATCCCACCTAGCATTCTTATATATAATAAATGTGTACCACCTATCCCATCCTTGAACACCTAATCTCACTAGTAAGTGTATAATGTATATTGGGTTTTCGAGAAAATTTCGGCAGCATTTCCCCGTTGTTCTCTAAGTACATATGTACTTAGAGAACAAACGAGGAAATGCTGCTGAAATTTTCTCGAAAACCCAATACACATTATACACTTACATCCTAACTGAGATTAGGTGTTCAAGAACAGTCCCAAACTGGGGACTATCCAAGATTTACTCCTAATGAGTCAATCTTGGACGGGTTTCTAGGCCAACAAACACATTTGATGTCATTCTTATATATAATAAATGTGTACCACCTATCCCATCCTTGAACACCTAATCTCACTAGTAAGTGTATAATGTGTATTGGGTTTTCAAGAATATTTTGGCAGCATTTCCCCGCTGTTCTCTAAGTACATATGTACTTAGAGAACAAACGGGGAAATGCTACCGAAATTTTCTTGAAAACCCAATACACATTATACACTTACATCCTAAGTGAGATTAGGTGTTCAAGAACAGTCCCAAACCGGGGACTATCCAAGATTTACTCCTAATGAGTCAATCTTGGACGGGTTTCTAGGCCAACAAACACAATAATAGATATGTACATGTTAGAGTTTCATCACAATTAATGTTAGGGTTTCATCACAATTGATGATAGGGTTTCATCAATGTTAGGTTTAATCAAATAAAATTAGGATGCTAGAATTTACAAGTTTAAATCTTATTTCAACATGTATCAAAATTTACTGAATTAAGTCAAACATTAGGATTAGAAGCACAAATATATGCAAGCAAAAAATTTGTTCATATCCTAGGATTTACATAAAACATTACATGAAAATTTGTTCATATCTTTACCAACAGCAAGCACGGCCGTGGCTGTGTTGGCCTACCATGGCCGTGGCTGTGTTGGCCTACCATGGCCGTGCTGTCCAGCACGGCCGTGGTAGGCCAACACAGCCACAGACGTGCTTGCTGCATGTTGGTAAATAGCTAGGGAGAAGGAGAGGTAGCGCTACCTGGAGCTAGTGTGGAGAGGACCACCGGCGGCAGCAGCGTGTGGAGGAGCTAGAGCAGCAGTGGCAGCGACAGCAACAAACGACCGGGGGCAGGCGGCGGGCAGAAGCAACTAACGGTCGGAGAGCAGCAGGCGCCGACCGGAGAAGCACCAGGAGAAGAAGCAGCAGCGGCGGGCAGCGGTGCCGGTGAGAAGAAGAGAACCAGAGCAGCGGCGGCGAGCAGCAGCAAGCGACGATGGGTGATTTTGGGAGAACGGCGGCGAGCAGCAGCACAGAAGTGAAGTCGCGATGAAACAGGAAGAAAGGGGGAAGAGCCGGGTATCGGGTCTATTAAGTTGATCAACGACGTCGGTTATCTACACAACCGACGCCTAAACCTCTTTAGTGTCGGTTGTTTGAACCAACCAACGTCCAATTGGACGATTTTTCACAAAAATGTTTGGCGGGAACCACTTTCAGCGTCGGTTATAGAATGTTAACCGACGCTGAAAGTGACACTTTTCGCGCAAATTTTCATCGCGCATAGGCGTCGGTTTCTATCTACATAACCGACGCTAAAAGTGACACTATTTTTTTGCTCGAAAATTGGATTTCGCGGGCGACTTTAGGCGTCGGTTTGTTATTAACAACCGACGCTGTATTCAAAGCGGTACCCATGTCTGGCTGGTCTTCGAATATAGACGTCGGTTTGCCTAAATAACCGACGTCTAATATTTTAGGCGTCGGTTTTCCTAAAGAACCGACGCCCAGAAAAGCGACACTGAATGTTTTTTCTGTAGTAGTGACGTATCATAGTTAACTCATGATTAAGGCATGATGATGTCTAAATCAAGAAGGAATCATACTCTAAGGAGTTAGAGAATGATTATCAAATAACTAAATTCTTCTTAATAAAAGAAAACCCCACACTAATAAAGGACATTGAGAATCACAAGGAGTTGTGAGTTCTTATGTCCTTAATAGATACACCTCAATTATCTATGTGATGAGTTGTTCATGTGATGAGTCAACTGTCTAGATGAATATGAGGAACCAAATTTTGAGTTATGGTTTATGACCATTACATCCTAAGTGACATCCATGTAAACCATAAGGTATGACCTTGATGGTAGCACTCATTGGATGAAATCCATAAGTGCAAATGAATCTTAAGTGTTAAGATACATGGAAGGATGATGCTTGTTGATTGCAACTTAATGAGTAAGACATTTGGCATATGGATACTAAAACCACATTCCTGTGAGGAATAAAACAAGGATGTGTACATGACACAACCTATAAGGTTTATGAGTCCACTAATGCAAATGAAGTCTATAAGTTACAATGGACTAATCAATGTGATTGATTGAGTACAAGAAACTCATAATTGGATCTTTACTTTGATGATATAGTCAAAGGGTTTGACTGATATGTCAAAGATAAAGAAGGGATCTGTGATTTAGTGGGAGCGTGTTCACATTCCACATGTTGATGTGAAATGGAAATGTTCTAGAATGGAAATCCAAAAGTGGAAATTATCTTTAAGGAAGATAGAGATGTTTCCTATGTGATAGGAATAGAGATCTATAAAGATAGTTCTCGAAAATCTCTTGACCTAGAAAAGAGAGAGCATACATTGGCAATATGTACTGAAGAGTTCAGTATGCAAAGATTCAGTGGGAGAAAACTTGTCCATGTTACATGGAGTTAGTATCCCGAGGCCAAGTGTCCAATTCTTATGAAGAATGGGAACACTAAGAATAGATCTGGATCTATCATGTATGTAATCATCCCATTATCTTGTGTGTATCGACATGGCAAGAACAAAATGCATTCATCATCTTGTATGTAGGACATGGCAATATGATGTGCTCATCCTGATAACTCATATGTGAGACATGATGAGTGGATGTCTGTCTACTTCCAGTAAGGGTTACTGGAATACCATGAGAACTTGATAAGTACTTGAGAAGTGCTGGTTCTATGGAGATAAGGAAGAATTCAATGTAAAGAGTTACATTGATGTGAACTTCTGAAAGGACAGAAAATTAATCGCAAAATATATATGTGATATATAAAGTGAAAGTTTGTTGATAATTGGAAGTGTTCCAATAAAGTCGTTTAAAAGGAAATGCTGAGTATCTATGTGTTAGAGAACAACAATGGATACTATATGGATCTGGAAGTTCATGGGATGAACTTATAGATATTCCGGTCATTGATGACAAGTATGGAATCCTTGATCATGCAATGTGGCTAAAGGTTAGCAAAGGAATACTAGATCGCATATTACGACAACTCCATCTCATACATATGACGTACAATGAAGAGATGTGAGACATGCGATTTATACTGACTTTGGCAAGGTGTTGCCATTACTCACTATGTTGGCACTAGAGCACAGTAACATGTGAGACATGTTTGAAGATCACTATGAATATGATTCAAGGGTGATTGGCTTGCAGTGCAAGTGGGAGTCTGTTGGTATGTATGCCCTGAGAGCCAATCATGGGATGATTGATGGGATACATTAAGATTGATTTGATAAACATCAAAGGTAAGCTTCCAATTCTTTCTGGTTCAGTCATTTGAGATAGTGATAGAACATATTGAATGTCTAGAGAATGACAATACTCAATGACGTATACCTTCAGGTTCATGACCTGAACGATGATATCATATGGATGCTAAGAGTTTGTACATTCTTGTTATGTACCTATTCGGATGTCATTGTGGAAGGTAGATAGACAACAATGACACACAAGACTAGATTGTGGTGTTGGTTGATGACAGAATCTCATTAGTCATGATATAGAGATATCAAACCAAACACATAGGTACTTGTTAGAGAACAAGTGTACCAGACAGACCCACCATGAGTTTGACACATGGAACCATGACATGGTAGTCACAGTCAGTACTCGCAGTGATGGTGGTGAGTGTGATTCTTTGACCTGAAATCACTACACTCAACACATGTCATTGGGCACACTTTGACATCATCAAACACAGTCCTGAAACATGGGTTGTTATAAAGGTGATGATTGGGTGGCTTTGACACATGGGGCTTTTGAGGGGTGAGTGATAGATATGGGATTTGTCCCTCTTGAAGGAGTTTGATATCCAAGGCCACTTGATGAGTAGGATTGAGATTGGCGTGCGCACACATGTGTGAATCAGTATGTGATATTGATGTCATACATATCTCGTTCAATCTACTCTGAGATCAAGAAAGTGAATGAATGTTGACAGGATGACTGTTCCATGCCTCGAGTTCATTCGGGATATCAGTGACAAAGGAATTATACATTCGCTGTAACACCATTCACGGATTGTAGGATTGAAAGTTATTCTCCAACTTTCTACTTTCACTTGGGTAGCAATGATGTGTGACTAGGCACCGCTCTTTGCTTGTGAAGTCATAATTGTTATGGACTTTCACTGCCAACGTGAAATGGACCTGCAGGGTCACACACATAGGATTTAACCTGGAAGAGGAGTTTTGTCCACAAGCAATGTTTAGATTGATTACTAAAGGAGTTTAGTAGTTCAATTAAACACTCAGTCAATTGATAGCTCAATATCATAATGTTCAAGGTGTTGGACACATTGATTGGAGTATCGAATTGATTGAAATCGCAATTGACTGATTCTGCACAACCTGTACTCCCAACCGATCGGTTCATGTGATGAACCGGTCGGCTCAAGATCAGGGTAAACTGATTGCTTCAAGTGTTGAAACAATCGATTCAACTGGTGCAACCGATCAAGTTGGGAAAGTAGGATTGGTGAGAATTTTCCTTTCGTTTCAATTGCCCAATTTTGATTGGGAAATAGGATTGGTATTCGATACCAATTAAAAACGAAAGAAGGAAAGTCAAACGGGCACCGACCAGGACCACCAACCGACCGGTTCACTTGTGAACCGACCGATTGAGGTGTCCCAACCGATCGGTTGAGGTGTCAACTGACCGGTTCAGGTCCCCAACCGACCGTTTCAGTTGTGAAATGATCGGTTCAGGTTGCGAGTTGGTTGTTTTTGTGGAAAATCTCGAACCCTTCTACTCCTGCTTTTAGTCCTGCATTGCCCGGGATGGAGAACCCTGTCCCATGACCCTCCTATATATATAGGGGTATTGGGGGCTTCTCAGAGAACAACTCAGTGCAACCAGTTGCTTTGCAAAGTTGTCGTTCTCTCTGGTTTTGGTAACCGAGAGAGAGCCCGACCAAGTGCTACCCGCAAAGGGAGGTGCAGTAAGGGAAAGACAACTGCTATTGCAACTGGAGGCAGGAGAGTGTGTTGGTGACTAGTACGTCAACAGGAGGGTGCGACTCCTTCCAATTCCTTGTGGGACAAGGAGTGTGGAGTTCCAGGTGGTCCGTGTGGACTACTTCAGAGGCGGGAGGTTTCTGCCGCTCAGGGGGATAACTGTCAACCCGAAAGTCCGGTGTGACCAGGAGTCGTCAGTCCCGGTGCGACCAGGAGCTGCACAGACACCGTCTAAGACCGGAATTGAAGACCGCGCAAGGTGCGAGGTATTGTCGCCGAGCAAGCCTCTGGACAAGGTATGATTCCACAAACCATCCTTTCCTATTATATAGACGTTGACGCGTTTCCTTGTTCCGGGTTTGGGGGAGAAAAGTTTTGTTTCCACTGCCTTCTCTGCCTCCCCTAAAACCCAACATGAGATACCAAGGTGAGAGACATCAGGAGTAAAGAATAGAGATGATGAAGGTTCTTTGAAAGCACCATGGAGGGGATGAAGCCACATGAGAGCTCATGATGGACATGGGAAGGTGTAAGGGAGTGAAATCACCCCTTTACTAAAAGTTTGAAGAATTAACGTCCATTCCAAACACTTTTAGAGATATGATGGAATGGGCATAAATTTTCCAAATTTATTAAACATTGGTATACAAAAGACCATTAGAAAGCAACAGAAATAAAAAATAACTGACTATATTTAATTTGATAAAAGGTTTATAAAAATACATCAAAATCAACCATTAGGGTTTACAATAAGATACAACAAAAGGATCTAGATAGAGGGAAGTCTAGACTACTTCAAATCTTGTCTCCAAACAACATCTCCATCAACCGAGTCCAAGCCAAAAGCTAAGATCTTTGTTGTCTTATCCATCACCTTGCTCAACACTTGGGTGGTTGGGAAGACACCCAACAAAAAGGGAAAGGGAAGAAAAATATGTGTCATAAAACTAGTCTAGGATAACAAGATAAGTAAAGCGAATAAGAATAGGTTAGGGTTCATCATAAGATGAAGATAACAAGAGTATGAGGCTATATTCAAAAGAAACTTGCCATTAACAATTATATCAAAAAGGATTTGCATGTAAGATAATTATGTCTACCTAACTAAGTAGGGTTGAGGCACCTACCAGACCTCTAACCTTAGGTGAGGGGAGAATAAGACATTCCCAGTCACCTACAATATTATGGGGAGAATAAGACATTCCCCAGGGTGATTATTTACATGCCCTCTGTGGGTGGTTGTACATAAGTACCACTACTTTAAATTAAATAGAACATAAATCCACATGCTAGAAAAAGTAGTCATGGAAAGAATAATCATATGAATCAATAAGCATGGCAGTGGGGTATAAGATCCAAACAAGAAGAAATTATAGTTTAATTTGAGGCATGAACAACATTAAGATTCAAGAATAGAATATTTAGGGTTCATTTAACCCTCATTAGGGAAATATAGGGTTTGGCTGCAATTATCCCAACATAGGGTGTAAGAAATGCACATACATAAATAGGGACTACACATACATAGCACATACCTCTCTTACTGATATCAATTACTAACTTTCACCACTTCAATTGAGTCCAAGTTCCACTTTGCCTATTTTCAATGTATTAACATGTATTACAGTACATAGTGCACATTAATGTATATAAATCCTAATTTTTAAGCTTTTTAGAAAAACTAAGATTTAGAATCTTAAAACATCATCAATAAGCTTATTAAGTTTTCCTGATCAAGAAAACATATTTTTATGTTAATTTTGGAGTTATGATGATTTAGATGTAATTTTTATGGATTTTATGCATTAAATTCATTTTACAAAAACCACCCTTCGTAAAACCACTAAATCAGACCTTGAAAATATTTTTATTAGATAGATATTAATTTTCCAATTCCAAAACATATTTATTTGTCAAATTTGGATAAGCAATTTAGAAGATATGAATTTTTCAATACTAACAAATAGGAAATTGCCACATCATCAAACCGATCGAGATATTTGAAGAGAGAGGGAGAGATGAAAACACCATTTGACCCAAGATCAGGTTTGAAGTTGCATAGGTAACCAAACTAGAGGTTCTAGAGAAGATAAAACAGCAAGAAACCAAAACCTTAGAAGAACATGGTAAAAAGAGATGGAAATCATCGATTATCAACATAGAAGCATGTGTTTTAAGCATGTACTTAAGCAATATATGAGAAGGGGGTTAACAAAAATTGCCTCTAGGAAGGTAATAAGGTTCAAACAGAAAGGATTCCAAGATTAAAAGGTCTGGTTGCTCCAAGCCAAGCTCCTTTCTTGAGCAAAGATCACCTTCTCCACTTTGGAGGTGCAAACCCTAGCAAAAGAGCATGGAGATGAGATGTTTTAGGGTTCTAGGTGGAGTTTTACCATGAAAGGTCATGGTTCCAACCTGTAACAAGGTGGGAAAAATACTAACATCATGAAAATAGGAAGGAAGGGAGGAAAATTACTAGTTTTGGTCGAAATTACCAAGGAGGAGCTTTAGAAACCCTAATAGAGAAATTTGGAATCCCTATGAGCCTTCTTCACCAAGGTAGGCTCCCTATATTACCTTGGGACAAAAACTTCATGGACAAATACAGAAATAACTATTATCTAATCTATAGGAAAAAAAGGAGAGCAATAGTTTTCGAATTGTGAGTTGGGAAGGGGTATACATGGCTATATAAAGAAAGAGGTGAAGCATGAGGTGTCTTAAGGGACTTTCCATGTGTCTTTAGCCTAGGGATTGATGGCCATGCAAGAGGACAGCTCATGGACTCTTCTTGGATATAAAAATTCGGTCCTAAGTGCCCATATATCGTTCTAGGACATCCCCACCGTTTTTCAAGAAAGAAATAACCTCATTGGTTGATAGCTTTTAAAGATAAGCACCTTTATAAAGAGGGTAATCCCTATAATGCCCTTGGAAAGAAATACCATCAAACCAAGGTGAAACTAGGTTCTCAAATGGTTTAAAATCTCATTAATGGTAATGGAATATCTAAGGATTAAAATTCAGTTGATAATTTGCAAAGAAAACCTCCCAATTGGGTAAATTTCATAAAAGGCCAAAATGTACCTAAAATTGCATAACTTGCACAAACAACATCCAAATCGAACCAAATTTGAAACTTAGGATCATTTTATGTTTTCAAATCATATCAAAAAGTTATATTAAGGTTTAGAGAACTTAATTATGGTAATTAAGCTTTTATTGAGGTATTTGTGCATAAACCCTTATATTGGTACAATTAGTGAATATATGTTCACTAAACCAATATAAATTCCACTAATTAAATAGAAAGGCCAATAAGGATAGAAATGAAAGGAAAAGATGGGAAAGAGGGTCAAAAGCCAAAATTCCAGAATTTGGTATGTTACAACACTCCACCCTTTAAGAGGATTTCGTCCCCGAAATCACAAGAAGAGAAGGGTGGGTGTGCAACATCTCATCACAAAACTTCAGGTTATTTCTCTAACCTTAACTTCCACCAAACAACTCATCAACATATACTCCACAAGCATCTCGACATAGGTTAGGTTATCATGCATCACCTAGGTTCCATTGTTTAGATATTCTTTTTAGGAGATTTAACATTATTTACATTTTTGGCTCATTAACATTATATTCATTATGATATCACATTATCACCATTATTTTAATTATGGCATGTCATAATCACTTTATTTCAAAGGAAGTTATATTTCATTATCATCCATAAAACATCATATATATATTTCTCTTTTATCTTACTAAGAATTTTAGCAAAATTATGAGTTACTCAATTCCCTCAATATACTTGATCATATCCTTAATATTTTGAACTTCGACTTCCTTATCCTTATACTATCACCACATTAAGTTATAACGAATTATTTTGCATGAATTATTCAATACTAACCAATAGGAAATTGCCACATCATCAAACCGATCGAATATTTGAAGAGAGAGGGAGAGGGAGAAAACACTATTTGACCCAAGATCAGGTTTGCAGTTGCATAGGTAACCAACCTAGAGCTTCTAGAGAAGATAAAATAGCAAGAAACCAAAACCTTAGAAGAACATGGTAAAAAGAGATGGAAATCATCGATTATCAACATAGAAGCATGGGTTTTAAGCATGTACTTAAGCAATATATGAGAAGGGGGTTAAAAAAACTTGCCTCTAGGAAGGTAATAAGGTTCAAAAATAAAGAATTTTGAGATTAAAAGATCTAGTTGCTCCAAGCCAAGCTCCTTTCTTGAGCAAATATCACCTTCTCCACTTTAGAGGTGCAAACCCTAGCAAAAGAGCATGGAGATGAGATGTTTTAGGGTTCTAGGTGGAGTTTTACCATGGAAGGTCATGGTTCCAACCTGGAAGAAGGTGGGAAAAATACTAACATCATGAAAATAGGGAAGGAAGGGAGGAAACTTACTAGTTTTGGTCGAAATTACCAAGGAGGAGCTTTAGAAACCCTAATAGAGAAATTTGGAAGCCATATGAGCCTTCTTCACCAAGGTAGGCTCCCTCTATTACCTTGGGACAGAAACTTCGTGGCCAAATATAGAAGGAACTATTGTCTAAGCTATAGGAAAGAAAAGGAGAGCAAGAGTTTTCGAATTATGAGTTGGGAAGGGGTATACATGGCTATATAAAGAAAGAGGTGAAGCATGAGGTGTCTTAAGGGACTTTCCATGTGTCTTTAGCCTAGGGATTGATGGCCATGCAAGAGGACAACTCATGGACTCTTCTTGGATATCAAAATTCGGTCCTAAGATCCCACAGATCCTTGTAGGCCATCCCCACCATTTTTCAAGAAAGAAACAACCTCATTGGTTGATAGCTTTTAAAGATAAACACCTTTATAAAGAGGGTAATCCCTATAATGCTCTTGGAAAGAAATACCATCAAACCAAGGTGAAACTAGGTTCTCTAATGGTTTAAAATCTCATTAATGGTAAGGGAATATCTAAGGATTAAAATTCAGTTGATAATTTGCAAAGAAAACCTCCCAATTGGGTAAATTGCATAAAAGTCCAAAATGTACCTAAAATTGCATAACTTGCACAAACAACATCCAAATCGAACCAAATTTGAAACTTAGGATCATTTTATGTTTTAAAATCATATTAAAAAGTTATATTAAGGTTTAAAGAACTTAATTATGGTAATTAATCTTTTATTGAGGTATTTGTGCATAAACCCTTATATTGGTACAATTAGTGAATAAATGTTCACTAAACCACTATAAATTCTACTAATTAAATAGAAAGGCCAATAAGGATAGAAATGAAAGGAAAAGATAGGAAAGAGGGTCAAAAGCCAAAATTCTAGAATTCGGTATGTTACAGAAGGTCTTATCCTGAATTGTTTGAATGTTTGGTGAATTTTGAGGGGAAAATTCCTATAAGAGGGGAAGGATGTTACATCCCCAATTTTTGGGCTTATATGGTTTGAAATGCAATTTCTCCAATAAAATGTATGGTTATGGAATTGTATGATTTATGTGTACTGAGTGGATTTATTTGATAATATTTCCTTTAAATGTGTGATTTCGTGGATCCTAATGAGTTAGTGAGTCCAATATGATAAAAAGGAAAGAAAAGTTGAATGAAATCAAATAATGCATAAAAGGGAAACAAATTAAGATAATAATGAGAATCATGTGGAATTCTCTAGAAAGTGGTGTGAATGAACTTCATGATTAGAATCCACCTGGTTAATAATGATAAAAGGAATCCAAATAAAGGAAATAGAAGGGAAAGAGAGAAAATATGAATAAAATATGCCTTTTCAAGTGATAACTTACATATGAAGAAAAGTCTCTCATACTTTCAAATTTGAGTTCCAAACTTGACTCACACAAAATTTAAGTCATTAGGGAGTTTCCTTAAAATTTGGAGGCAAAAAGATTAAAGGGTTGAGAGATATGGATATGCACTTTTCTTTATGGCTTTTTATTGCCCAATCCAAGTCTTAATAAGATTACAATGGTGACTTTTTATGACCTTCAGATTTGAAGGAATAAAAGACAAAATTTTCATATAAGAGAATATGCTTTCCTAAACGAGATGTCTTGTTCTTCTCCTATTTTTAGTTGGAGACCAATTTCCAAACAAAGAGGATAACTTGGAAATACTTGTAGAAAGTCCATGCATGCTTCACATTAGACATGAAAAAGAAAAGGTATTTGTTTTCAGAGAATCATTAGTGTTACCATGAGAAGAGTTTTGAGATAAAGACAAAATACAATGGTTAATACGGTTGGTTTATTCCTTATCGTTGGTTTCCACCACCGTGTGCCATAAAGGAAACTCAACATCTTTCTCCTTTTCTTTCTCCATACGTAGGGACTACTAGGGTTCCTAATAGAACTTATATAAAGGATTTAGGAACCCTCATAACTAGAGCGGGCGTCACCACTCATCCATGTTGTCCAAACTTTGTCCCCAGAGTCTCTACGACCTTGTCTATGTTCTGGGTTCAACACACAAGGTGGCTAGTCGTGGTTGGGGATGCAGACCTAGATGGGGGTCCTGCTTAGTTCATGGTTGGGACCGAGCACCTTCATGAGGTCCTCAATGATCTTCCTTCTCCACCTCGATGCTAGGATGCCTGTCTACCCTGGTAGAACTTTGCAATCTATTGAGGAGTGCATCTGGAGAGATACCTCGTCGTTCTCTTCCACAGGTGCCACTCCTAGTAGGATTCACCACCCTGTGAGAAGAGACATGGATGCATGGAGGTTCCCAAACCTCCACTGGCCTTCTGGTCTTGGGAGTCAAGGTGGGTGACTAGGCAATGTGGATTGTTGACCGGGATCAACACTGCCACGAGGAGGAAGATGAGCGCACGCCAAAAGACCAACTTGACCCTCATGTGTTTGCAGATTGAGATCAACAATGAAGGGCAGAAGGGTCTTTTATGGGTTTTCTTAAAGCACCGGCTAGCATGGCATGTACGGTGAGGTGGCCTCAATCCGTTGGTCAACCCTATCACGTGGGCCAAAGGATTGAGGTAAAGATCTGCTGACGTGTCACACTAGGTTTGGTCAAGTTAGATTTAATCTTGTAAATATTATAGAAATTAATCACTAGTTCGGATCAAGATAATTTATATATGATTTTTAATCAAAAAAATGCAAGGAATCCAATAAAAATATTATTGAAGCCTAATTATACTTGTAATTATAAAAGTATATAAAGTTGTCACCTTTGACGGTGTTATTAATGAAAAAACCTAAGTTTTGATGATTAGTGGATTTAATGATGTTCTTTGGATAATCTCACCGATATTAACCCGTTGTTAATAAAAGGAAGATTTAAACATAAAAACACAATCCTTGTGCATAATTGGCTTGATTTAGGGTTCCATGTATATGAAAGTGCATTAATGGGCATAGAAACCCTAATTTAAGAGATTATAACTTTTAATGGTTTTTATTTGAAAATTCATGAATAAGACAGAGATATGATGATCCTATTCTAATTTGTGAATAAACACCCTCAATAGAGATAATTTATGTAATTAGGGTTTTTGTGTATAGAAAAGCTGTTTTAGGGTTTGTTGACCTAAAAAGGTAACGATTGAGAAATATATCTAAGCAACCCTAAGGAAACCCTAACTCAAACTAGAAACCCTAGGAGGGATTCCCATGGTGATAAATAGGTTTATGAGGAGTATGTTATAATTAGGCATTACATGCTTTTCAAGATTCATATTGCTTCTGTGATTTGTTAGATTGGTTAATTGGACTGCCTGATTGGATTGGATAGTTTGCTTAAATCTTTAAGATCTCCAAATAAGGTATGTGGTTATTTTATGATTACTCACTTTAGTTTCATGATGATTTCTGAGGTTTCATCGATTTCTTGAAAATAACTGCTTGGATGAATTTATTTCTTGCAATCTACAAAGTGACTATGATTATCATAATGTAAATATTTATGACTTGCCCGAACCCACATACCATCTCAATATGTAAGATTTATGAGGACCAAGCCCTGGAGGGAAGGTCATAGGTGGTCAATATCCATAGGGAAGACCACATGGCACCCAGAGAGGTGACCCATAAGATACCAAGCTCAAGATGGAGAAGATAGCCTAAAGTCCCTTCCAAGGACTAAACCCTAAGAGAGGGTAGCCCAGAGGATGGGTAAAAATGGTTGGGGAGTTATAATGAAAAAGTAATCTTGGATTATTAACAACTATTTGGTATGATTAGGTTGTTATGAATTATGTGCAAGATATTAGTTGTCACCACATACCAGTATATTCTTTATACTGACCGACGTTTTGTTTGTCAGCATTTTAGGAATAATTGAAAGATGACAAATAGTAAAGTGATATTTGAAGAATAGAGCTAATTAAAGAATGGATGATTTAGTTAGATAGAACTCTGTATTGGATAAAGTTCCAATCTCTTATTTTTGAAAGGTATGTGAAAAGTATTTTTTCCTACTTTAAGCTTAGTCTCTGATAGAAATTATTAATTATTTTTGATTATTTGCAAAACCATTGATCCTATTTTGAGATAGCGGCTCTAGATTCTTGGTCTTCCTTAATTGGGGGTTACCGAGGGGTGGGGTCATTACAAAGAAGTTGTAGTCATAAAACAATATCCTAAAGAGGCTGAAAAGGACACCACCATAGAGAAGGTTTAAGTACAAGACCTGAATGGCCGATGGCCCATCCTCAGTATACATTCTTTTTATCCACTACTCCACCATGGTATGAACTGTATACAGGAGGAGGGTATGGGTTATCACCACCATTATACACAGCCCCACCAACAACATCAAACTGTCAGTGATGCCAGTGATGACTTCCCATTAGAAAGAAGCTTTGGAGCTCACTACTAAGAATCCCCTACTACTCGAGATCTTATAGAAAATCAAATGACTATAAGGACACAAAGGTAGCGAGAAAACATATTGGGTTTTAGGGGAGGCAGAGAAGGCAGCAGAAACAAAAAGTTTCCTCCCCAAACCCAGAACAAGGAAACGCGTCAATGTCTATACAATAGGAAAGGATGGTTTGTGGAATCATACCTTGTCCCGAGGCTTGCTCGGTGACAATACCTCGCGGCTTGCGTGGTCATCACCTCCGGTCTTGGACGGTGTTTGTGCAGCTCCTGGTCACACCAGGACTGACGACTCCTGGTCTCACCAGGACTGTCGGGATTGACAGCTGTCCTCTGAGCGGCAGAAATCTCCTGCCTCTAAAGTAGTCCACACGGACCACCTGGAACTCCAATCTCCTTGTCCCACAAGGAATTGGAAGGAGTCACACCCTCCTGTCAGTGTATTAGTCACTGACACACTCTCCTGCCACCAGTCGCTTTCTGCAGTTGTCTTTCCCTTGCTGTACCTCCCTTATCAGGTAGCACTTGCTCGGGCTCTCTTGGTTACCAAAACCAGAGAGAACGACAACTTTACAGAGCAACTGGTTGCACTATGTTGTTCTTTGAGAAGCCCCCAATACCCCTATATATAGGAGGGTCATGGGACAAGGTTCTCTATCCCGAGCAATGTGGGACTAAAGCAGGAGTAGAAGGGTTCGAGATTTTCCACAAAAACAACCAACTCGCAACCTGAACCGATCGTTTCATTTCTGAAATGGTCGGTTGGGGACCTGAGTCGGTCGGTTGACACCTCAACCGATCGGTTGGGACCCATGAAATGATCGGTTCATTTCTGAACTGGTTGGTTCGTGGTCCCGATCAGTTCCCGATTGACTTTCCTTCTTTTGTTTCTAATTGGTATCAAATACCAATCCTTGTTCCAATCAAATTGGGCAAGTGAAACGAAAAGAAATTTCTCACCAACCTGACTTTCCCAACTTGCTCGGTTGCACCAGTTGAACCGATCGTTTCAACACTTGAAGCAATCATTTCACCCTGTCCATGAGCCGATCGACTCACCACCTGAGCCGACCGGTTCACCAAGCTCAACCGATTGGTTCATCACATGAGCCGATCGGTTGGGAATGCAGATTGTGCAGAATCAGTCAATTGTAGTTTCAATCAATCTGATACTCTAATCAATGTGTCCAACACCTTGAACATTATGACATTGAGCTATCAATTAATTGAGTGTTTAATTGAACTAGTAAACTCCTTTAGTAATCAATCTAAACATTGTTTGTAGACAAAACTCCTCTTCCAGGTTAGATCCTATGTGTGTGACCCTGGAGGTCCATTTCACGTTGGCAGTGAAAGTCCATAACACTTATGACTTCACAAGCAAAGAGAAGTGCCTAGTCACACATCAGTGCTACCCAAGTGAAATAGAAAGTTGGAGAACAACTTTCAATCCTACAATCTATGAATGGTGTTACAGTGAATGCATAATTCCTTTGTCACTGATATCCCGAATGAACTTGACGCATGGAACAGTCATCCTGTCAACGTTCATTCACTTTCTTGATCTTAGAGTAGATTAGAAGAGATATGTATGACATCAATATCACATACTGATTCACACATGCGTTCACGCCTTTCTCAATCCTACTCATCAAGTGGCCATGGATATCATACTCCCTCAGGAGGGACAAATCCCATATCTATCACTCACCCCTCAAAAGCCCCATGTGTCAAAGCCACCCAATCATCACCTTTATAATGACCCATATTTCAGGACTGCGTTTGATGATGTCAAAGTGTGCCCAACGACATGTGTTGAGTGTAGTGATTTTAGGTCAAAGAATCACACTCACCACCATCACTGTGAGTACTGACTGTGACTACCATGTCATGGTTCCATGTGTCAAACTCACGGTGGGTCTGTCTGGTACACTTGTTCTCTAACAAGTACCTATGTGTTTGGTTTGATATCTCTATATCATGACTAATGAGATTCTGTCATCAACCAACACCACAATCTAGTCTTGTGTGTCATTGCTGTCTATCTACCTTCCACAATGACATCCGACTAGGGACATAATGAGAATGTACAAACTCTTAGCATCTGTATGATCTCATCGTTCAGGTCCTGAACCTGAAGGCATACGTCATTGAGTACTGTCATTCTCTAGACATTCAATCTGTTCTATCACTATCTCATATGATTGAACTAGAAAGAATTCGAAGCTTGCCTTTGATGTTTATCAAATCAATCTTAATGTATCCCACCAATCATCCCATGATTGGCTCTCAGGGCATACATACCAACAGACTCCCACTTGCACTACGAGCCAATCACCCTTGAATCATATTCATAGTGATCTTCAAACATGTTCCACATGTTACTCTGCTTTAGTGCGATCATAGTGAGTAATGGCAACACCTTGCCAAAGTCAGTATAAATTGCATGTCTCACATCTCTTCGCTGTACGTCACACGTATGAGATGGAGTTGCCATAAAAAGCGATCTAGTATTCCTCTGCTAACCTTTAGCCACATTGCATGATCAAGGATTCCATACTTGTCATCAATGAGTGGAATATCTATAAGTTCATCTCATGAACTTCCAGATCCATGTAGTATCCACTACTGTTCTCCAACACATAGATACTCGACATTTCCTTTTAATTGGTTTTATTGGAACACTTCCAATTATCAACAATCTTTCACTTTTATATATCCTATATATATTTTGCGATTAATTTTCTATCCTTTCGAAAGTTCGCATCGATGTAACTCTTTACATTGAACTCTTCCTTATCTCCATAGAACTAGTACTTCCCAAGTACTTATCAAGTTCTCATGGTATTCCACTAACCCTTACTAGAAGTAGACAGACATCCACTCATCATGTCTCACATACGAGTTATCAGGATGAGCACATCATATTGCCATGTCATACATACAAGATGATGAATGCATTTTGTTCTTGCCATGTCGATACATGCAAGATAATGGGATGACTACATACATGATAGATCCACATCTATTCTTAGCATTCCCATTCTTCATAAGAATTGGACACTTGGCCTTGGGATACTAACTCCATGTAACATGGACACGTTTTCTCCCACTGAATCTGTGCATACTGAACCCTTCAGTACAGATTGCCAATGTATGCTTTCTCTTTTCAGGTCAAGAGGTTTTCGAGAACTATCTCTATAGATCTCTATTCCTATCACATAGGAAACATCTCTATCTTCCTTAAAGATAATTTCCACTTTTGGATTTCCATTCTAGAACATTTCCATTTCACATCAACATGTGGAATGTGAACACGCTCCCACTAAATCATAGATCCCTTCTTTATCTTTGACAGATCAGTCAAACCCTTTGACTGTATCATCAAAGTAAGGATCCAATTCTGAGTTGCTTGTACTCAATCAATCACATTGATTAGTCCATTGTAACTTATAGACTTCATTTGCATTAGTGGATCCATAAACCTTATAGGTTGTGTCACGTACACATCCTTGTTTTATTCCTCGTAGGAATGTAGTTTTAGTATCCATATGCCAAATGTCTTAGTTATTAAGTTGCAATCAACAAGCATCATCCTTCTCAAAATGTTATCCATGTGTCTTAACACTTAAGACTTATTTGCACTTATGGATTTTATTCCAATGGGTGCTACCATTAACGTCATACCTTATGGTTCACATGGAAGTCATTAGGATGTAATGGTAATAAACCATAACTCAAGATTTGGTTCCTCATATTCATCTAGATAGTTGACTCATCACATGAACAACTCATCACATAGATAATTGAGGTGTATCTGTTAAGGATATAAGAACTCACAACTCCTTGTGATTCTTAATGTCCTTTATTAGTGTGGGGTATTCTTTTATTAAGAAGAATTCAATTATTTGATAATCATTCTCTAACTCCTAAGAGTATGATTCCTTCTTGATTTAGACATCACCATGCCTTAATCACGAGTTCACTATGATACACTATCATAATCACTCATAAGGATCTCAAACATTTGGTCCAAGTATTTCATTCATTGATCTCATCAAGAATTAACACTTTACCGAATTTGCACTTCATCTATGATATCTTGAACACTTCAAGATATTCATATTGGTATTTCTCTAAACACCATTTGAAGTATTAGCATTTGCTCCAATAGGTATGTAAATACATCGCATGTATTATACCTAATAGGATAATCATTCTCCCACTACCAATAGTGAAGATTGATTAATCATGTTCAAGATATTCATATCTCTTACTGGTTCTCTAACCAAAAGAGTCTAGATTTATCCATCATATGGAAACTAGAAATGAATTTCTCATGATTGATGCTAATTTGATTGTTTGAGTTATCTATAACTTTTAGGTATCATTTTATCTTATGCATATCAAATACCACAAGATAAACAAGGCATTTCCACAAAGATCATATCTTTAGAAATTGAAACATCTCTTTATTGATTGCCATCATTGTCATACAATATGCAAAAATAAAGTGTTTCTATCTATGGGCAAATATAAAATAGCAGTTCAATACTGTATTTCATGCGTTTTAGGCTGAAAATAAACTAAAGTACTCCTATCTATGGCGGAAACACTTGCCCCATTTATTGAGTGCTTTACACTTTACATCTTGGTATCATATACCTCAAAAGTGTTACAAGTTTACTTTCATGACACCTTTAAGTAGAGACGTCTGTCACCTCCTTCTTCTTTTGTTCTTCCAGATAGAGAGGACAATTCCTTTTCCAATGTCCTGGCTTTTGACAATGGTGGCAATTGCCTTTATTGGTCACGCCTCCCTTGGCCTGAGAGCTGAAGACGACTTGGGCTCCTGGCTAGCATCGGAACCTTTCTTAGCTTTGCCCTTGCCCTTGTGCTTGGACTTGCCTTTCTTGCTCGTGATCACCATCACAGACTTAGGCTTGTCCTTCTTCATCTGTATCTCAGTTGTCCTCAACATGCCCAACAACTCTGACAGTAGCCTATCAAAATTGTTCATGTTGTAGTTCATCACAAACTGACTGTAGGATTCTGGCAATGATTGCAATATCACATCAGTAGCCAACTCTTAGCTCAGTGGAAATCCCAGTCTTGTTAGGTTCTCCACATACCCAATCATCTTGAGTGTGTGAGGACCAACTGGATCTCCTTCTGTCATGACACACTTGAACAGTGCCCTTGAGACATTATATCTCTCTTACCGTGCTTGATCTTCATACATGTTCCTGAGATGCTGAATCATCTCAATGAAACCCATGTTCTCATGTTGTCTCTGCAACTCGTGGTTCATAGAGCACAACATCAAGCACTTTGAATCAATGGCATCATCAGAATGCTTCTTGTAAGCATCCCTTTCTACCTTTGGTGCATTTGGAGCAGGTTCCTCTGGAATTGGAGTATCCAGGACATAGAGCTTTCGCTCTTGAGTGAGAACAATTCTCAATGTCCTATACCAGTCATGGAAGTTTGTCCCATTTCGTTTGTCCTTTTCAAGGACCGATCGCAAAGAAAAGTGATTGTTGTTTGTTGTCATTTGTACTACAAAAGGAAAATATACAATTTTAGTCCAGAACTCATTTTTGACTTATTTGATTGATTTGAAAAGTTGACGATATAATTAGGCCTTTAATTAATTATCGTTCCCACTATTTTACTTCAAATTGATAGCCCTCACCATCAATTTGGAAGATTGCAGTGTACAACCTTCTAGTGGGCAAGATCCTGAAATCCTCTAAGTCATGGACCAGCTAGGGCTGTCACCCACAACTTAGATCTCTCAGGTAGGCAACTCTTGCCAATTGCATCATATGTAACTCTTGATAAGATGTCATATGCAACTCCTTGACATGAGCATCTCCATGCCTCAAGGTGCTAGATCCTATCTAGGTCACCTTGTTAAGTCCGACCCAAAGCCAACACGATGAATATGCACCCTGCTTGGGCAGACCCACATATCCATCCTTCACGCTTCCACGAGATAGACGGTGCACCACGCTTGGGCGTGCCCACACTTGGTCAATCAAATTTTCACATGTGTCGCATTTGGAAGGCATCTAAAACTTAATATTTAATGAGGGATTTGGTTTTATATACATATACATATCCAATCACCACAATATATAATACATATCATATACATGCTATATCCCACAGAAAACATGAGAAACGATAAAAGCGATGATTATGGCCATCCTAATGTGATTCCTCAAGCCAAGAGGAATCAAAGTCATCTAGGTCTACATCACATGCAACATGTACAAGATGAACTCTGTGCTTTGCCTTTCTGGGTTTGATCAACTCATCACATGACTGATCGGCTCGCCATCAGTTCGGTCGGCTGGGTGCCACCAGCCGATTGGTTGGCTCCTCCAACCGATCAGTTTGCCTGGTCATCGTGCATCTCATCATGGCCGCCACCCGCTCGTCTCGCTCCTCGAACCGATAATCAACCGATCGGCTCACTCCTTGAACCGATCGTCTGGAATGTCAACCGATCAGTTCACACCTTGAACCGATCGTCTCAGCTGTCGTCAGGATGTCCTCCGTTCTTTGACATAACATGAAATAAAATTCTATCCTATTTTACATTGTAAAAAGAGAAACCTCGAGTTACATTCGAGGGGAGCAAAGGTAGGAAAGAAATCTTGAATTATTTCGAGTTACATCAGGAATAGGAAAAGGAGGATTGGTGCGCAGACCGAGATGCAAGCAACCACATACAACCATACACAGATAGGGTTTATTGGCCATAACCACGCTATACATCCACCACAAAACTCATTTAAGGGCGACGCGTATCGAGTGCATTCATAATACATATCATATATGTAAATTGGGATTTGTGGATTTAGGATTGGACATGCATAAAGCCAATTTTATTCGCATCGTATGCAATAAATAAAGGCGACAAACCAAAATCGATCATATCGATAATCCTAAAGTATAGAGCAGTTGACGTGGCTCTGATACCACTGTTGGGTTTTAGGGGAGGCAGAGAAGGCAACGGAAACAAAATTTTCCTCCCCAAACCCAGAACAAGGAAACACGTCAATGTCTATACAATAGGAAAGGATGGTTTGTGGAATCATACCTTATCCCGAGGCTTGCTCGGAGACAATACCTCACAGCTTGCACGGTCTTCACCTCTGGTCTTGGACGGTGTCTGTGCTGCTCCTGGTCGCACCGGGACTGACGACTCCTGATCTCACCGGGACTGTCGGGATTGACAACTGTCCTCCGAGTGGCAGAAATCTCCCGCCTCTGAAGTAGTCCACATGGACCACATGGAACTCCAATCTCCTTGTCCCACAAGGAATTGGAAGGAGTCGCACCCTCCTGTCAGCGTACTAGTCACTGACACACTCTCCTACCACCAGTCGCTTTCTGCAGTTGTCTTTCCCTTGTTGTACCTCCCTTATCGGGTAGTACTTGCTCGGGCTCTCTCAGTTATCAAAACTAGAGAGAACGACAACTTTACAGAGCAACTGGTTGCACTATTTTATTCTTTGAGAAGCCCCCAATACCCCTATATATAGGAGGGTCATGGGACAGGGTTCTCTATCCCGGGCAATGTGAGACTAAAGCAGGAGTAGAAGGGTTCGAGATTTCCCACAAAAACAACCAACTCGCAACCTGAACTGATCGTTTCATTTCTAAAACAGTCAGTTGGGGACCTGAGCCGGTCAGTTGACACCTCAACCGATCGGTTGGGACCCATGAAATGGTCGGTTCATTTCTGAACCGGTTGGTTTGTGGTCCTGATCAATTCCTGATTGACTTTCCTTCTTTTGTTTCTAATTGGTATCAAATACCAATCCTTGTTCCAATCAAATTGGGCAAGTGAAACGAAATTTTTTTTCTCACCAACCTGACTTTCCCAACTTGCTCAGTTGCACCAGTTGAACCGACCGTTTCAACACTTGAAGCAATTGTTTCACCCTGTCCATGAGCCGATCGACTCACTACCTGAGCTGACCGGTTCACCAAGCTCAGCTGATCGGGTTCATCACATTAGCCGATCATTTGGGAATGCAGATTGTGCAGAATCAGTCAATTGCAGTTCCAATCAATCCGATACTCTAATCAATGTGTCCAACACCTTAAACATTATGACATTGAGCTATCAATTAATTGAGTGTTTAATTGAACTACTAAACTCCTTCAGTAATCAATCTAAACATTGTTTGTGGACAAAACTCCTCTTCCAGGTTAGATCCTATGTGTGTGACCCCGCAGGTCCATTTCACATTGGTAGTGAAAGTCCATAACACTTATGACTTCACAAGCAAAGAGCGGTGCCTAGTCACACATCAGTGCTACCCAAGTGAAATAGAAAGTTGGAGAACAACTTTCAATCCTACAATCCGTGAATGGTGTTACAGTGAATGTATAGTTCCTTTGTCACTGATATCCCGAATGAACTCGAGGCATGGAACAGTCATCCTGTCAACGTTCATTCACTTTCTTGATCTCAGAGTAGATTGGAAGAGATATGTATGACATCAATATCACATACTGATTCACACATGCGTGCATGCATTTCTCAATCCTACTCATCAAGTGGCCATGGATATCATACTCCCTCAGGAGGGAAAAATCCCATATCTATCACTCACCCCTCAAAAGCCCCATGTGTCAAAGCCACCCAATCATCACCTTTATAACGACCCATATTTCAGGACTGCGTTTGATGATGTTAAAGTGTGCCCAACGACATGTGTTGAGTGTAGTGATTTCAGGTCAAAGAATCACACTCACCACCATCATTGTGAGTACTGACTATGACTACCATGTCATGGTTCCATGTGTCAAACTCATGGTGGGTCTGTCCGATACACTTGTTCTCTAACAAGTACCTATGTGTTTGGTTTGATATCTCTATATCATGACTAATGAGATTCTGTAATCAACCAACACCACAATCTAGTCTTGTGTGTCATTTCTATCTATCTACCTTCCACAATGACATCTGACTAGGGACATAATGAGAATGTACAAACTCTTAGCATCCGTATGATCTCATCGTTCAGGTCCTGAACCTGACGGCATACATCATTGAGTATTGTTATTCTCTAGACATTCAATCTGTTCTATCACTATCTCATATGACTGAACCAGAAAGAATTGGAAGCTTGCTTTTGATGTTTATCAAATCAATCTTAATGTATCCCACCAATCATCCCATGATTGGCTCTCAGGGCATACATACCAACAAAACCTTTAGTGACTTCTATCACTTCTGAGATGCTAAGCTACTCGACAACTTCAACATGCCCAAGTTCCATGTGTATTATGGAAAGGAGGACCATATGTCTCACATCAAGGCGTACTACTCGAACATGGTAGAGGTCCAAGATTAATACACTGCTTTGTGTTGACCTTTATAGGTCATGTATTGGCATGGAGCAAACAAAACATGACAACCATCACCACCCGGTCCGAGATGGCATAAAGGTTCATTGATCAGTATGCTTGGAATCTAGACCAATTCCCCACCAAGGAGGACCTAGAGACACTACAATAGAAGATAGATGAAAGCTTCTTCAAGTTCATAGGAAGATGGAGGGTATACATCCTAAATTTTGACTAAAATATGTTTAGGGATTTTAATGTAATTTTTCCACTAATTAAACTAAAAAATTGGACTTCAATGCAAACAAAACAAAATTTTAAATTTTCAAACTTGATGCTCCAACAAAGACTTAGTGCGATGAAGAGATCCAATTTAAAGCATGTCTCCACTAAATTCAAAGATAGTTGTACACTATCAATCAAATCTACTTCATTTTCATCAAATATAACCCTAATTAGTTAGTAAGTGAAATTGAACCATATAAATAAGCATAACTTGACCTAATAGTTTTTGTATGAAATTAACTTGGTAATGTAATGCATTTACTAAAATATGAGCCGTAAATACTTTCTAAGTAATCATATATAAATAATTCATTTTTATTATAAAAAGAAAAACATAGATAATTAGAATTGTCAAATGGAAAATTGAATGAGATAATTTTGAAGTGATCTATATGTATCATGCAAAATTTGATTAATTTTAAATCTTCTGAGATATCCCATATTCAATGGGAAAGGAAATAAAGTAAACATAAATAAATTCCTGAATAAATGTATCATACTCTAACTAATCTATATGCATGATATCATGACCTAAGTCTCATGTGGACTTTAACACATTTTGGGTCAGACTCTTGGTCGTAGATCCATGACTGAAACATTGTCTCCTTCACTTGAGTTCTTCAATATTTGACTCTACAACACCCCAAACCCTTTTCCCCTTCTGGTCTACTTCTCTACCAAATCCCAAAAGCAACATACATCTCCCTCACCATCCTCTCACCATTCCAAGCATTTCCATCCCAAACATGATGTGACTTCATGAATTGGAGCCCCTGATTGACAACAACTCTTCCTTTCCCCCCCTATATAAGGAACTAATATTTAATAATCGGGGAACATCAAGAAACCAAACCCAATCCCATTTGGCCCTCTAGAACCCTTGCACTTGCCTTCCCTACTCTGCCTTGCTCCCATCCCCTCCTGCAACCAACAAAGACAAGCCAGACTCCATAGAGAACCACAGATGCATTGGTTGTGATCAAGGGATCTTCACTTAACTTTCTTCACAGATTTTGTCCTCTCTTTGGTAAATATCATTCCCCCTTTTTATGTCATGTCATATGTTTTTCTCATACACAAAGAGTTATTGAGCTTGCGTAGTTGGTTTCACGAATTTTTTCCTTCTCCACCTTCATGTAGTTGCTTCCAATTTGCCAACATTGTTATATTTTTACCCCATTATTGATTTATTTTTTACTCCTACCTCAACACCTAGCCAAACATGGTGAAAGAGTATGTGTGGGTATCTTGGTCACATGGAGCCCTCTTTTAGGGGTCGTTTGAGTTTGATGAAGGATAAGAAAAAGGTTTTGCACCTTCATTTTGGATTTCCATTTATCTTATATCAGATTTGAATTGAGCTTTGTGCTCCAGGGTTGGGTGCTCAATACCAAGGCACAAGAAAGATGCCAACCGTGAGTTTTACTCTATTGTCCTTAGCAATCTAATTGCTTGATTTGTTTTGCAAGATTTTTTCTAAAATTTTGGTGCATTAACTTTGGTTTTGGGTGAGCCAAGGCTTGTGGCTAGCCCTGACTGGTCTAGCTAGGCAAGGGACCCCACCTATTGGATATATCTAAATACATGTATTTATGAAGATTAATGATTGGTTGGTACTTTGAAAAAGCATAGTAAATTATCCATAGATCAGAAAACTATGCAAAAATACTTGTTAGAAAGGATTTCAAACAAGGAGCCATACTAAATTGGTTTTGATTCCTATTTCATCTTGTTTTCCCATCAATCCTAAAATAACCCCAAACCCTAATAAAGTTAAGTAGTAATCATTACTGAATGCTAAATGTTTCAAATAGGGTAATTTGGGTTCACAAAACCTAAGATTGTGATTAGGATTTCTTCAACCTAAGAAGAGAAAATAGGTTCTTCTATAAGAGAGTGGCCAGTGGTCCATGCACTTTGAACGTAATGTTGTTTGCTTGTATATATGTATGTAAAATGATATGAAATATATGAACAAATTATCTAACTGGTCCATTTTCTAAAAAGATAAGAGTCCATGAATCTATAAATTGAATGTCATGTTTATTACCAGTAGTTATTGTATCACATCTCATGCACATTAAAGATAAAATTGCAAATAAGATCTAGAGCAAGTTAAGGGTTTTCAAGAGAAAAATAATGATAATAGATAACTTATATAAGATCCTCACTAAGAGGCTCCTCAGAGCAAAACTAAGAGGCACTTTGGTGCATAAGAGAAGAGGGATTTCAATGCAACCCAAGAGGCACTTCGATGCATAAGAGAAGAAGCACTTTTGTACAAAATCTGAGGATTCTTATATAGTTCAAGATAAAAGAAATGATCTAAAAGTAATTGTGTCCCCTTTACAATGTTTAGTGTTTAAAGTTTAGTTTCAATTTATATGTTCTCTTTAAGATATAATATGTTCAATTTGATCTATAAATTATTTGATGCATGGTTGGGGATGCGATGCCCATAGGTAAGAAGCAAGCATAGAGGAGTGGAGCTATCTGACCACAAATTGTTGGTTGAAGTTGTTCTCCAACTTTCCAATTACTTGGGTAGCAATGATGTTTTGCTAGATACTGCTCATTGCATGTGATAACATAAACTAGTTATGGACATTCACTACCAATGTAACTTGGAACCTATATGGTTACACACATACAAAACACTCAGAATAGGAGTTTATTCATGAATGATGTTTAACTTGATTACTAAAGTGTTTAGGTATTCAATTTAAACAAAAATTGAATGATTGAACTCTGAACAGACTATTTTAAGTGTCGAACCAATCAGTCAGAGTGTCAGGTTGATTGGAAATTGCATTAGCTTAATATTGGTTGAACCAGGGCATGGACCAACTAGTTCAGTGAATGAATCAATCAACTCAAGGTTGATCAAACGATTGGTTCATGTGATGAACCACCTAGTCTGTGGATCAATTTGATTGGATCAAGGATTAGTGCTGACGTCATGTTATGCATTAATTGAATATTAATTGCCAATACAATTGCAATTAGGAAACATGATGAAATGACGGTTCAAGGGTTGAACTGATCAACTCACATGCCAAACGATCAATTCACCTATGAAATGATCATTTTGCTGCTCACATGATGCGAAAATTTATGAAATTATGTTCCCATCACTCCCACACGGACTGAGAACCCTGGCCTTGATCCTCTTATAAATAGAAGGGTATTGGGGGCTTCCTAGAAACACCATCAGTTGCTCTAAAAATTGTTGTCTTCTCTGTTTTTGGTAACTAAGAGAGCTTGAGCAAGTCCTACCTGATAAAAGAAGGGGTAGCAAGGGAGAACAATTGTGGGAGAGAAAGTTGGCGCTAGTACACCAACTAGAGGGGGACAACTCCTTCCTTCTATTCATCTAGAACAATTAGAGTTCCTGGTGGTCTGTATGGAATACTATAGAGGTGAGGAGGTCATTGTCTGCCGTTATAAGGACAAGGTCAAGCTGCTGTCTGTGGTGACAAAAAACTAGGAGTTGTTGCAGATCTTGTCTAGGTGTGAATTGAAGAAAGACGCATACTATATCGAGGGAATTGTCGGTAGACTTGCTTCATGACTAGGTATTACCTCAAAACCATCCTTCCCATTACATAGTTGTTGAAGCAATCTACTATTATAAGGGGAATACATTTTTTTATTTACACGACCTACTCTGATGCCAGATTCCCCTATAGTGGTATCAGAGCCACACTAATTTACTATGTTTTGGGATAATTGATATGATCAGATTTTTGATATATATGTGTGTGTGCAATTTACATGTTTCACCCTAAAAGTTGGTTTTGATGGTGGATGTGTAGCATGGTTATGGCCAATGATCCTAGATGTTTGTGCATGGTGGTTGTGTTTGTTTATTCTTGTTTATATCTTGGTTTGCATACCAAGCCTCTACCTTCCCTTCCAATTGTAAATGTATTATTCTCCCCTACCTATGCTCCCCTCTAATGTAACTCGAGGTTTCTCTATTATCATGTAATATCTAATAGCATTAGGATAGTTTAATTCTTATTACGATGAAGAAGACATTCTTTACCAGATGAGTCGACCGAATGTAGGACCAAGGAGGACTGACGATAGGAGGAGATGAACCGATTAGATGGTGGCCCAATTGATTGAATGGAGGATCCATAAGATGGTGGATCAAAGACTAGACGATGGGGTAGATGACCAACTGACCGACTAGGAGGAAAGCCAATCAATTCAAGTGTTGAACCCCTTGAAACAATCAACCTAGATTGGTTCAAGTACATATCTTCATTAGTAACGGGTTTTTGCATGTGATGTAGACCTAAGTGGTGGTAATTCCTTGTGTTCTAAGGAATTACAATAGAATGGTTATAACCATTGCTTATGTGTATTGCATGTTTACATTTTTGGGATATAACATGTATATTGTCACCACCTCTCTTTCGATCAATATAAATGCCAACCATTAGATAAAATCCCTAAACCTAAACCCCAATTAAGCAACAAAACACTTCATTATCGACAAAGATGATAAACACAATTTGCAAAAACACAGATACTTTTTTTCCATTTTCTTTCTTGGTAATTTTTACAAACTGATGTCACATCAAGGATCTCACACTAAAAACACAAACCTTATTCAACTCCGTCAAAGATAGAATCAGATCCTATGTCTCATTTGTAGTTCAATTTACAATAGATACATGTACATGAAACATCAAACTTTGTATACTACCCATCTTGGAAAGAGAGTGTAAAGGGACAATCTAATCTATCTAGATTATTCTATTTAAATCTTCTTTGTCATGACCTCTTCGCTGGATTGAATTATACCTAAGGCATTGGAAACAAACCCATGAGACTTATATAGATTCCCAGTGAGTGGATACCTCCCACTCAAGCTAGGTACATGCATCAACATCAGATTAAGTATAAGGAACTTAAACTGAATTTGTAGACACTGAAAATCCTAGCAGATAGTTCTAGCATCTAGTTAAATCTAGTTTACAATGGTAATGTAATCAAATAGATAAGGTAATCACTTAAACCAAATAACTTTAAAAACATTTCTTAGAGCATGTCTATGAACAATAAGTAGATATTTCACAGTTCTGATTAACAATCCTTCTACATGAGTAACACATCAAGATCTAATCATGTTGAATAAATACATAATAATAACATTATCTTTGTGACACCCCACAAGCCGAACCAGGAACACATCTTGTAGTCGTGAAGCTAATGTATGCATTAGACATGTCTACCATATAGTACTATCAAATGACAAACAATCCAAATCATATTCAAAGAAGATATAAATCCCAACATTTACTACTTGCCAAAAATACATATTAGAATATGAAACAGATAGTTTCTATAACAACATGATTACTTTTTACAACAAGAACATAATCAACCACGATAAATCATCAGTTAGCAATACAAGGAATGTAACAAACATTCAAATCACATTCTACATAGATTGTTATCTTTTATTCATTTACCCTAAAACTACTTGGCTTGTACCTCATCAAGTAGAAGGTGCCACACCTATTCTCATGTCACCAACTCATCGTCACTATGTTAGGGTTTAATTGGCCACCCTAAGATATCAGCAAAAGACCCTGGCCACCTTAGGGTTGCCTACAGAGGCTCACGTCCTTGTATCAGGTACATAAGATAGGAACCAACAAAATAATATATCACATATCACAACATTTCTCATATTTTTTCATATTTCACATATTTCATTTCATCATAGATTATTCCTCATGGACATAGACTTTCACAACAAGGAGTTAGGGCCAGAGCCGCTCTAGATGACTCACTCCTAAATCATGGTGGTCCAACCTTTAAGGTCTCGATACACACTTTGAAAATCCTTCTCATAATTCATCGATTACTACAAGGAGATTAGTTTTGTTTCCTCGGTGTTTCCCGGGGGGAACTCACAGTGTTCATGGAACCTAACTAGATATTTTATAATTTCACTTATTATTAATCTCTTTTACTAATCTTAAAAGAATTAAAATTATCATATATCATATGTGTGTATTCTTGTGTAACTAGAATAACATGAAATAGATTAGGCTTAACAAAAATACAATGATTAAATCAAGAAGCACAAAAAATTTGTAGTTTGCAACACATATGATTCTTTCCATTTTATACATCATCTCATAGCAGTCATCATCAATATGTTTTCAATCTGAGACGTAATCTCATAGCAGTCATCATCAATAGGCTTTCAGTCTGAGACATAATCTCATTATCTAGCATTTACCCCATAATGGTTTTATCATCAACAGTGAGATTTTACCTAGAGATATAATCTCATTGTCTAGTATTTACCCTTATCAGGGTTTCTCAAATGTAACTAGTGCATGTTAAATTCAATCTCAACATATTTTTTATTAGTTCATTCTATATCACAATTATCAAAAAATTTTGGCAGAGACATTATAACTAGAGATAGTAAAAGCATATATATATATATATATATATATATATATCTTGTATCATTCATCATACTCAAAATAGGTTTATCATAGAACATATACTTATTCCATCCAATTTCAATAGATGCAAATACATTTCATGCATATACATGCCTAAAATACTTAGTTCTCTTCTTCTTCTTTTATTCGGTTAAGGTTACTGATAAACACATACCGAATATCAGTTTAAGTCCGTTAAAATATTCCATCCTTAGAGTAAAACTATTATATCAAACATTCACAATCCAAGAATACATTCTTGTAAATCAATTCAAATGCTTGAACCTCATCTTTTAATTGAATTCAACTACAATTATGTGCATTCATTAATCCCTTATTTGAGATTGTTATTCATTAATATAATTTAACTCACCATTTAGGGTTTGATTTAGGTTCTTATATTCATCTACTTATTCTTATCTTTTTTTCCTTCATTTAATATTCATTAGTCTCAACTTCTTTCATGCCATGTTCATTACATTATTGGAACCAATCATTCTTAATTCCCTTGATATACAACAATTCTCTTCTCATTGATATCCATCAAAGTACAATTTTAGTATATGTTGATTAATTTGGTTTAATCCAGATGTAATTAAAATAAAAGATTAAATTTCGTCATCATAATAACTTCATTAGTTTAATCTTTAACTTTCCATCACCATTCACTACATGTTTGCTCATATTGTTTCTTATATTTTGATAAGGGTACCGTGTCATTCACTTCTAATGGAATTCCCATAATCAACAATGAACATTCTTTACTATACTATTCACTTTAGCTTAAAAGAATGGTTTAGGTTGCATCTTCTTACATCATAATCTCTAATCATTCTTCCCAGTTTGTTGTTAAGTAGCTTGTATAAAAGGACCCACTTTCATGTGAGGGCTACTCACTAATACATAAATTATAGTAAAATAGATGAATTAGGATTATACCCTATTAGTAAGACTCATCATATTCAATTGATGTATTAATACCTACACTTCATCATTTTATCACATTTACAACATTATATACAAGTTCTAGCTTTATTACTCATACTCGTCTTAATGCAAAACTTCTAGGGTTTTCAAGAAGTAATAATTAGTTCAACACAACATAAGAATCATATCATTCAGTAATCTCATCATGGATCACACAGGTTCATTAGGTCTATTAACACACATGGAAACCCTAGTTTCCATTTCCACATATTTCATCCATCGATCACAAGTATACATTGATTAATTAACTCATTTGATTCATCTGTCAACATAAACACTAAACATGGAATATAGCCATCTCATACTGATTCATATGTATATATTTCATGAAATTTCTGTAATACTCAACAAGACACTTGTATAATTCATCCTAATATAATTCAAATATGATTCTATACATGTCAATTCCATTCCCAAGCATGTCATCCATTAGGCTGATTTATAGGCAATATTCACATGAAATGGCATAGTCATATCTGAATAGAATTTTCCATGGATCATCAATCAATATACCAGGAACTAATCAAGCTCCAATCAAAGAGAAATAATCAAAATCATTAGAATTTGATTCCATAATATTTTTCCAAATCAATACCCAATCACATACAGTACAAGCAAGGTTTCTGATTATTTTAGCCGAATAGAATTAGGCTTTCAACAAGAATACAAAGATTAAGAGGGAGAAAAACACTCACCAAATGTGACAAGCACCTTAAAAACGTAGGTCAAACTCTAAATTTCTAGAAATCCAATCAAAACTCTCTCAACTCAAAAACCCTAGAAATGGAGATTAGGAGAGAAAGCATGAGAAAAGGGGGTGATTTGATGTGATTTCAAATCAAATCATAAGAGGAATGTAATCTTGACATTTGAGAGAAGATTCACCATGAAAGGCTATGCAAAGAAGCTAAACTTACTTGATTTCATCGTATCTCAGATAGTGAAACCCTAGCTCAACATCTCTACTACTTTCTCCTCTCAAAACCCTAACTCTCCTCTCTCTCTAGGATTTTGTTTCTCTATAACGTATCATGAAATATGAGAGCTCCTTGAGTGCTTTGTTTCTCATATAGATCAATTAAGGTGCTTGGGTCAATTGCAAAATGACCCAACTTATACTTTGTTTTATTCCAACAAATTTTTGTGTCATAAATCACGTTACTGAAAACCATTTACGAAATAGGTCAAACCTCATCCAAAAATTCTTAAAAATTAACATGTTGTCTAAAACAACATTTCAAATCTCCAATAAGAATTTTAGATTGATCTGAGTTACCAATAATAAATAAAAACCAAACACTAGACTATTATTTTTCAACCAGAATACATGGTGGGCCGAGTTTATTCTGGGGAAACTCGACCTACACCCCTCTCTGTAGAGATCAAATTTCATATAAAAATCATGAAAATTTAACATGATGTCTAAATTTGACTTTCCCAACTTTAATTAAAATTTAGATCAATTGGACATGCTAATAAAAGCTAAAATTCAAATATCAGACTAATATATTTCAATTTGAATATATGATCAGTTGAGTTTGTCCTGATGAAACTCGACCGACAAATAGGTCAATTTTTTCTTAAAAAATTATAATATTTTGCAAGAACACTAATAACCGAGTTATTCATATTATATCCATATTTAAAATAAACAAGAATTGTACATAAAATAGTAAAAATCATTTAGTACACCGTTATACTTATCAAATTCTATATTCATATGCCATCACAATCCTAATTTTAGTCGATTAGGGTTTTCAATTATCAAATCCTAATTATTGGAATAAAAGCATATTTAGAGTTTCTCATTATATTTAAAGAATCATAATTAGAATTTCATCATTAATCAAGTTTTAAAGAATTATCAATCTGGTTAAGCATGAAATCATCCAAGTAAACCCTGTTTAGATGACTAATTTTAAAAACGACCCATTACAAATTCTCCCCTCCTTATAGGATTCCTCCTGAAATCTAATAAAAGATGTGGAAGAATTTCATATCATCTTATCGTTCATCTCTCTCAGAATCAAGTTAGAAAGATTTCCATTTTATCTTTCTTTCATATGACATATTTGTTTGCATAAGATGAATATTTCATCCCTTGTCATCGTCATATCTCTCCTTGAGTATAATGAACACTTAAATCACAAATATTACTAATACATCATTTATCAAGATATGGTTCACATAACCTTTCACATTCTTTTTAAATTTGATTATGTATCTCATGGATCAAGATTATGACCCATTCTATATTATCATCTGCATTCATCAATTTCTTTCATAAAAAGATTATTTAGTGTGCATCATTATTAGTTATTAGTTTTTCTTACAATTTTTAGATTCAAAGTCACTAGGAATTATCTTCATAATCCATTTGGCTTTCATCTTTCCTATATAAAATTTCCTACTTGTCATAGGTTCCATATTGAATTATAAAATCCTTTGTCTTTCACCATTTTATCACCATTATTTTTTCCGATCATGCATCTTATTATACTCCCAAACTGTAGTCATCTAGATGCTTGGTCGGGGCACCCAAATGAATTATAGTTGTCAGTTCTATACTAGCTTATCTCAATGCCCAAATACTTGACCAGAGTATCTAGATACTGAGTTCAGTCAGTATGCATATCATCTAGGTTATATTCAACATACACATTATCATTTAATACTGAATCCTATTGTCCTTACAAACTCATCTAACCTAGGCACTGATACCACATTGTCAGGACCTCTCTTTTGATCAACATTAATTCCAACCATTAGAGAAAATCCCTAAACCTAGACCCCGATTAAGCAACAAAACACTTCATTGTTGACAAAGATGATAAATACAATATACAAAAAACAAATAATTCTTTTCCTTTTTTTTCTTGACAATTTTCACAAACCAGTGTCACATCAAGGATCTCACAATAAGAACACAAACCTTATTCAACTCCAACAAAACTAGAATCAAATCTTATGACTCATGTACAATTCAGCTTACAATAGATACATGTACATGAATCATCAAACTTTGTATACTACCCATCCCAGGAAAGAGAGTGTACATGGACAATCTAATCTATCTAGATTATTCTATTTATATCTTCTTTATCATGACCTCTTTGCTGGATAGCATTATACCTAAGTACATTGGAAACAACCTCATGAGACTCATATAGAGCCCCAGTGAGTGGATACCTCCCACTCAAGCTAGGTACATGCATCATTATCAGATTAAGTATAAGGAACTTAAAAGGAACTTACATATATTGAAAATCCTAACAGATAGTTCTAGCATCTAGTAAAATCCAATTTACATTTGTAATCTAATCAAATAGATAAGGTAATCACTTAAACAAAATAACTTTAAAAACATCTCTTAGAGCATGTCTATGAACAAATCGGTAGATACTTCTTAGTTCAGATTAACAATCCTTCTGCATGAGTAACACGTCAAGATCTAAGAATTTTGAATCAATACATAGAAATAACATCATCTTTGTGACAATTCACCAGCCAAACTAGGAACACATCTTGTAGTCCCAAAAGCTGAAGTACACATAAGACATGTCTACCAAATAGTACTATAAAATGACAAACAATCCAAATCATATTTAGAGTAGATATAAATCCCAACATTTACTACTAGCCAACAAGACAGATCAAAATATTAAATAGATAGTCTCTATAACAACATGATTACTTTTTGCAACAAGAACATAATCAAGCATAGTAAATCATCAACTAGAATTATAAGGAATGTAACAAACATTCAAATCATGTTCTACGCAACTTGTCATCTTTTTTTCATTTGCCTTGAAACTACTTGGCATGGACCTCACCAAGTAGAAGTCACCACACATGATTCTCATGTCAACAAATCACCGTCACAATCTTAGGGTTTAGCCGGCCACCCTAAGATATCAACAATAGACCTTGTCCACCTTAGGGCTGCCTAAAGAGCTCACGTCCTCATCTTAGGTACACGACATAGGAACCATCAAAATAGTATATCACATATCACACAATTTCTCATTTTTTTTTTCATATTTCACATATTTCATTTCATCAGAGTCTATTACTCATGGACGTAGACTTTCACAACAAGGGTTTAGGACCACAACCACTCCATATGACTCACTCCTGAATTCTGATGGTCTAACTTTTAAGGTCTCAATCCACACTCCAAGAATCCTTCTCATAATTCATTGACTACTATAAGGAGATCTATTTTGTTTCCCAATGTGGTCCTTGAGGGAAACTCATAGTGTTCAGGACACCTAACTTGATATTTCATCATTTCACTTGTTATTAATCTCTTTTACTCATCTTAAAAGAATTCAAAACATCATATATCATATGTGAATTTATTCTCACATAACTAGAATAACATGAAACATATTAGGCTTAACAAAAATACAATGTTTAAAGCAAGAAGCACAATAAATATGTAGTCTGCAACACATATGATTCTTTCTATTTTCTACATCATCTCATAGCAGTCATCATCAATGAGCTTTTATCCTGAGACATAATCTCATTGTCTGGCATTTACCCCATCAAGGTTTTATCATCATCAGTGGGCTTTCAGCCTGAGACATAATCTCATTGTTTAGTATTTACCCTCATCATGGTTTCTCAAATGTAATCAGTGCATGTTAAATTCAATCTCAACATATTTCTTATCAATTCTCAATAAATATTCATAGAGACATTAGAACTAGAAACAGTAAAAGCATATAGATATCTTGTATCATTCATCATACTTAGAATAGATTTATCATACATCATATACTTATTCTATCCAATTTTAATCAAGAAGTAATCCTTAGTTCAACATATCATAAGAATCATATCATTCAATAATCTCATCATGCACTACAAGGGTTCATTAGGGATATTAACACACATGGAAACCCTATTTTCCATTTCCACATATTTCATCCATCAATCATAAGTATACATTGATTAATTAACTCATTTGATTCATCCCTCAACACAAACCCTAAACAAGGAATATAGCCACATCATACTAATTCTTATGTATATATTTCATACAATTTCAGTAAGACTTTTGAAGACACTTGTATAATTCATTCTAATATAATTCCAATATGATTCTATACATGTCAATTTAATTCCCTAGCATATCGGCCATTGGGATGATTTTTAGGTACTATTCAAATGAAATGGCATAGTCATCTATCAATAGAATTTTCCATGGATCCTCAACCAATATATTAGGAACTAAGTAAGTTCCAATCAATGAGAAATAATCAAAATAATTAGAATTTGATTCCCTAATTTTTTCCAAATCAATACCCAATCATATACAGATACAAGCAAGGTTTTTGATTATTTTAGCCGGATAGAATTAGGCTTTAAACATGAATACAGAGATTAAGAGGGAGAAAATCACATATAAAAGCTTACAAACACCTTAAAAACGTAGGTCAAACTCTAAATTTCTAGAAATCCAATCAAACTCTAGCATCTGAATCCATTTCTTCCTCCTCTCAACTCAGAAACCCTAGAAATGAAGATTATGAGAGAAAGAGTGAGAAAAGGGGGTGATTAGGTGAGATTTTGAATCAAATTAGAGGAGGGATAGAATCTTGACATGTGAGAGAAGATTCATCATGAAAGGCTATGCAAAGAAGCTAAACTTACTTGATTTCATCTTATTTGGGATAGTAAAACCCTACATCAACATATCCACCAATTTATCCTCTCAAAATCCTAATTCTTAGATTTCATTTCTCTGGAATGGATTAAAAAATATGAGAGCTCTTTGAGTGCTTGGTTTCTCATATAGATCAATTAAGGTGCTTGGGTCAATTGCAAATTGACCCAACTTATTCTTTGTTTTATTTCAACAGATTTTTTTGTCATAAATCTTGTTACTAAAATTAGTTTACTAAATAGGTAAAACCTCTTCCAAAAATTATGAAAAATTAACATGTTGTTCAAAACAATATTTTGAATACCCAATGAAAATTCAGATTGATCTTAGTTACCAATAAATAAATAAAAATCAAATACTAGACTATTATTTTTCAGCCAGATTGCATGGTCCGCCGAGTTTATTCTGGGGAAACTCGATCGACACCCCTCTTTGTACATATCAAGATCATCCAAAAATTATGAAAATTTAACAAGATGCCCAAATTAGACTTTTCAAACTTTAGTTAAAATTTCAGATAAATTGGACTTACCGATAAAAAGATAAAATTCTAATACCAGACTGATATATTTCAATCTTAATACATGGTCGACTGAGTTTGTCCTGGTGAAACTCGACCTACAAATAGGTAAGAAAATTCTTCAAAAATTCTAAAATTTTGCAATAACACTAATAATTGAGTTATACAAACCATATACAAATTTCAATTAAATTAAATTTCTATATAAAATACTAAAAATAATTTAGTATGCCATTATACTTATCAAATTATGTATTCATATGCCATCAAATCCTAATTTTAGTCGATTAGGGTTTTCAATTATAAAATTGTAATTATTAAAATAAAATAATATTTAGAGTTTCCTATTAGTTCTAAAAAATCATGATTATAATATCATCATTGATCAAGTTTCAAAGAATCATCAATCTCGTTAAGCACGCAATCATCCAAGTAAACCATGATTAGATGACTAATTTGAAAATGGGTCATTACAAATTCTCCCCCTCATAGGATTTTGTCCCGAAATCCAATAAAATATGTGGAAGAATTTTATATATTCTAATCGTTCATCTCCCTCGACATCAAGTTAAAAAGATTTCAAATTTATCTTACTTTCATATGACATCATTTTGTGTGCATAAGATGGATATTTTTATCTCTTATCATCATATCTATCCCTGAGTATTACAAACTTTTAAATCACAAATATTAATAATACATCATTTATCAAGATGTGGTTCACATCACTTTTCACATTCTTTTAAAATTTGGTTATGTATCTCATGGATCAAGATTATGACTCATTATATATTATCATCCTCATTCATCAATTTCCTTCATAAAAAAGATTATTCAATGTGCATCATTCTTAGTTCTTAGTTTTTTTCTTACAATTTATAGATTCAAACTAATTAGGAATTATCTTCATAATCCATTAGGATTTCATATTTCCTATACAAAATTTCCTGCTTGTCATAGGTTCCATATTGAATTATAAAATCCTTTCTCTTTCATCATTTTATCACCATTACTTTTTTTCATCATGCATCTTATTATATCCCAAATTGTAGTCATTTGGATGCTTGGTCAGGGCAGCCAGATGAATTACAGTTGGAAGTTCCATACTAGCTTATCTCAATACCCAAATACTTGACTAGAGTATCTAGATATTGAGTTCAGGAAGTATGCACATCATTCTCATTATATTCAACATCCACATTATCATTTAATACTAAATCCTACTATCCATGCAGACTGATCTAACCACATTTAAGAATGGTCAATATTGTATTTCAAAAGATTATATTTTTATAGTAGTGCCTGAATGTCTTATGTTCTTTATTTGTTGGATATATATATATATACAATGTAAATACCAAAAGATTAAAACTCAATAACTCAACCAAAACATATCTTTGGCATTGTCATCTAGAGCACATAAATGAGAATGAGAGAACCCGTCATACTAAATGAGATTTCTCAAAACACAAAACACAATTGATCACTAATTAACCACATAGCAGAAAAGGGGATAATTAAATCTGATTAAACATTCCAAACACTCCAAGAACATTTGCATAGAAACCCAACTTCCTGTATATCTTCATATATTATGCCAAGTATCTTTTCCAACTGATCTGTGGCCTTAGCCACAACATGTACATATAGAAGAACATTATCCACATGTATCACATGTACAAGCATCAGAATGCTACCAAAACTCAATTCGATTGAAACATCATATACAAACTTTCCCGCATGAACCTGAGAGTATGGGATGACACTAGGACACACTAGACATCTAAACAAACTTTTCTAATATCCATCACCAAAGCTTCTCCTTGCTGCCAAGCAACTATCGATCACCTAAAAAGATGGGGTGACCCACGAGGTGAGTCCCATGTCCCAGTGAGAGATATAACTCTCAACAAAACTTATTGATTATGAAAGACAATTCAACTAAATAAGTGAAGTAGATTAAACAAATGAAAGAAATAGAGCAAATTATATAAAAGAATAGAATATCAGATATAAAACTTCTTGGGATCAGTTCTAATGAGAGTCTTATTTGTAGCATTGCAAGATTAACATTATTCTCAGGTGATCAAGAGTAGTTCACATAATGGGAATAAATATCATCATGACTCTAATTAGCATCATGAACATGGCTTAACAATATTAGCATGTCTAATAGGATAATCATATCTACATCAAAAGTAGAGCTAACAACATAAGCATAACTATATGCATAAGCATGGCTAGCAGTATAAGCATATCTAACTACAAATCCATGGCTAGCAGTATATGCATAGATAACAACATGAGATAACTAACATTATATATATACCAATGGTAGCAGTATATCTAACAACATAAGCAAGACTACTTTTCTTATTGCACTACTCCTCATCTATATGTGAAAAGAGCAAACAAGGGTTATCATCCAATGTGAAGCATGGTATATAACAGATATACTACA